>CM076943.1:0-307500 GCA_039566865.1 Aurelia coerulea | reverse complement strand
TTTGCATCAACGGATATATTTTTACGATTTTTTACATAAATGCATAATGTCTGAGCATTTGAGCCAATTCATTTCTCTAAATTCTACCGGGTGCACCAAAATAAACTATGCACTTTGGCAGGTCACGATAAATTGTATACTGGACCGATTTTGAAGATTTATGAATTAACTTTAGCTAAGATCCTTAAAGGCACTGAGTCCGCATAAATAGCGCGCTCATCGCCAATATCAACTTTTTTTCAATCCTAAAGCAAAAGTTGTGATTTAATCGCTATTTATATTAAACCAAAGAAATTCCCGATGATAAAGCAGGGATGAAGAAGCCTTTGGTCTCCACTGCTAATGATCTTAGCACTATTGTGCGATAACAAAGGGCCGTCAGCAGTTTGTCAGCAAAATTCAGGATAGCGTTAACGCTCAGCTATATCTATGGACTCAATGCCTTTAATTAGATGCCAGTATTTTTGTACATTCTTTGGTCTTCTATTTTTGGAGCTATAAGACAATTTCTTGACATTTTTGATTTTGAAAACATAGAAAACGGTCAAATATCGTCCATTAAATTTTCTAAAGACTCGACATGAGTGGACAAGGAGAGAACGTTTTCGTAATGATTTAGGGGATTTAGAAATTGATCAGTTATAATCCAATGCACGAGTGTTAGTTCTAAGTTGGAAGGAATGTAAAATACTTTTAATGATACGAAAAAATGTATTTCCTTTTGAAGTTTCATTGAAGTTATGTTTGGTGCAGGTTTTTTCCTGTGTCAAGGGGGTTAAAAAGACAAACGGGGAAGCGTCATGAGGCCAGCAAGCAAGGAGTCTTTTTGAATTTTGATTTTGCGACAGCTTTTGAGGCGGCACTTTATTGCAGCTACTACAGAATTTCACAACAAAGCAATCTTTGAAATCATTCTCGTCCAGTAGGCTACAATAATCAATCTCTTAATCCCAAAATCACTCCGAAAACGTTTTCTCTTTGTCCATTCAGTCTTTAGAAAATCTGATCGACGTTTTTTGACCGTTTGCAGTGTTTTCGGAAACCAAAATTTGAAGATATTCGCTCATATCTCCAAAAATGGAAACAAAAAAGTTTGCAAAAAATCCTTGAATCTATAACAGGCTTTCTGCTAAAGATTAAGTCATAAATCTTCAAAATAGGTGCAGTGTGCGATTTATCGTGGCCTGCCAAAAGTGCATACTTTATTTTGGCGCATCCGGCATGATATTTTCATGGTGCATGTTTGTTTTCTGCAATTGATTGAAAAAAAAAATGAAATGAAATCAGAATCAATTTTCTGATACCGCAATGGTGACCTTGTTGCTCATTTAAAGGCCAATTCATTTCAATGCCGCCCATATTTAAATAAGCAAATATTCAATGTCAGTGCGTTCATTGAGATGTAGCAGCGCGCAATATATTGGTTGGTTTTGATTACATTGTGTCTGGTTATGTATGTAGCAATTATTGTAGCAAATATTGTATGCTTGAGTAAGCAAACGTTTTCATTTCAGTGTGTTCATCGAGATGTAGCAGCGTGTAATATATTGGTTGGTTTTGATTCCATTGTGTTTGGTTATGTCTGTAGCAAACATTGTAGCAAACAATGTATGTTTGAGTAAGCAAACTTTTTCATTTCAGTGCGTTCATCGAGATGTAGCAGCGTGTAATATATTGGTTGGTTTTGATTCCATTGTGTTTGGTTATGTCTGTAGCAAACATTGTAGCAAACAATGTATGTTTGAGTAAGCAAACGTTTTCATTTCAGTGCGTTCATCAAGATGTAGCAGCGTGTAATATATTGGTTGGTGTTGATTACATTGTGTCTGGTTATGCCTGTAGCAAACATTGTAGCAAACAATGTATGTTTGAGTAAGCAAATGTTTTCCATTTCAGTGCGTTCATCGAGATGTAGCAGCGTGTAATATATTGGTTGGTTTTGATTACATTGTGTCTGGTTATGCCTGTAGCAAATATTGTAGCAAACAATGTATGTTTGAGTAAGCAAACGTTTTCCATTTCAGTGCGTTCATCGAGATGTAGCAGCGTGTAATATATTGGTTGGTGTTGATTACATTGTGTCTGGTTATGTATGTAGCAAATATTGTAGCAAACAATGTATGTTTGAGTAAGCAAACGTTTTCATTTCAGTGTGTTCATCGAGCTGTAGCAGCGTGTAATATATTGGTTGGTTTTGATTCCATTGTGTTTGGTTATGTCTGTTGCAAAAATTGTAGCAAACATTGTATGTTTGAGTAAGCAAACGTTTTCCATTTCAGTGCGTTCATCGAGATGTAGCAGCGTGTAATATATTGGTTGGTGTTGATTACATTGTGTCTGGTTATGTCTGTAGCAAACATTGTATGTTTGAATTAGTAAACGTTTTCCATTTCAGTGCGTTCATCGAGATGTAGCAGCATGTAATATATTGGTTGGTTTTGATTACATTGTGTCTGGTTATGTATGTAGCAAATATTGTAGCAAATATTGTATGCTTGAGTAAGCAAACGTTTTCATTTCAGTGCGTTCATCGAGATATAGCAGCGTGTAATATATTGGTTGGTGTTGATTACATTGTGTCTGGTTATGTCTGTAGCAAACATTGTATGTTTGAATTAGTAAACGTTTTCCATTTCAGTGCGTTCATCGAGATGTAGCAGCGCGCAATGTGTTGGTTGGTGTCGATTACATCGTAAAAATTGCGGATTTCGGATTGGCACGTGATATCTACAAGGATGAATTCTATATGAAATCAACAAGTGGACTTTTGCCAGTTAAATGGATGGCTCCTGAATCTCTTTTTGATAAAATTTACACCAGCCAAAGTGACGTGTTAGTATTCCCTTTATTTTCAAATCCATCTCTGATTATCATTATGATTATGCTTATGGTTATAATTATGGTTATTGGTAATCTTTTTATTTGTGAATTTGATATCTGATAATTATAATGATTATTCAACTCAGAGATATGTTCTTTATCTTTGAATGTGTTTCATAGTTATGATCAAAGGAATTCAAATCTTATTAACTCTTGTTACGAAGTGCAAGGGTAATGCATAAATTATTGACTTAATTAAGCTGCTGACTTTGTGTAAAAAGTGGAATTAAAGTTATGTACTCAAAGTTGCCTCTTATTCTCTGACAATTCCACAACAAAATTTGTTTTGGCCATCAGCTTTATTACATAGCTTGAAACAAAGGAAAGGGACAGCTTACATTTGACTCAAAATAAGAAATCAGCCATGGACAAAAGCAACAAGAGAAGACAATGTGAACAGTGGATGGAATACTTTTAAAAGTTTATTGAAAACAGTGATCGATAAGCATGCTCCCTTAGCAAAGAAAAAGATACGAGGGCACAATTGTCCCTGGCTTACAAACGAAATACGTAAAAAGATAAACGAAAGAGACTTCTTGTTGAGGAAGGCGCGAAAACTGGAAAAGAGAATGACTGGTCCACGTATCGCCGGCTTAGAAACTCGGTCACACGCTCAATAAGACATAGTAAGGCTACTTATACTGAAACAATTTTGCAAGAAAATATAGATCGTCCAAATCAGTTTTGGGAAAAAATAAAACGGTGTTTTCCAACAAAGAGCATAAATAAACAAAACTGCAAAGTCTTTGAAATAACGGTAAACAGACATCAGATTTGAAAACAATTTGGAATGGGTTTTGCACATTTTTTGCCAATATTGGCAAAGCACTACAAAAAGCTATACCCTCATTGAGTGAAAACGTCTGGAAACATCATGACTGTGCGACTATGAAACAGACTGTGAATCCAAAAAGCTGCCGCTTTCACTTCCAACCAACAAACAGAAATGAAGGTGAAGGTGAAGGTGAAGGTGAAGTTGCGTTTTTCAGCGCCAAGCGCTGGGATCGCAGAAATAGAGCAGGCCTAATCGAGTCCGCGACCCCTTGTCATGACGCTCAAGTGGTGGGGTCCTACCGGGTATCGAACCCACTCCGCCTGACTGTTCTGGCTGCAAAGTCAGAGGATTACACCACTGCGCCACAACACCTCCAGTATGGGCGATTCTAAAAAAGATCAAAAGAAAAAAGCCCCTGGCCACGATGACATCCCAACATGTATGATCATAGATGGGGCAGATGAAATATCTGCACCCCTTTCAGAGCTGATAAACCGTTGTCTTGAGACGTCAGTTTTTCCTTCAGACGAAGAAATCGCCAAAGTAACTACAATTTATAAGTCTGGTGAAAGATCTTCAATGGATAACTACAGGCCTATATCAGTGCTTCCAGTCCTGTCAAAAGTCATTAAGCGCGGAGTACATCAAAACCTTTATGACTATTTGGAAGAAAATAAACTGCTTTCAAGACGACAATTTGGTTTCAGAAATAGGTCGTCCACCCAGCATGCAGTTACGCTTTTTTCAGATTCAATCAAGAAAAATATGGACAAGAGCTCCATGACTGGTGCAAATTTTATTGATTTAAGCAAGGCATTCGATACTTTGGATCATGCACGACTTCTGTTCAAATTATCGATTTATGGCATCAAAGACAGAGAAATGTCATGGTTTAGTAGTTATTTGTTTAACAGAAAGCAATTTGTTGTACACGATGGACAAAGCTCTGAAATGCAACCAATATTTTGTGGGGTTCTGCAAGGATCCATCCTTGGTCCATTGATGTTTATATTGCTAATAAATGACATCAAGACAAATCTAAAATTATGTAATATAATTCTCTATGCTGATGACACTGTTTTGTTCTATGCCGGAAAGACAAGTACTGAAATTGAAAATATCTTGAGCAGTGAATTAGAACAGATTGCTTGTTGGTTCAATGAAAATAACATAGTTGTAAATCTGAAGAAATCAAAAACAGAGTGCGTTCTTTACGGGACACATCAAAAAACATCTAAATCGACCGCATTTGAAGTCAAGCTGAATGGACTGAAAATTGCTGAATCAGCAGCCTATAAATATTTAGGGGTCATAATGGATAAAAGCCTGACGTATGCAGAACACATCGAAAAAACTCTTAAAAAGGCACGCTCGAGAGTCAAATTATTGTCCAGGATAAGACCGAACTTGACGCCTCACGCAGCAGAAACAATATACAGAGTTATGATACTGCCACTCCTAATACACTGCAACAACATTTTTATAGATATGTCACCATCTAAGAAACAACGATTTGAGAACATCCAAATACGATCGTTAAAGATTATAAATGATAGAAGAAATAGTGTAAACCTTCCATCAGTAAACCACATCAGAAATAGAATGTGTGCAGTGGAGGTCTTCAAATGCTTGAACAGTCTTGCACCACCTGACTTTAGGGAATACTTTCAGCGTGTAAAACACTGCAAAGCAACTCGTGGAAATGAACACAATTTATTGCTCCCAAGAGTAAAATCTGAAGCAGGATGGAAGACTTTTGCATTCCAGGGTGCAAAAATATTTAATAAGGTTTCCAACACACTAAAGAGTGAAACATCAGTTTTGAAGTTCAAGAGTTACTGCAAGGATTTTAACTTTGATTTTTAACATTTTCTTTAAACTCTATTATTGTAAATAACTTTTAGAAATATAATTGGTGTAAATTATATATTCAGGTATTTAGGTTGACAGGTCCTTGGTTGATAGCAGCAAAAATCATTTTGCTGAACAAGTTTACCTGTATAAATATGGTTTTATTATTATATTATCATTATTATTAAATGTGCAGTTGCAGTAAACTATCGTTTCTAAACACAAAACACATTGAAGTTCATGCAGAATTTATTGTGTAATATGTGAAGTTCTAAATTCGCATCATTTGCTTTTCGGAGTATCTCATCATGCCCAAAAATACTACACAAAGAAGGATTGATATTGTTGCTTGTAATTTCAGATGGTCATATGGCATTGTATTATGGGAAATCTTCACTCTTGGTGGTTCGCCTTACCCCGGATTGCCAACAGAAGACTTGTTTAGCTTTTTGGAACAAGGACGTCGAATGGACCAATCAGAATTGTGCCCTCTTGAGATCTATGCTGTCATGAGAGATTGTTGGGAAAGAAATCCTAATGATCGTCCGTTATTCTCTCAAATTGCAGACAGAATTGGCCAGATCATATCCAATCATTCTGGACAGGTAAAATCTCAATTAACTACGTTCCTTTTAAGTCAATTTCTGAGTTTTGTATGCTGCTAAGAAGTAAGCTTTAGGGTGCTGCAGTAGATTTGCAGGTCGCACATGAAGCTAATCTTTCCTATCATTCAGCTGCAATAGATTTGCAGGTCGCATATGAAGCTAATCTTTCCTACCATTCATCGTTAGTATAACATCTTTAACAGAAAATGATCCCCTAAAATGTTTTATTGAGGTTTGTTGAAACATAAATCATGTATTATACATAGATTCCAATGAATTATTAATCATTTAGCAGTTGAAAATCTAACGTTGGTGGTGGTGTTTTTATGGAAGTGATCTGATCCTCTTGGTAGGGCTGGTCATCTCTGCCCAAATAAACCTTTTAGCTGTTACAAAAGAGCCTGGATCGAGAGTTATTTTTATACATTTTTATACGTGACGTTCGATCGAATGGCGTTAAAGCTTCTATCACTATTGTGCAAATTCGAAAATTCTACAAAATGTAGCAAAATATTGTTCGATTCTGATTCTTTTCAGAATAGCTATAAAGTTTGCATTGCAGTAAAATCTGTAACAAAATTATTTTATCATTTATATCATGAGACTTTCAGCCCTTGAAGGCGTGATTTCCTTTCAAATAGCCGAGATATTGCCTTCAAGAGCCGAAAACATTCCCTTATGTAAACAACAGGCAGGGCCTGCTCTTTTAGGAAGACTGATGGAAGTGATAGAATTAACTAAGAGCAATGATATTCCAAGAGGTGGCGCCATTATGGTGCCATTATCAATAAATCAGTCGTATCATTGCAGTGTTATAGGCTGTGTTGCGTTGCTCGATATTCTATGGACATCAAAATAGGTGACATCAAGATCACACCTCAGCAACAACAACACACCTCAGTGACGTATCTAGGCTGTATTCTTGATGTAGCCTGTCTGGTGAATCAATGGTTACCAGGACCATGGATAAGATCAATGCCAGGCTTAGGTTCCTCTACAGATATAGAAATTTCTCTGACTTCTCTTCGTAGGTTACTAGTAAATTCACTACTCCAGCCCCTCTCTGATTACGTATCCAGTGCTTGTTTCCATTGATTAAAAACAGATTAATAACCAAAAAATGTAAATCTCAAAATATATGTATCAGGCTCTGTTTGAATCTGAATAATAGAGCACATATAGGAATCAAAGAATTCAAAGATTTGAATTGGCTCCCCACAAAAGAGAGATTCGAGATATACTGCTATAAACGTTTACAGTTTTGTTATCAACTCAGCCCCTGCATGTATGTCGGAGATGTTCTCGCCAGTTGACCAGAGCCGGATTACTCAAAGATTAAAAAACAAATTGAATCAACCTTTTCGAAAAAGTAACACAGGGCAAAATGGTCTCTCCTACCTAGGACCTAAAATCTGGAACAGTCCACACTCTGACCAAAAATCTGCTAAGTATGTCAACAGGTTCAAGCATAACATCAAGGATAAATTCTTTAAAGACATAATCAAGAAAACAGCCCCTACATACATTACTGAAATTATTTTTCACAAAGTTATCCATCAACAATTTTGAAAACGCAGCATTGCCCTCAACTTCTGAGACATAAATATTGTTTTCTTTTCATTCGTGAAAAATCTTGTTTCAATGACACCTTTGGGGGGACCAGAGCCTATGGAAACAAGGTCGCACTGGCCTTTTAATGCTATCCCTGCGATTTAAACCAGGGGTGTTTTTTAGATTAGATTGTCAACTTTTGGACTTTTATCATATTCTTTACCTGTCATTAGATTTCTTTTTTTCCTAAATTTTTTGTCATGCTTAACTTTTAATTTTACTTTTCATTTGGCAAAATATTTAAATGCCTGTACACATTGGCGCACCAAAATACAGAAACATGTTTTAGCAGAACGTTTACTAACTGTAGAAAAATGTTTTAGACTGTTTGTAATTGCTAGTGCTTTTTGACTATGGTCTTTGCATGGAAACAATGCCGAATAACTTCATTAGGATAGCATTTACTTTAATTTTTGCACTACTTTTATAGTTTCATGCGCCTTCATTCATGTGTAAGTGCATGAGCCTTCATTTGGTTGTGTGCGCCTTTATATGAGGAATGACAGTAGGTTTTCTTAACTTGTTTTAAATGGTACTAGAAATATCGATAAAAGGTTCCACTTTGAAACAATTTCTGCGACCATGATTATCTTCAACTCGATGAGGATAATCAACAAATGACGAGTATGAATACCTTTTGAACATATAGAAGTTTTTAAGTTGCTTCACTAGGTTCCTAATGAGAGACTTGATACAACTGTCATCATTCTGAATTTAAATACTGGACCAAATTTAGTCATCATGTTGTTTTCTGTTTTGCCCTCTAAAAAGCTTACAGGCTTAGTAATATAACCTACTTACCGTTGCATTCTCAATTTTACTGAGTAAAGAATATGCAAGTAACTTTTGGGTAGCAATTCTTCTGCTGCTTTTTTCAGGAAAACCCATACTTGGAATTTGAAAAAGAAGAGGCTGGTGCACAAACGAAAGAAACAGATTATTTAGTTCCCGTAGTAGAACAAAGTGGTGCCTCAAATTCAAAGCCAATGGGAGATCATGGTGGTATTTCCGATGAATATGTGGGAGTTGTTCACGATAATGGTGCCAGTGTTAAGCGAAGGTAATTCTTTTTCTTCTCTATCGTCATAAAAGATCGACGAACCAACGTAAAGCACAGCACCACGGCAAATACGAGAATTCATGTCACCCTTGTTACCAAAATCAAACCTTCTGACATGTCATTCACTCTCAATGGGCTATATTTGGACCAAAGCCAGGTGAGGTATATTTTGAGTGAGTGTTTAAGTTGGGGGGGGGGGGGCAATTGTGTCAATGGCAGAGACCTTTCAGGCCACCTTGCCGCAGCCTGTGTCCACTATTTGATATATGTGCACATAATGTAGTATGAGGAATAACAGAGTATGGAGATCAACAGAAAATACGAAACACTGCCACCTTTGAACCCTATAGGTATTACAACGTCACAATGGAGTTTTTACGAATCTTTTTCGAAATTGTAGTAGTCTAGTCTCGTCAACAAGTGAGTTGACCCAGCAAAGGTGGTATGAAGCTGCAATTTGTATAAATAGATGCAGAATTTGTTTCTCCACAACGTATACAAAGTTCACTATAATCCGTTAGGGGAAAATGTTGCCGAGGAAGTTTCATGAATTGCCTTGGTAGGGTTATGCTTGAGGCCCTGGCCTAAAATTTGTTGATATTCAAACGATTTGTTACAAAATTCTAATGTAATTACCACAAAGATGTTGATGACTAGATTCCAAAAATGTTTTTGTTTGTCACATTTGGTCATGTTAAGCCTGGTTTCCATTAAATCACAGAGTGTTGCGAAGTGTCGATAATCATGGTTCCAAATTGTGCCAAAAGGCTAGCATAAACTTTATGCACTTGCTTGCATGTCCTCATGTATGGATCAGAGCAAACTAAGAACCCTCATGAGGGCATTTATTACCAGTCAGTTTCAATATTGTCCTCTAATGTGGATGTTTCACAGTAGGCAGTTTAACAAATCAATTATGTATTGCCGCTCTTAGGACATTTGCCGCTCTTAGGCCAACAGGAACATCAAAACAGAAAGTGAACTCGAGTATAAATGAAAGCAAATAACGCATCGATAAAGCGAAATGTTCTTGAAATGCTTCACGGAAGAACTGCACTTGCTAGGCGCCTTGAATGAAAGGCTTGCATACGTCAGGAATATGTACAATGACGCGCGGCAAGCAGTTCTTCGAGTCACAAAGTCCTAAATCTACACGCTTGTTTGAAATATTTTTTCAATTCCCAACATGCATTATTTTACAATAGCTATCGAGTACAATTTCAAAGAAATGATAAACAACCGAGAGTCTTTGTGTTAATAAAAATGACATTAAAATTGCGCAATCATTGAACGACCGCTCGTGCGACAGATTGTACGTAATCCATTTCCAAATTCCCTAGTCATTTCGAAGAGCACTTCCTTTGTTCTGCCAAGTTAAATCTGTAGGAAATTTGATCGCTGTTTTTCGACCTTTTTGGGCAGTCTGCAGGCCAAAAAATGTCAGGAAATCATTAATATATCGATAAATTGGCATCCGACAAATCTACAAAAAATAACCCAGAATAATATAGGGTATTGACAAAAGATTAATTCAAAAATAACTAAAATCGGTCTAGACTTATGACGATGAGTCTCTTGTTTCCCTGTGCTCTTTGACTTCTTGATGGCGCTTCAGTCAACAGAGACTCATAATATTACTCTGAAAAAGTTGACCCTATTAGGCCTAATATGCTGGGATTCCTAGCATACCAATCAGATTGCGAGATTTGGCGAAGAACAATAAGTTTCGAACCTTCAATTCGATTGACGCAGCTTACTAAATTTGAAGGAAGTTGCTGCAGCAGGTACTTGAAGATTTCTCGGTTATGTTTTGGTCTTAAAAACGTGGACATTGCAGCCTTAAAAGACTTATTTTGCACTCACCAGGTAAAGTGAACTTTCTCCTTCAGATGAATACCAAGTTTTGTTGATTAAATGTCTGCTTACCGTGGTTTCTATCGCATTTCCTTTCTGAGGAGTGACTGTTGAACAGAGCCGAAGCAGTCGTTCGATCCAGATTCGATCAATCGAATGCAGAAGTTAGGGTCAGGTTTTTAACTGTTTCATTATGAGTCCCTGTGAGCAAGGTACCGCAGGGATACAAGGGACTCATCGTCATAAGTCTAAAATCGGTCTAGTGTGCGATTTATCCTGGCCTGCTGAAAGTGGGAACTTTTTTCTGGCTCACCTGGTATATATAGTCATATATATGTATATATAGTCATATGTATGTATATATGTATATATAGTCATATAGGATATTGAATATAGGATTAACTATTCGTTTAATTGTGATTCGTCAAATGTAGTGTATTTGTTGGAATGTACTGTTTGTGGTGTACAATATGTTGGTAGCACCTGCACGCCTTTTAGGCTTAGGTTTAACAATTACAAGGCGTGCAGTAATAAGTTTAATTCGGGGGCCTCAGTACCCCAGGCGGAATTCTTCAGGCATTTTACTGGAGAAGGCCACCACGGGTTTCTGAAGGATATTAGTATAAAGATAATCGATAGGCTAACGGGGGGAAATAGGATGCGGGAAAGCTTCTGGCAGTATCGGCTGGATTGCTTTTCCCCTAAGGGATTAAACACTAGACAGGTTGATACATAGATTTGATTTTGGTTTACATTTTGGTTGTTTTGTTGTTTTAAATTTTGCGCTCAGCTTTTAATTAGGGACACACGCTGTTTTTTTTAGGGATCTCTTTTCTGCCAATCCGCTCTTGGATCTTTCTATTGCTTGTTTTGTTTTTACACACGTTTTTTCAGCTCCCGCGAGACAGACACCGCCGCCGACTTTAGCGGCTCTTTACTCTGAGCTTTCTTTGATCTTCCTCTTCCCACCTCTGGTAACATCCCATATTCAACACCTTTTGTCACTTAGTGTGGTGGGCAGGATCCCACTTAGGCTATTATTGTTGTATTGTTTATGGATTTGAAGGTGTGTATTTAAGCTCTGTCTGATTATTGGTACAGTCATTACTGATGAAGGCTAACGCCGAAACGTTTAAAGAATGTGTTTTTTTCTGAGTTGATGTATATATAGTCATGTATAGTCATAGTCATATATATGTACTTGAGAAAAACACAGTTTTTTAAATGTTTCGGCGTAAGCCTTCATCGGTAATAACTTTTCAAAATTAGAAAGAGCATACATATAGATCTCGAAATTGAAATACAATACAAGAGAATAAATAGCCTAAGCCGGATCCTGCTTATTACAATAAGTCGTGAAAGGTGTATATATCTAATCACATACAGATATATTTTTTCTTTTAAACTTTTTTACTTTCTAATAGGTTTGAATTAGCTTTTATCCTATAGCTACTTTTATATTTATGCCTACTTTAAATAAATCTATAATGGATACTGCAAGAATTGTGTTTTGTAACACATTGTGACGAATTGAAACTGCTGTACTAAAATGCTGTGATACTCTGCGATTAGTGTCCCTGGTGTCGCCTGCGATCAATGGAAACACCCATCCTAAAGTTATGCGACAATTTACGACCCCAGAACAACAGAGCCACGTGATATCGATTTTTTTTTCAAAATTCCCGCCTTATGGTCTTTGAAAGATGGCACCAAAATCGTGCGACACTGTGACACTCAGCAATTTAGTCGAAACCAGGTTAAGTTATGGATTCCTCTGTTCAGGATTTTTTATTTCATGCTTGTTTTGTTTCAGTGGCAGACCTTCAAATGCAAGTTACGAAAACGAGGATGAACTCAGACTGAATCTTATTAATGGAAGTACTTCCACGGATTACGCGAATACGAGGCCGTACAATGATGAAGATGAGGCTGTAGTTTGAGAGAAAATTCTACAAGTGGGAGGAAAAGAAGTGTGCACGTAGGCTACCATTTGCCTTGCAAGGAAAGACATAAATATGACATTCCATGAAGGCAGATCAGAGCCAATGAAATCCAACTAAAAGAATTAAAGTCAATGAAACCTCCCGGAATGGCATTGTCAATTGCTGCTATCAATTTCACCAATGAAGATTTTTAGAAGTAGCAGTGAAATTGGAATAAAACCCATACACGTGGCTAAGCCAGTTAGTACTGGATCAAGAGTAATGCTGAACCCCGAGTCAGTTGGCTTTTAGCTTGCTAAGTAATTTTTACCCTATTTTGCAGTATAGCTATATTTGTATTCTAATGATATAAGTCATAATACTCATAATGATAATTGTAAAATTACTGTTCAATGTTAGAGCAAATGAATTTATATTATACCCTTTGGAATGGTTATAAACACAACTTATTACTCGCACACAGTTAAGGACAATACCAAAATATGTTTGTGTAGAAGTTTCAATTTAGCCATCGTTGGGACTGATCTGAAGGGAAGTGCTTAGGTCCCTGTCTTATGCTACGGGACATACACCATGTTACTCGGATGAGATGTCTAGGGTGCGCTGTTCGTTTCTTTGCCTGTTTTGCGGTACTTGTGCAAATGCTCTCTTTAATTTGAGCTGTTGTTACCGTCAAGGCCAATCTCCAATAAAGCGAATCACAGCGATCGACAGCGATTGCCACATTTTGAGCATGCGTAGTTCATTATTTCACACATGCAGGCCGGTCGCCGCGGTTCGCCCTGGAGTTCAAGTTACTTGAACTTTTCAGCGATCGCCAGCGAAAGTTACGAAATTTGATTTAAATGTTTAATTCCCATTTCAATTTCTATTGTCTCGCCAGCAATCGAACGAACAAATGGAGATCAATTTTCCTGCGGTTCACCAGCAATCTCACGAACCAACCGCTACAATTCGCTTTATGGAGATTGGCCTTAAGATACCGAAAGGGAGATTTCTTGTATGGTGACTTACAGCTATGATAGACTACAATGGATTGGCCTTAACGGAAAAAAGCAAGGGAGTCCTAAGGATACAGAATCTAGGAGGGTTGACGGGGGCAACCACAGCCAACACTGTCATTAACTTAATGAGCAAATCTATAAATTTTTTTAATCTGGATACGTTTTCTTTGATAAATTACTTGCAAATCGAGGATAAGCTCTGCACAGGCAATTTGTCAAGACTCGGTGTTAAATTGAATAAATTTGGTACTTTTGACACACTTTAGACAGATAATGAAATAATATATGTTTTATCGACTGCATCTACCTATGGCAGAATATCCTTTTTAATGGTAAGCATTTGCTGTGTTTGATTCTTAGAGAAGCTTTATTGTTTTTAATCCTAATTATAAAATCAGCTAGTTTTTTAATTTAAATAATAGTTGCATATCGTTCAGAATTACTTTTGGTGGCATCTTTTATGATTTTTATCTAGCTAGTGTGTTCATTATTCTGTTTTAAGTTTTTGTTTTTTCAAAATGGCCATAAATTTGGCTAAATTCACACGTTTGATGGAGTAGTTAAAGTCTTCGAGTTTTGTCTTTCTTACACTATATGGTTAGGGTTAGGGAAAAGGATTTACTTCACAAGGATCGCCTTTTTAATGAATATAGAACCTTGACAGCATAATTTCCCTCTTTTATGGACCTACATTTTTGCAGGTTGGACTCAAATCCTTGGCATTGAAATTGTTAATTTGATGTTTTCTTTCCTTTGAATTGGATGTTTATTCAACACTTTTCTGTTTATAGAACATTTTTCTTTTCTTTGACTACATTTTTAGCGGGTGCTTCGTGACAGAATGGAAAAGCTGTCATGGTCAACCAACTTATATTGTATATTATACATTTTCTTGAATTTTCTTATTGTTAAAAGTATTAGTAAATTTTTATAATACATCTCGGAAGCTCTGTTTTATTTTCAGTTTGTCACATCTATTCTGTATCAATTCAATTCAATTCTTTGTCAAATGAGCCGATCTTCTACTCTCCTTGACTTCCAACCAAGTCTATTTCCTCAACTGAGTCAAAATTTGAAGAAAAAATTGTAAGAGAAAAGATTTCTTTTGCACACTCTTCACATTTAAGGGAGTCGGTCTTTTGAAGGTTTGACTTTGGCAGGCATGCAATAGACCCACCCACTTCAAGTCAGGGCGCAAGTTTTCATTACGAAATAGTCTGTGTTTGAAGTCAGATGTTTTATCTTATGATGATTATGATGATGAATTGCTCTCTTGACTTGCATTTGATTTCAGTATCGATGCGCAGAAAGCTATTTCATACGAGAAGGGAAGATCCCGGGGGGGGGGTAACTTGGACTAAAAGATGACGGGGGCGTGCTGCCCAAATTGTAGGGTCATACCCACCCCTTATCAATTCACATACTTTTTTCATACCCACTTTTAAGGATTTGGAGAATAACATACCCAGTTTTATGGTTTCCAAATTGAACTGTATGTAACATGCAAGGGATTGAATAAGAACGTAAACGAACTACAACTAATATTTTATACGCTCTTTCTTCATAAGAAACTTGGATCTGGCCATAGGACTAAACGTTTCATAATTCAACAAGCAAATTTTTCGCATTTTAGTACTAAAAAGTTTCTTAATTTGTTTCTCATCTCTAAACGTATGAATTGCCACTGTGGTCCCAACACTGCTGCAGATATTTTTCTTGAGATTTACAGTGGCGGCCTGGCTTTTTTCGTCGGGTGGGGCCGGCAGCGAAATGGCGTCCCCTTATATCAAGCATAGTCGTCAAGTTTCTGACGAGATTGGCAATCTTGCAACTTTCTTACGCTTACTCTTTGACACCCTGACCTGCTCAAGGCTAGATTCAGACATCTGAGTGACTAATGTAAATGTGACGATATGGGGACGAATAAAAGAGGGGTCTGGGGGCAAGGCGTTAGGAACATTTTGGGACCACGCTGTCTACTCAGGCTTAGAATGCATCTTCCAATACCACGAGGACTATTTTTGGTGAAACATCCTTTATTTTGGCTTGGAATTCATCGCCCAATATCATGCTTGCCTTTTGCGACGTGGAAACCTTGATACTTTTGTGACAGCTATCCTATAAATCAAAGCACGAGGAAAATGTTTGAAGAAGCACCCTTTACTTCGACTTACAATCATTGGCGTGGCCAGGGTAAATTAAATGAGGGGTTGAAATGAGGGGGTCTGGGGGCAAAGCCCCCAGGAAAATGTTGGCCCAATTGGCTTAGAATGCATCTCCCAATATCATACTTGCCACTAGCGACAAGAAAACTTTGATAGTTTTGTGACAGTTATCCTATGCATCAGAGCACGATGCACGAGGAAAATATTGAAGAAAGATCTTTTACTTTGGCTTAGAATGCATCTCCCCATATCATGCTTGCCATTAGCGATAAGAAAAACTTTGCTAGTTTTATGACAGTTATCCTATGAATTAGAGATTAGAGCGCGAAGAAAATTTTTGAAGAAATCTCTCATTCTCTCTTCGCTGCCTTACGTTCTTTCGATATCTCCTCCACAGTACTATAAACAATATCCCCCGCAGATACATATTATCCAGCGCTCCGCCATAGGAGCACACCAGCAGTGTCTAACTACCCATGCTTGAGCTTGCATGTATCCCCAACAAGAACGGAAAGTAACATGAATGAATGAAAGCGGAAAATTATTCATTGCATGTATACGCGATTGTCAAGTTGTCCTATTTGGTCTTGATCGAGACGAGAAGAAATAAGAATTAACATCATTGTGAAAATCAAAGTCAAATCAAAGGAATTCACAATTTTAATGTTTTGTTTTTCATCATAAATAAGGCAGGGCATTTTATGTCAACATTATTCAAGCAAGGCCATATGAGGTTGAGGCTTGGCCTTACACAAGACAGACATAAAGAAGTCATGACTCAATAATATTGGCAACCTGATCGATTTCACTTGATGTCTGCTTCAATCAATCACCATTGCAGCACATAATTTTGATCAGATGGCAATCGCTGGCCGAAATAAGCAAGGACAAGCAATTTTGATCAGCGGACAGAACGGAAGACCCTCATTTAGTTTTGGGCCTAAATGCTGAAGGCTTTTTACTCACAACAATCACAGATAACAGAAGTCACTCGGTGGTCGTGCCGAGGTAATTATTGTTTCAAAAATGCAGCAAGAACAGATTACGATATTGAGAAAGATCTTTTCGTTGACGATTTTATGGTTATCAATGCCTACAATTTCATGCCAAGATGGACATGACTGTGGAAGTACACCAATTAGTAAAGGTTTGTAATTCTAGACTCACACGTACAATGGTTAGTGTGTTAGCAAGGAAAAGTGAATAAATTAATTACTTTAGCAGTGTGACTCTATGAAGAGAAAAGCTAATTTGAGTAATTTGTCGATTGCTGTGATCACACACGTTCTCTGGGTGTCGGAAAAAGGCCTTTTGGCTTTGTTGGTCGGTCCTCACCTCAGTCTTACATTAACAACAGTAGATAAGGGAGGACTAGCCAATCTCGCTGTTATTAATATTTGGGGCAATATTTGAGAAGCTCTTGTTAGATGATATACCGTAAAAGCTCTATAATGCCCTCGCCCCCCCCCAACTTATATCAAATTGCAGAGGTTACCAAAGATTCTCCATTTATTTTGCTAAATAAGTTTTAAGTTTGCATGTTTTAAGTTTGTCATGGTGCTCAAGTGGTGATGCTCTAATGGGTATTGAACCCTGTCCGCCTGACTGTTCTGGCTGCAAAGTCAGAGGATTACACCTGCGCCACAACACCTTCACGTATTCAACTTTTAAAATTGTTTGTTTAAGCCACAAAATGTGGTGCAACTGCAAATCTGAGGACTAAAAAGTGTCCAAAATTAACTAAACCCCCCCCCCAATGGCTTAATCAAGCTTTTACGGTATATGAACGTATGCCAATCATCTTCTCAGTGATAATCAGTCTGGGTTTTGTCCAGTTGATGGAACTGTAAATGTGGGGGTCATCAGGGGGGTCAGAAATCTGCCGTTCCGCGCGATTTTCAGTTAAAATCCACCGTTCCGGTCATTTTTAGCTAAAATTGCGTCCTGCCACTTCGTTTTCAAATGATGGCACGAATTCGTATTGTCAGGAAGCGAGGAGGAGACCCAAGAGGAGGGGGTACCAACCTTGTCACTAGGGCCTTTTGTCATATTGAGACAGAGACAATATGACAAAAGGCCCTGGGGACGAGGTTGGGGGTACTTATGGTAGAATATTTTGCTGGTGGGATGTGCACTCCTTTCCGGGTATCCTTTTCGCTTCTTTTTTCTAACGCCAGGTATGAAAAGAAGGCAATTTTTGTAAAACCGGATTCTCCAAAGTATTATTTCATTGTTTTTCGACAAATTTTTACGTTTTGGAGTATACTTTTCGCCGATTTTTTCTAAAGCCGGCTAGGTGAAAGTTTTGTTGTTGGAGTGCACACCCCCATACAATTTAAATTCAAGCCCCCCCCCTCCCGGGGAGGAGACTGCCAGTTAAAGTTGTTGAGTAAAGTTTGAACAGAAATTGAAGTGTTGGCAGGAAACCGTAATTTCACCAAAAATCGAAGAACCAAGATTGCGACGATAATCATTTTAAATTTCATTTCAAAGTCCAGAGAGCAGAGACAGAGACAAATTCAGTTTGAACATATTTTGATAGTGCAAGAAATGAATCTTTCTTTGCTTTTTCCAGCTAAAAAGTGGACTAAACTGGACCAGGGCATTGGGCAAACAGACCTTCACTCTATTTAGCAGCCAAAGACCATATTTCAGCAGTAATACATTCAGTCTATAGTGACAGGTGCAAGATACAAAATTATCAAAGAAGTAATGGTACTGTATTTTGCTCCATTTGCTCCCAGGGCCGTCGCCAGCCCAAAAGAAGAAGGGTGGCCAAATGCAAGGGGGTCTGGCGGCTGAAAAATTTCCCGACCATGCCCTGCAGACTCTCGGAAAACGTGGGAAATGCCCTTTTTAGCATTAAGATCTAATTCGGAATTTTTTTGAAAAGCACCCATCTCCAGCAGCATTTTTTCGTAACGGTGGACGCATTTACATGAACAAAAATCAAAGCAGAAAAGTACTCAATGCATCTATTTACGAGGAAGGAAAAGCTTCAATTTGAAATTAGAATTTTTAATGACAAAATTCAGAATTCAAAAGACCTGGTCAAAGACTTTTTGCAACTCTGAAAAACCAGTAATCACAATACAAGTCATGGAAAAACTACGTAATAAAACTCCTCAGTCATCAGTCATATCTTCCAAGTCAATATGAATCAACCTCCCCCCCCAAGTTTTGGGGGTCCTCTCCTCGGTGATGTACTTTTTTATTGCAAGTAGCTTAAACCTGAGAATTTTAGAACTCAAAATTAAGAAAATAATTCAAAGAAACTTTACTACTGAAACACCGAAATTTTCATGCAAAATTAAGAAACTTTTAGTGCTAAGTGCTGATCCAAGTTTCTTTTAAAAAAACGTGTTTGCAAATGTATTACTTCTGGAAACCTCTCCCTTCCGCGGGAGCTCTTCGATAGAACAGTTCTTCCATATAACTTAAGAAAAAACGATCTCTTTGATGCAGGCCCGGGGGGGGTACATAACATATTTCGGGTACGGGTATGTGCCGCCCATATGGGTGGGTTTTTGAGCCCAAAATTCTCTAAACAAGGGTCCTTTTTCGGCAGATTTTCCATAAACATTGGTGTAGTTTCGCTGAAATTCGCAAAAAATGGTTAAAATTGGCAGTTTTCCGCCAAAATTAATCATAAAAGTGGGTATCAAAAGCAAGTTTCGGTAATTAGAAGAGGGTAGCTTTATGAAAACCGGGCGGCAGACCCCCGTCCATCCTCAAGTCATGTACCCCCCCCGGGGATGCAGGGTTGAAAAGAAGCTCAAACTCATCTCTTTAAGATGCTCATCTCTTTAAGATGCTCCACTCATCTCTTTAAGAAGCTCAAACTGGTAACTTTATTGACTTTTTAAATAATACGTGACTTAGTATGATAGCGTCCAATTCAAATTAACATGTGGTCGACAGTCATAAGTTGACTGAGCCCATAGCACTTTCAATTCCTCTTTCTAGTGACCAAAATATTTTGGCAGCAATTTGATCAAATTGTCTGTATTTGATACTGCAATTGTACGATGCTACCTTGCTGGTCACACATGCTTCCTAAAACCAGAACTAATAAATGTGGAAACGAGTCTCATTCATTAAGGGGTAGCATAGTTTGGAATCGGCATACGCCGAGGGCTAGGGGGCTAGGCAACTTGCAAAAGATAGGTTTAGTTTTTCAACAAATTATGTTTATATGATCGAATGTCGCCACGACGACGACAAGCTTAGCAGATCGTTTTAAAAAGTTTTATCTCAAATCAAATACGTCCAGGAGCATTATGCCAAAAAAGTTTCATCATCGCTAGCACATATTTGAATATTCAAAGCGATACGAAAAATAGAATGCTTGTTGTCCAAATCCGTAAATTGCTAAACGTTAACACTGCAACGAGTGCAACGATACTTTTTTAGCAAGACGTCTGAGAAGTTGGCTTCGCTCTCTAGAATGTCCAAAAGAGTATTTAATAATTTAGCAGTTTTAAGTAACGGTCTCATCATTGTCCTAACAAAAGCGAAAATTTTCTGAAACTTAGAAACCATTTTCTGAAAAACATGTTTTTATTTTGTTTTTGCGGTATTTTTACAAATTTCAAGTAAATTGGCAATGCTATACCGGGTGACCCAAGCAAGAGCAAATTTTGTAAACAAAGGATTCAGGTCTGTTCAAGACAAAGCGATTTCGAACTCCTAAAGAATAGATTTCACACCTTGTGCGCAGCTAGCCATAATGCTTTGCACTCTCTGTTTATTTTGATTTGATTGAGTGCACTCAGAGGTGTGAAATCTATTCTTCAGAAAGGCAAATCGCTTTGTCTTTTCAGAAACCTGAATCTTTTCTTCCACAAAATTTGCCCTTGCTGGTGACCCAGAAAAAAGTGACCCAACGCAATCTGTTATAGAAAAAAAAGTAAGTGGCAGATTGAAATATTTCAAACGTTGTTCTGTCGCTAAAGGACCAGCCTACATTATGAGTATTTTTCGCAATTTTTTTGGGCACGGGAAAGTTCCCGAATTAAGGATTTTGAGGAAAAGGGCAGGCTTGAAATTCTCAAAAAGTCGTCAAAAACAGGGGATCGATTTGAAGCCTTTTCAGATCTTCAAAACAACGAGGAGCGTGTTTCATTCTGCCTGAGAATATTTTCAAGTACCTAGGGACTATAAACTTGCTCTGAAGACTCCCGACTGGGTTACCTATTCCCAGGCTGAAATGAAACACGCTCCTCGTTGTTTTGAAGATTTGAAATGGCTGTAATTCGATCCCCTGTTTTTGACGACTTTTTGAGGATTTCAGGCATGCTCTTTTCCTCAAAATCCTTAATTTTGGAAATTTACCGTGCCGAAAAAAATTGCGAAAAATACTCAAAGCAGAGGCTAGTCTTTTAGCGACAGAACAACGTTTGAAGCATCTCAATCGGCCACTTACTTAATTTTCTGCAACAGATTGCGTTGGGTCACTTTTTTCTGGGTCACCCGGTATATCATTAGAATCCTGAATGCATGGAGAATGCACCAACAGCCTTCATTTTTTTATAACATACACATAGAAACTGCCATAGGTATCTAACATGCTTGGATAAAATCTGAAATCCAACATTTTCGACAAACTGTGATAAAAATTGAAGCAAAATGGATAGAGAAAAAATAAGGTCATCAGTACATTCTCCAGACACTCTGGACTGGTTAGATACCAAACAAGATGACTTTGAATCAGATTTCATGAAAATATCGTTCCAGCAAGCAACACTGGCATAATTCATTGTTTCATTGTTACCATGGAAACCAATTAAGATAATCAAATTTTAACACCAGATTTAAATTCAGCTTAATGAGTTGTACCATAAGACTCATTCTCAGGTTTAAGCTACTTGCAATAAAGATATCACAGAGGAGAGGACTCCCTTACCGGATTTCGAGAAATTATCGGCCACTGTCGTTGTTGTTGTCAACTGCAACTCCTCAAAGATGGGAAATTGCCTCAATCAATCACGCGTGCCGTATCTTTTGGTGTGTCAAATGCTCAGTGATCCCTATGCAATATAGCCTGCGTGTAGCCTCAACAATCCTCCGAATTCCGCAAATCCATAAATTTTTATAAAAATTCCGTATTCCGCTTATCATTTTCGAGAAAATCCGCATCCGGCAGGACTGAAGAATTCCGTCGTTCCGTCGAGAAATTGCCAGAATTCCGTATTCCGCGACAAATCTTCTTCATATTCCGTTGTTCCGCAAACCCTCATGACCCCCACGTAAATCAATTATTGGCCGTTTACCCCCAAAGTTTCCAGTGGTTTTGATCAAATTCCAAGCAGGGAAACGAGGGCTACATTTTTCTGGATTTATCCAAGGCTTTTGACAGAGGCCTACTTAAAAGCAATGGTATTTCGGGAAATCTTCTTAAACTTATCAGAAGCTTAACTCTGACAATCGACAGCAACGCGTGACTTTAAATGGGCAATCCTCTGAGTGGCTGGCGGTAGGTTTCTGCTAGTGTACCCCAGGGCTCTGTATTAGGTCCATTATTTTTCTTATCTGTATTAATGATTTGACAGCTAACTTGCAGTGCGACGTCAAATTTTTGCTGATGATAGTTTACAGTTGTTGAAAATGAAACAGTTTCTGCCTAATATATGAATAGAGATCTGGAAAAAATTTCCGTGTGGGCGTGGCAGTGGGAAATTCACTCCAATGCTGACAAGATTAAAGACTTACTCTTTTCCGTAAAAAGGTTGCCACCAGTGCACCCTTCCCTTGAAACTTGGAAATGACGAAATTAGAAGTAAAACAGAGCATAAACATCTTGGAATGATTCTTGACACCAAACTTAGCTTTGAAAGTCATGTGAGTGAAGCTATTCTGAAAGCCAGGCGGGGGATTGGGTTGATAAGACATCTTTCACAATACATATAGGGATGTACTTGATCAAGTACATAAACTGTATGTGCGCCCCCACCTAGATGACAGTAATATATATTTTACCACAAAATATGATCCTGATTTGTCATCAGTTATTACAGCGTCTTGAACAAGTGCAGTATGCAGCATCTAATGGCTGTGACTGGGGCATCGAGAGGTACAAGCACGATGAATGTTATTTCTTCAAACTAAAGCTAACACAGTACCCAGCATATCTTTTTTCTCTTATTCCTTCTGAACGGCAGATACCATATGATCTGCGTAACCCTCAAGCCTATGCACAAAACAGAGCCAGAACTGATCGTTTTTCCAATTCCTATTTTATAACACGTTACACGAATGGAAAAAATTACCAACTGAAATCCGCGCTTCTAAATCCCTTGTTGAATTTAAGCGGAAACTGATTGCGATAATTTAATTAGACAGGTCAAAAAGACTACTTACGGAGTTTTTGACTTAAATGGTATTAGAAATATAACCAAGCTTCGCGTACAATTCAGCGATCTAAATGCACACAAATTTCATCATAATTTTGAGTGTCTTATGCCTATATGTAATTGTGGTGCAGCTAACGAGGACAACGAGCATTATCTCCTGCATTGCCCCCCCCCTCCCCCCTTAATCACTTGCTTCGAGATTTAGTCATCTCCGACGAGAAGATATTACGGATCATTCGTAATCTTAATCCGAGCAAAGCACACGGTTGGGACGAAATTTCAGTGCGAATGATAAAAATATGCGATGGATCATTAATAATACCATTAAGATTGATTTTCGAAAATTGTTTGCATCATGGCATTTTTCCTGAAACCTGGAAACGAGCAAATGTTGTACCTGTTCACAAGAAAAATGAGAAAAATCTGAAGGAAAACTATCGCCCCATCTCTCTCCTTCCAATTTTTAGCAAAATTTTAGAGAAGCTTATCTACGAGTCTTTGTATTCACATTTAGAGAGAGAAAATTTACTAAATCCCAACCAATCAGGCTTCCGTCCAGGTGACTCAATAATAAATCAATTGCTTTCCATAACCCATTCTGTCTTCGAAGCCTTTGACTGTAATCCCACCCTAGAAGTTCGGTCTGTCTATCTCGACATTTCTAAAGCCTTTGACAGGGTCTGGTATGACGGCCTTATGTACAAGCTTAAAAGAAGTGGTGTTTCTGGAAATCTACTGTTACTCCTTCAAAGTTTCTTGTCAAATAGGAAACAAAGGACTGTCTTGAATGGTCAGGCTTCCACCTGGGGGAATATTTCTGCTTGCGTTCCGCAAGGCTCGATTCTGGGCCCCTTGTTTTTCTTAATATACGTAAATAACCTAACACAGAATTTGAAGTGCAGTGTGACACACTTTTTGCAGATGACACATCACTCTTTACGATCGTACAAGATCCTGACATAGCAGCAAGCGATATGAACCATGGCCTGGATCTTATTACATTATGGGCACATGATTGGAGAATGTCCTTTAACCCGGACCCCCGAAAGCAAGCTGTTGAATTAGTCTTTTCAAGGAAAAATTCGAAAATTGATCATCCTGTGATCCTCTTTAATGATGCA
Source organism: Aurelia coerulea (assembly GCA_039566865.1). Taxonomy (NCBI): domain Eukaryota; kingdom Metazoa; phylum Cnidaria; class Scyphozoa; order Semaeostomeae; family Ulmaridae; genus Aurelia; species Aurelia coerulea. The sequence goes on along the minus strand of CM076943.1, from coordinate 283,279 downwards.
CCTGTATCCACAGTGGATCAACATAAACATTTAGGCATAATACTAGATTCTAAACTTTCGTTCTCAGCTCACATACAAGCGGCAATAACTAAGTCAAGAAAAGCGATCGGAATTTTGAAGCTCATGTCCAAATATCTGTCTAGAAGTACGTTGAATGAATTGTATAAATTATACGCAAGACCCCATCTAGATTACGGCGATGTAATTTATCATGTGCCTCAAAGAGACACTTGCTCTAGAAATTTCTTGATGGAAAGGCTTGAATCTGTGCAATACTCTGCTGCCCTAGCAGTGACAGGAACTTGGAGAGGAACATCTCGGGAAAGGCTGTACAATGAACTTGGATGGGAATCCTTGAGCTATTGAAGATGGAGTAGGCGTCTTATCCTTTTTTATAAATTCATCAATAACTTGACCCCTGATTATACAAGGGTCCCTATTCCACCACTGCATGAAACTAGCTACCCCTTTCGAAATCAACCAGTAGTAGGGCAAATAAGGGCAAGAACAGAAAAATTCAGATCTAGTTTCTACCCGGAGATATAAGGCAATTTAAATCAGGGGCCTGGGCCTGGGCAATCTTAATATAGCCTATTATATTCCATTGTATTTGATGATCTCCAGAGATCAGCAAATCAAATGGTCAAATGAAAGCACTCGGCCATCTTTTGTTTTATTGCTTCAGCATTGGATAACGATTGAATCATACCTGAAACCTGCCAATGTTTTTGTCATGACAATACCGTAAGTCCTGGAATAGACGTTTTTTTCATAAGAAACTGCCCATAAGAAACTCAACTCTCAGATCGCCAAAGAAATAAGAAACCCCAGTACTGGGAAAATATAAGTTAAGAAACTATTTATTTTGATAAAGGAAATCCGTAACATTTTTTTAATTCACTTTCTCTTGTTTCCTGTATCATATTACTCGTAAGGTACTCGAGTAATGTCTAAGACATTGGAAAGACTTTGTTGTGAAACGTTCGCTAGGGCTTGGGTAGTGAACAGAAACTTGTAAGAAGCTCTGAGTTCTCAGAATCTGATAATTTTAAGAAACCCTCCGTACTGGCCCAAATTCTTAGCTTCTCCACCCAAAGCTATTTTTGCGAAATAAGCCCCATTGGAGTAGCCTGCGTGCAGACTCTACTGATTTCTTTTCAGAGAGGTTTCCCCTCCAAGGAGAAACCTCTCTGTCTCTCTGAAAGAAATCAGTAGAGTCTGCACGCAGGCTACATTGGAGGATTAGTCGATTGTTATTTCAATGAATACTTTTGATTCTCTTTTTGGACGGACTTTCTTCATTTTTTTAGCGTACTTTGGCTTAGATATTGCATCGAAACAATAACAATGTATCCCAATATATCATGTGCTGTTTTAAGCATACTGACCAGCCTCAAGTAAAAGAAGAGCATTAATCCTGGTGATATTTTTAGCTGCTGCTAAATGAGCTCTCGAATACGCCCCCCCCCCCCCTCCACCCCAAAATATATTTTTGCAAGGGGGCTTATTTAAGGACTTGCGGTACTATGAGCAACTGCTCTGCCTATTTCATCATTTTGTCATTTGGTCATTTAGTCATTTGGTCATTTGGTTGTTTTACTTGCTCAAACTATTTTCTTCACCCATAATTTCCTAAATTCTTGCTTCCTATTATGTTGAAGATCACTCTCCTTGCAGGTAACTTTTCAATCCTGGCAGAACGATGGATCCGTACAAAGTATGCATATCAAGGTCAGAGTATTCTCTTTAATTGCACAACAAATGATGAAAATGCCACAGTTTCTCTTCAACACTATGACGTCGGTACTTGGTTGGATATTATGAAGCCTACTGAGTATTTTCCAAAAGGAAGTGTTGTACAAACAGGACAGATCTTTGTATTAGGGTCACTTGGAAATCAAGAGCAGGCCACTCATTACAGATGTATTGCGAAGTTGCAACAAAGACAGATCTGCCTGCTAATCGGATCGATAGCCTATGTTCGTAAGTAGAGAAACCTTTTAATATTCCTCTACAATTAGGGCTGTTTTTGTAGGTATTTATTTGATTTGAAATAAAATTGTAATGTATCTATTTTTAGCTTTCAAAGCATTGTGACTTTTTATTCTTTAGTGGCAAATGGATACATATACACGTATTTTTCTTATAAGAAGCTAAGAATTTGGGCCAGTAGTGGAAGTTTCTTAAAATTATCAGATTTTGAGTACTCAGAGTTTCTTACGAGTTTCTTAGAGGTTCCATAACAATCTTCATGTTCACAACCTGTGCCCTCGTGAACATTTCAAAACAAGGTTTGTTATGCCTTTCCAATGTTTAGACATTACTCATGGGTAGTTAGACACTGCTGGTGTGCTTATATGGATGATATGTATCTGCGGGGGAAATTTTATGTAGTACTGCGGAGGAGATATCGAAAGGACGAAATCCGCAGTACTATAAAAATTTCCCCCGCAGATATCTCCTCCGCAGTACTATAAAAAATTTTCCCCGCAGATATCTCCTCCGCAGTACTATAAAAAATGTCCCCCGCAGATACATATTATCCAGCTCTTCTCCATAGAAGCACACCAGCAGTGTCTAACTACCCATGCATTACTCAAGTACCTTACGAGTAATATGATACAAGAAACATGTGAAAGTAAAGTAAAAACATGTCGAGGATTTCCTTTATCAAAATAAATAGTTTCTTAGCTTATATTTTCCCAGTACTGGAGTTTCTTAATTGTTTGGCGATCTGAGAGTTGAGTTTCTTATAAGCAGTTTCTTATAAGAAAAAATACGTGTATACAGGGTGTCCCAAAAAAATTGTGCCCCGTTTGCCTGAAGATTGCGACAAAAGATTCTCGCAAAACTTTTGCTTGATGTTGCTCTTCAGATATTCAATTAAAGTGTGCAACCACCCCCGTAAAAATCTTTTGAAAAATGATGGAGCTATGACCTTCAAAAGACCAAATTTGTCTGATGACTGAAACCAGCGGTCGGCCATTTTGTCCTACTATTTTGCAGTGATAAGTATCTTCGCGTGAGGTAAGAAATATTTTTTGTGAGGTTAGAAATATTGGAACCCTCCGAGGATTATCGGAATTTTCACGAGAGCTGTGAAATTGGAGGCTGCTGTTTCATTTTCAATCAATGATGCCATTTATCGCTGCAAAATATTAAGACAAAATGGCCGACCGCTGGTTTCAGTGATCGGGCAAATTTGGTCTTCTGAAGGTCATAGCTCCATCAATTTCAACGGATTTTCATGGGGATGGTAGCAAACTTTAATTGAACATGTGAAGAGCACCACCATGCAAAAGTTTGGCAAGTATCTTTTGCTGTTTTGTCACAATATTCAGACAAACGGGGCACAATTTTTCTGGGACACCCTGTACATACAGTGTAAATATTTAAAAATAAACACTGTGCTGTCAGCTATGATCGAATCATCAATTTTTTGACATGCTGCGAGTTTTTCTTCAGAAGCTGTTCATTGGTTGAAATTTAGTCAATTTATTATATAGTGAACGATTGAAACAGAGTCAATTAAGACTCTGATCGAAGAAGATGCAACGACATTAGGAAACAGGCGTCAAATTGATCTTTTGCGCATTTTTTTCTTCTCCAGTGCTAACTAGTTTCGCCCACTAGGGCATCTTCAGAGCAACTGACTAATTTCTAAAGATCAACCTCTATTTATAGCAAAAGCCAAGTCCATAAAAGGTTATGCAGTTCAACTGTATCGTTTTTGTCTTTATAAGGTTAAATGAAGTTTATGAAAAAATAAAGTAAATAATGTATATATGTATTTTGATGAGAATTCGGCTTTTGTTTTTGAATTTCTTATTGCATTTGGCATCCTGTTAAAAATATCGGCTGCATTGTTCCCCAAAGTTTTAGAATCGGTTGAAGTTGCAATTAATGGTGCAGAGCTTGATCGCAAATGTCTGCTGTTTTCTTTCAGTGATATGTCTATGTATTCTGGCTTATTTCGATCTGATATGTATTTAAAAGCTAGTTTTACAAGGTGCCAGTCCCTTCTCTCTTTCATAGGCAACCAGCCGGTATGTATATATGTATGTATGTATGTATGTATCATTTGCCACAGTTAAGATATTTACGAGTTTTATATCATGAAAATAGAATATATATATATCTATGCAATGCTATGCAATGCAATGGATTTAAAAGCATCAAGAAAAACACCCTTAATTACAGTGGCAGGGATAGCATCAAAAGGTCAAGCCTTATTTCCATAATGGTCCCTTTAGAGGTGCCGGTATAACGAAAAAACGTAGGAAAAAAGGAAAATGCAAATCAATATGGTAGAAGTTTGTGATACAGAATATGGTTTATATGACCAAACCATGGACAGGAGAGATGATGCAGGGTGTTAATAAAATATATTTATGTCATAGTCCTCTTTCTGTACCGAGTGTCCAAAAACAACAACAGATTCAAAAAATTCTGACGCAAGCAGTTTCAAATGAATAATAGCATGATTATTTTTTATCTAAATCTGCAATGATTAGATTAAATTTTGATACATTTTTCAGAATTTTTTATGACTTAATTGAAGAGCTGAATATCAACAAACTTCAAATTTGCTGTCAGTACAAAACCAGCTACCAACATTAGTGCAAAGTATACTGTAAAATTAGAAGCATGGTAATATCTGCAACTTCACATGACCCACAACTTCACAGGGATTACTTACTGCTTCACGAGTTATCCATTCTCGAGGGAGCTCTCGGTGTTCGTTTATAATTGAAAGTATAAATCTAATAGTGGCCTAGTCATTTTACAAAAAGTAAGCAACCATCATTTACACTTAAGAAGCACGACTGTGTCTCGACAGAAATCTTTATGAAAGTGTCTGTTCGATGTTCAATTAAACTGTGTGTTTGCATATTTGTCAGCAATGCTTTGCAGTTGCAGGGATTGTCATGTTTTGCAACCATTATTAATGCAGCAGCTCTGGTTTTGATCTTTTGGGCAATTTTGAAGTTTGCTGATTTTAACTATAAACCAAATTACCAAAAATGCTGGAAAATATATCACAATTTAATTCAATTATTGCAGATTTGAATAAAATTAATTATTGGCCTGGGTAATGAAACAGTTTGCATAAGAATTTTTCAAATCTGTTGTGTTTTTTGGGACACCCGGTATATTTGGGAAAGACTTTCTTTTATCTTATTTTTGAACTATTACTTCAAGGGAAGAATCTTTCGCTGGAAGAAACATTGCCAGTTGGAAAAAATGTGAAATTTTTGGAACTGACTTTTGCGAATAAGACGAAATGAGAAATTTCGGAGGAATGAACTTTTACGCAACAGGTTTCTTATTAAGTTTTGTAATTTCTCAAATGTTCCTTGCCTCTTCAATGACGCTTCCGAATCTGCCATACTTATGCCTGTTGGTAGTCTAACATAGTTCAAAAGGTTTGTTGTTCAACATAACATCATATCGAATAATAAAGTAAATATTTGACTCTATCATGAATATTTGATTCCATATCATAGGAAATTTCAGGAGAATAAATTTTTGCAAGTTTCACATTTGAGGGAATTTTGCGGAATAAGCAAATTTTGAAATTATGTTTAATTTATTTCATTTCATTTCATTTTCATCTTATCTTTTTTACCCATGGTAGCCCCTCAATAATAATAATTGATTTACAGGGGGCCATGCTAAAAACTTACAAATAACTACTAATTTACAATAAAAACGACATTTGCTATAAAACCTAAACCTGAACCTAAACTAATTACAAATTGTCATAAATAAATAAAAGAAAACAGAAAAGAATTGGTGAGAAATTCATGGTTGCACCTTCTTTTTAAACGCTCTCAGGGTTGAAGTATTTCGGATCTCAGGGCCAAGACTGTTCCAAAGCTTGGCGCCTCGGTACGCGAAACATTTCTGCCCCCCTGCCGATTTTAATAATGGCAACCTGAGATTGACTTCGGCGTTTCTAAGAGAACGACTGGTAGAGTTGTTGACTCTCGTGAACATGTCTTTCATATAAGAAGGCACGTCCCCATTAAGGGATTTAAAGACCATTTTCTGAGCTTCAAAATCAATAAGCTCCCTGACAGTCGGCCATTTAAGCGCCCGAATAACTGGTAAAGCAGTAGCATTAAATGGACTGTTGGAGACGAGTTTTGCAGCCCGATTTTGAAGTTTCTGCAATTTTTCAATGGCAGTTACCCCATCATTATGATACGGTATGGTTAATGCTCATGCAGCAGATTACAATTAATCAATTTCTAAATCCCAAATGAATATAAGATTAAAGCATACAGCATGCTCTTCTTCGGTTCATTGAAAACTGCAGGAAGGCATTGGATAGCGCGCTTCAAAAGAAAGCGGAAAGACCGCTAGGATCGTTTTTATGGACCTTTCCAAAGCCCTTGACTGCTTGAATCATGATTTATTAATCGCAAAATTAGAATCATATGGCTTTAGCAGAGGAGAACTGCAGCTCATCCACAGCTATCTTGATAGGCGAAAGCAGAGAGTGAAGGTGAATGGGTTTTTTAGCAAAGGGAGAGAGACTAGCGAAGGTGTACCACAGATAGGCGAAAGCAGAGAGTGAAGGTGAATGGGTTTTTTAGCAAAGGGAGAGAGACTAGCGAAGGTGTACCACAGGGATCTGTTCTTGGGCCTCTGTTGTTTAATATCTACATGAATGACCTGCTTATGTTTGTGATGAACAGCAAAATATGCAACTATGCTGGTGATACTACTATCTATGTTTGCGATCGCAATCATGAAAATGTAATCAATCGTTTAGAAAGCGAAACCCTAGTCATTTCAGAATGGTTCCAGAATAACTGCATGAAACTGAATGGCGATAAGTGCCACTTGATGAATTTCGGTGTAAGAAGCAACGATCTGTCTATAAAAATTGGAGATACAACCATCATGGGGAGCACAGAGGAAAAATTACTTGGCGTCACTTTGGAAAAACAACTTTCTTTTAAGACGCACGTACAATCGTTATGCAAGAAAACAGGTCACAAGCTTCACGCTCTTTCGCGTATCTCTTATCTATTAACACTGAAAAACTCAAGCTTTTTTCTTATCCCAGTTCAGCTACTGTACCTTTGTGTGGATGTTTTGTGACAGACATCTTGATAAAAAGATCAACCACATTCACAAAAAGGCACTGAGCATCGCATACAAGGATAATGTTTCCGACTTTAGTACACTTTTAACGAGAGATAATTCTGTGTCTATGTCCACTAACAAAATCTGCAGTTGCCGATGACAGAGATATACAAAACTAAATATGACTGAAATTTTCATCGAGAAGGATCCCCCTTATCATCTAGGAAACAAAAATATTCTGCAAATGCCCAAGGCCCGAACAGTTCGCTTTCGGATAGAGAGTATTGCTTTCTTGGGATATAATCTGTGGCAGTCATGGAATATTTCCATGTTTAAAAAATGCATAAAGGAGTGGAAGGGCGATAAATGCAAGTGTCATTTATGCAAAATGTTCGTAGCGCAGGTTAGGTTCTTGAATTGATCTTGTTTTATTTACAATGAAAACTCGCCTGTAAATATTGTATCATATGTATATGTGTATATATAGGAGTTGCTCTCAAGATGCCCTAGTGGGCGAAACTAGTTAGCAGATAACTGCATAAATGAAAAAAGCGCAAAAGATCAACTCGATGCCTGCTCTCTGTAGACGTTGTCCCGCTTCTACGTCGTTCACTATATATTGTATCATATGTTAAACTAACTAAATAGGACTATTTTACTTTGTATTTGATAATGATTTTATTTTTGTTTAGTAGGTAGGTATCAATTAGCTGTAACCTAGCTATTTTTAAACGTCTGACATAAAGAATGTAATAATAATGATGATAATAATAGTAATAATATTAACCAAGACAAATTTTTCTCTTTGTCCATTCATGTGAGGTCTTTAGAAAATGTGATCATTGATTGGGCACATTGGGTTGATCATTGATTGGGCACATTAGGTTGATCATTGATTGGGCATATTGGGTTGATCATTGATTGGGCACATTGGGTTGATCATTGATTGGGCACATTGGGTTGATCATTGATTGGGCACATTAGGTTGATCATTTGTTGGGCACATTGGGTTGATCATTTGTTGGGCACATTGGGTTGATCATTGATTGGGCACATTGGGTTGATCATTTGTTGGGCACATTGGGTTGATCATTGATTGGGACATTGGGTTGATCATTGATTGGGCACATTGGGTTGATCATTGATTGGGCACATTGGGTTGATCATTGATTGGGCACATTGGGTTGATCATTGATTGGGCACATTGGGTTGATCATTGATTGGGCACATTGGGTTGATCATTGATTGGGACATTGGGTTGATCATTGATTGGGCACATTGGGTTGATCATTGATTGGGCACATTGGGTTGATCATTGATTGGGCACATTGGGTTGATCATTGATTGGGCACATTGGGTTGATCATTGATTGGGCACATTGGGTTGATCATTGATTGGGCACATTGGGTTGATCATTGATTGGGCACATTAGGTTGATCATTGATTGGGCACATTGGGTTGATCATTGATTGGGCACATTGGGTTGATCATTGATTGGGCACATTGGGTTGATCATTTGTTGGGCACATTGGGTTGATCATTGATTGGGACACTGGGTTGATCATTGATTGGGACATTGGGTTGATCATTGATTGTGCACATTGGGTTGATCATTGATTGGGCACATTGGGTTGATCATTGATTGGGCACATTGGGTTGATCATTGATTGGGCACATTAGGTTGATCATTGATTGGGCACATTGGGTTGATCATTGATTGGGCACATTGGGTTGATCATTGATTGGGCACATTAGGTTGATCATTGATTGGGCACATTGGGTTGATCATTGATTGGGCACATTGGGTTGATCATTGATTGGGCACATTGGGTTGATCATTGATTGGGCACATTGGGTTGATCATTGATTGGGCACATTAGGTTGATCATTGATTGGGCACATTGGGTTGATCATTGATTGGGCACATTGGGTTGATCATTGATTGGGCACATTGGGTTGATCATTGATTGGGCACATTAGGTTGATCATTGATTGGGCACATTGGGTTGATCATTGATTGGGCACATTGGGTTGATCATTTGTTGGGCACATTGGGTTGATCATTGATTGGGACATTGGGTTGATCATTGATTGGGCACATTGGGTTGATCATTGATTGGGCACATTGGGTTGATCATTGATTGGGCACATTGGGTTGATCATTGATTGGGCACATTGGGTTGATCATTGATTGGGCACATTGGGTTGATCATTGATTGGGACACTGGGTTGATCATTGATTGGGCACATTAGGTTGATCATTGATTGGGCACATTGGGTTGATCATTGATTGGGCACATTGGGTTGATCATTGATTGGGCACATTGGGTTGATTATTGATTGGGCACATTGGGTTGATCATTGATTGGGCACATTGGGTTGATCATTGATTGGGCACATTGGGTTGATTATTGATTGGGCACATTGGGTTGATCATTGATTGGGCACATTGGGTTGATCATTGATTGGGCACATTGGGTTGATTATTGATTGGGCACATTGGGTTGATCATTGATTGGGCACATTGGGTTGATCATTGATTGGGCACATTGGGTTGATCATTGATTGGGCACATTGGGTTGATCATTGATTGGGACATTGGGTTGATCATTGATTGGGCACATTGGGTTGATCATTGATTGGGCACATTGGGTTGATCATTGATTGGGCACATTGGGTTGATCATTGATTGGGCACATTGGGTTGATCATTGATTGGGACACTGGGTTGATCATTGATTGGGCACATTGGGTTGATCATTGATTGGGCACATTGGGTTGATCATTGATTGGGCACATTGGGTTGATCATTGATTGGGCACATTGGGTTGATCATTGATTGGGCACATTGGGTTGATCATTGATTGGGCACATTGGGTTGATCATTGATTGGGCACATTGGGTTGATCATTGATTGGGCACATTGGGTTGATCATTGATTGGGCACATTGGGTTGATCATTGATTGGGCACATTAGGTTGATCATTGATTGGGCACATTGGGTTGATCATTGATTGGGCACATTGGGTTGATCATTTGTTGGGCACATTGGGTTGATCATTGATTGGGACATTGGGTTGATCATTGATTGTGCACATTGGGTTGATCATTGATTGGGCACATTGGGTTGATCATTGATTGGGCACATTAGGTTGATCATTGATTGGGCATATTGGGTTGATCATTGATTGGGCATATTGGGTTGATCATTGATTGGGCACATTGGGTTGATCATTGATTGGGCACATTGGGTTGATCATTGATTGGGCACATTGGGTTGATCATTGATTGGGCACATTGGGTTGATCATTGATTGGACCCATTGGGTTGATCATTGATTGGGCACATTGGGTTGATCATTGATTGGGCACATTAGGTTGATCATTGATTGGGCACATTAGGTTGATCATTGATTGGGCACATTGGGTTGATCATTGATTGGGCACATTGGGTTGATCATTTGTTGGGCACATTGGGTTGATCATTGATTGGGACATTGGGTTGATCATTGATTGGGCACATTGGGTTGATCATTTGTTGGGCACATTGGGTTGATCATTGATTGGGCACATTGGGTTGATCATTGATTGGGCACATTGGGTTGATCATTGATTGGGCACATTGGGTTGATCATTGATTGGGCACATTAGGTTGATTGTGTCTTTAAAATTGTGTTTAAATGTGAGAAAATTGTATTTGCTCAGCCTCAGTGCAACCCTCAATTGAGTTAAGTATGTGACCTCTTTTGGATTGTGAATACCATAAACAGAAGGTCTAATATGTGAAAATAATTTCTTTTTAAAATGTTGTAAATTCCCCTGATTAGATAAGCTTAGCTATGGCATGCTTCACATCTTTTTCATAGGATGTCATGTGCAATAATTGCCATATGAATAAAATTATGTCACTGTGTTTGCCTTTCAGCTAATCCAAAGGATATCCAAATCTTCATTAACCCAACCTACACGCCCATTCGTGGTATTGAAGGTGACATTCTTACATTTAATTGTTTTGCAAATGGATTTAGTAGCTACCTGAAATGGTACAAAAGAACAGCAGGCGTTGACACGGAGCTTTCTTCGTCACTGATCAGAAAAGATGATTATTATAGCAATGGAGAACCATTTGGCAGAAGTACAGTTACAATAAAAAAGGCGAAAAAAAGCGATGGTGGTACTTATGTTTGTGCAAGAATCGTAACAGATGCAATCAAAAAATACAAAACTGTTGAAATTGTCATTGAAGGTGAGTGTCTTTCATGACTTTCTGTACGTATGTTTGCACAACAACCACACACATTACAGTAGATTTACAGTGAACAGAGGTAATCATTCTGCAACGTAACATTTTACTAACATTTTGCTGTTCATCTCTTTAAAAAGTAATCACCTTTCTCTTATTATTCATGTCAAATGTGTAAATTGTTTACAGCACAAAATCATTTCTAAACAATTTGTTTGCAGTGTTCAATACAGGGGGGATTCTTTTAATGGTTACTGTACCGCTTCAGAACGACAACATTTTTTATCCGAGCAATTTGTAGATTTTTAGATCATTGCATGGCACATCTACAATTTCTAATCATTTCAAGGATTTTTTCAGCGAATCATAAGCAATTTAAAGGGAAGTCTTTTCAGCTAGTAAAATGCTGTTTACACGACGAGGATGTACCCCTTTAGGACGATAAAATATTTTCTCCGAGCAATTTTTGGATTTTTAGTCATTGCATGGCACATCTACAATTTCTAATCATTTCAATGAATTTTACTTAATTTTTCAGTGAATTGTAAGCAATTTAAAGCAGAGTCTATTCAGCTAGGAAAATGCTGTTCGCATTACCGGGGAATTTTGAGAACTAGAGGTTAAAGGTTTCCAGTGCGTTTGATTTCCAGTTGAATGGATTTGTGGTTTTAATACCAATTATGTCATTGTAAACTCTGCGCTAAATACATACAGGATTACTCGGTTTACTCTTGTGGCCAGATTAATGTTAATCATTCACAACAGTAGAATTATACGCTGAAAAACTATTTGAGCCCTTTTCTCAAAATCAAATTTTCAGCAACCAATGAGCATTCACACAGTTTCCTGTACCCAACGGCTTGATGCAATTGGCTGAGATTTAGCAGACAGAGAGAAAAAGCATAGGAGGACCAAAGGGTGTCTCACTTTTGAGAGAAATTGCATGGTCCAAATTGAACATTTGAATGAATCTCAAAACGAGACAAGGGAGGGAGGGGCAAAATTGTTTTATTAACTATTCTGAAGCTAAGGCACGCAAAGAAAATTTGAGACACTTTGCTAGATTAATGTGTTGAGAATGCAAAAATTTTATTGACATTTAAATGAAGCCTATCTGGGGGACAGGGGGCTGTAGAAGGAGAGAAGGTCCAATTTTCACGTTTTCACATGTATAACGCATAATTCTTGGATATTTGTATTCTTTTTGGCTTATAAATACTCCCCATTTAATGAAAAATTGAAGGATGTATAGTTTATACGTGTTATGTCGCGGGCGTGATAATCAAGAGAGAAAACACCGTGAGTGGTCACTGAAGGGATACAGGCAGGCAGTAGTAGGGGTAGGGGTACAGTAACCTCAAAAGATTGACAGTTTTTCATATGACTCAAGCATTCTTATCATAATTTGAAGAATTCTTGTATCATGTTAGTGTGCGTAAGCGCAAGACCTGTTATGTACCGGGTGTTCCAGAAAAAAGGCAACCGATTTGATTGTGCCTAGCGACCAGAATTTTGGTCAAATCGGTCCCTGATAAGTTTCAAATAAGCCTTCACAGTTTACTTGAAGATTATTTTTTATCTTTGTGCACTGACAGTTGGAGGTGGAGGCTGAAATTTGGAGGTGGGAGTGTTTGGAGATGGGAGTGTTTGGAGGCAGAGCTTGTGGGTTGTGGCCTAAACTGCAATAGACGATTACTCTTAAGGTGGCAGCAAAGAACTTTTTACCAAGATGCGCTGCGTTCTTAAATAGAATTACTTTTGAATCATCAAAGATTCGCAATTAGAGTGCAATGCATCTTGGTAAAAAAGTCTTCGCCGCCATCTTTAGCGTAATGGTCTATTATGCTGTTTTCATGGTTACTACGCATGGGATCTGGAGCCCTTTTTAGGGGATTCCTTGAGGCTCACAACTTAGCCTGTTCGTATCCCCAACAAAATCTCAAATATATGCCAAATTATGCTTACACATGTATTTGATGATATCCAACTCAATTTGAAACAAAAAATTTCAATTTAGTACCTCATTTCATTGTTTCAATCATGTTGGTGATAATCATGATAATCATAACTTAAAATCTTCTTATTGTCATGGCAACGAGAACAATAAAGATAATGTGATTTAATCATGTGATTTTGATTGTTTGCATCAAAGTGCATCTATTGACCAAGTGTATAGATTATAGCTACCATAACAGCGAAGAAAAGGAGGGGGGGGGTGCCCCTCAGGTTTTGACCGCTTCAAAACGCGCAGGTGAGATAGGGTTAAGGAGCTTTCAATACCAATTGGATAAAAGTCACCTTCACCAATTGCCCAAAAAAGAGAATTTTAATTCAGATTTTGAAGAAGTTTTAAAATGTTTTGCCATTCTAAAAGTTGAAAAAAGAATTGATTAAACCTCCACCTTTTTATTTCAGTCATCAGTATGAATCTTCTTGACCCAACCGTTGTTCATGAGGTGTTTGTGTGCAAGAATAGTTTTACTATCTTACTTTAAGTAGAAGCTGTAACAGGCCTAAGTTATTGAGTGGAAGAATTGATTCTTAAAAACTTGGAATTTAGGAATCTTAACTACAGAACTGACAACTGAGTTGTAGTGCTGAGAAGAAAGCGTCATTTATCGAATTGAATCATAAACGTAAACTTTCACACAATAATATTTCAGTATGAGGCAAAATATAGCTACGGGAAATAGCAGCACAAATTTGTCTTGGCTTGCGGCTGTCTCGGCAAGCTATTGCATCATGAATCTTGTTGTATCGATGCATGTGTTCAGACTGAGGGGCGACGCTATGATGAATGCAATAAGTCTACACAAGAATCACACCAAAATCGATAATATTTTCATGTATGTAGTCTGTTTTACTCACTGTAGTTTTTCATCTAAATTTCAGCCCCTACAAAACCAATTATTAAGATATCACCTTCAGCTCGAGAAATCAAGATTCAAGAAATGGTGACAACTAAGATACAATGCAGTTATGTTAGTGGAGAACCAAAACCTACGATGAAATGGACCAATTCGAAGGGAACTGTTTTATATGAATGCCATCATACTTCTCCAACATGCACCCTCATTCTTACTAATCCAATCTTTGAAAAAGATCATGATCGATTTACTTGTACAGCGTCAAGTTTAGGTGGAACTTACCGTCAAAGTGTATCTGTCAGCATTCTAGGTAAGAACTCTTTCTACATCACCATTTCTAACAACTGTAGATTATGCATTTGATTATGCTTGGAGCACTTATGTTATACATAACCATTTCTAAAAACCTTAGATATGTTTTCTTCTTGGTTACAACAAGATCGAATCTGTACTACCTGATCCACTTATGAAAATAAGACAATTGGGCTAGGTATGTTTTCACTCGTTTTCTATGATTTTGACATCGATAAGAAATATTAAATCCTCTGGTTTTGATAATGTTTACTTTCTTCTTTTATAAATCAGTAACTACTTAATGTAAATCAGTAACTACTTAATGTAAATCAATCTTACTTTTTTTTCTATAACAGATTGTGTTGGGTCACATTTTCCTGCGTCACCCAGTAGAAAAGCCAATTAAATACTGGATGAGTAATAGAGCAACCCCCGTTTGAAAGACAACTGCTCACTGGACATCAAGACGATACTGGCTAATGTACCGGGTGTCCCAAAACAAATTCCGACGTTTGATTGAACACAGAGAAAAAAGTTTTTGATAAGGAAATTTCTATTCATTTGAGTTACATGCTAGACATTTCAACTTACAATTTGGCACATGGTGGGAAGAAATTAGTAATCTGAAAGTGGCGCTATGAGCTCTAACACTTCACTTTCATGTTGAAGGCAAGACCAGAGAGGTTCGTACGCCTTCCTGCTTCTTGATGGTGAAAGGGGAATCCCTAGAAATTGATTGATAATTCGTTCATTACCTTGACGACGAGCAGGATTTCCAGTCATTGAGCAAATTCAAAGTGAAGGCCAGCGAGTGGAAATTCTTTCGTTTACAAGTGAAAATGTCATTTTGTAATCGAATAGAATGTAGGTTTGAATGATTTTTGATTGTGTAAAATTTCGCCTGCTCGGAAAATTCCGCGGACTGAAAAGTAGCCCTGATGTGTGAAGAATTGAGTTACAAAGCTCTCGGTGAAAACGGTTTGCTGATGTTATCGTTGCATAATACCAACTGGGAATTTTAGATGGAAATATTTCTGTTTCAAGCTCTCACCGAGTGGAACAACCTATGTTTTCTAAAAAATAGTTTTCAACTTTTTTGTTTGATCATTAGACTCATTTGAGTCATTGTCTGCCATGTGCCACATTATGCAAGAGCATTTTTCCGGATTCTTGCAGCTCGAATTGAGAGGCTGAGTACAAGGTTAGCTCCCCCCCCCCCCCCCAGACCCATTCGATTCGATTTTCAGAAATTACTACAAATATGCTCAATGAGCAAAAGTCTTGCTCGTCGTCAAGGTAATGAATGAAAGTGTCAACCAAGTTTTTGGTGTACAAGGCGTACAAATCTCTCTGGTGTTGCCTTTAACATGAACATGAAATGTTAGAGCTCATAACTCCATTTTCAGATTACCAATTTCTTCCCAAGGTATGCCAAACTGTAAGTTGAAATGTCAAGCATATAACTAGGATGACTAGAAACTTTTAAATTTAATGGTTTTTCCTCCTGCGTTCAGTCAAACGCCGGAACTTTTTTTGGGACACCCGGTATTATCTAATGGTGGGTGGACATGTCCAAATCCATTTAACAAATTTCCTGACTCAAGTCGGCTTCTCCATTCTGAAATGATGAGAGATATTCTCAAGAAAGCCCAGTCATTCAAAAAACCCTCAAAACAGGTCTAAAATCACGACCAAATTTTCTTAACATCTTTTAGCACGCAACATCCTTTCGGGATGACGAAATCAGTTGCAATGGTGTTGCTATGCTCTCAGCCCAGGGATGACACTTTCATCTTCTGAAAAGGATAACACGTTCTGGAACAAGTCATGGCTGTAAGGCAACAAATTTGATCTTTACTTCAGGCCTGTTTTGAAGGCTTCTTAAATGGGCTCTCTTGAGAAAGCCCCTCATTATTTCAGACCGGAGCAGCCAAGTTCAGTCTGATAAATTTTAAGATATATTTGAGCATGTCTACTAATATTATCACCCACCATTGATTAATATATGCCTACCAATGTTATTGCTTTCATATGGAAGTAGTAGTGGCCTCTTGAACGGGGGATTGTTTTCTCATCCGGTAGAAAAAAGTATAAGTAAAAAGGACACAAGCCAGGTGGACACAGCCATCGCCAGAACCGAACGAATTCATTGAAAGATAAAAATGTTATGGAAATGAATATTTTTTATTACAGTACCTGTTGAGCTTGACAAGCAATGGAGAGTAGAGGTTGCGACGTTCACTCAAAGACCAGAATTGACATGCAAAGTGAAGAGAGCCAATCCTTTGCCAGTTATCACGTGGTTTTATCAACCTTGGTCATGTGCAAGTAAGACATGTATCCCACACGAGAATCAATGGTCATCAAAGTTCCCAAAGGTACCAAAAACCTTTTTTTTGTGCTTCCTTATTGTAAAAATTAGGCTTTGTTGCGAAAGAGTTTGGATTTTATGTTACTCGATGATATTCTCTGCTTCTATTTTTTGCAATATAAACACCATCTTGTACATAGTTTGATAATAAATGCAATAATAACGATCATAACATAAAACACAGGTACAAAATAACAACAACGACAATGACCGCAACATAACAGGTACATTTAAACGATGTTGGTTGTGGGATATCCATTTCAAAGAAAAGTCAAAGAAAAAGCTCATGGAAGTTTACATCAATATATTTAAAGATTTCGGACCTGTGCTATCAAGCCATACTGCTAATATTTCATATTCATCACGTCTCATTTTGACTTTTTTGTCGCAATTTTCCAACCACAATGATACCATCGAAGTACGTATGACTTCGCTAGTGGAAAACTAGAATTAAAATGTTGGCTGGAAATGTACATAGAAGAGGGATTAAAAGGTCTTGTTTTCGACGACATCATCATTTCATTTGGGGCAGCAGGCTTTTATTCTTTTTCTTTCTGTGTTGTAATTGATTTTCAGGTTTCGTTGTAGCCAGGTACCGATGTAGCCACAAATGAAAGCAAATTCATTTTCCTTTTCAGGTTTCCTTAAAACCAGATGCCAATGTACCCACGAATGAAAGCAAATTAGTTGTACCAGCCTCCAAAGTAGCAGCATTTTATAGTTGCCAGGCCTCTAATCAAATTGGAAAGGAACTTAAACAGGATTTCTTCAATATTACTTTACATCGTATAGGTAAGCTGATTTTTAGTTTCCTACGTTTTTCCATACCTTAAAGTGGCTGTATAAACTAAACTTCAAAAGAAAAAATAACTCTCTTCTCAATGCAGCCAAAATGGCAGATACATTGCAAAGAAAGATATTGTCCACTTGAATTCTATAGAAGTAGCTAGTACGATCAGATTCTTCATACCATATACCATTTTAGATATACAGCTCGATTTTGGACAGTGGTGGCCACAATTTTTAGATGTGTTTAGTTTTAACCTATGAAAACCACTGCAGGCTTGAGAAATTCTGTAATATGTGCCCTTTGTTAACTAAAATCTTGTACAACCTCTTTGATAACGATTGGCGCATTTAGAGTTATAGGAATACCTTACGAGTAGGAAGGCATCAAATCAAATTGGAATGGAATGTCAGGATAAGTTTCAAAATATTTACAATCCTCATTTACCAACTTTATATCGTTTGGGTAAGTGAGGTTATTCGAATCAATTAAGTGACCAAAGACAGATTGGTAAAGTCAACATGATTTTCAGCTCCAGCCTCTCTAAAACAATGTCCCCCATCATTTTAAAATGGTGTTCAATATGGAAGTAAAGAACATAAATTTCAGCATCTTCTTCCATCAATAAAATAGTTAGAACAGTGTCATTCGGTTACAGTGTCATTCGAGAAGCACAGCTTGATGATAAATTCATCGTATTCATACTAATTATATTTATGATATGTTCAATGATCTGTTGGTTATATTTGTGATATGTTGATTAATGTGTGATCTGTTGTGATTGGAAGGTGATTTAAGATCTTTTATTTCACTTGGTTTATAATAAATGATTCTATTTGACAATTTTAAAAGGTCCTATTGAATTTGATAAGAGACGAAGTGAATCTTTGAAAAGATCTTTACCATTCGCTTTTACCGTAATCATACATTTAGGCTCTCTTGTCTTGCAGAAAAAACCCGGAAGACTTTCAGATTATCTGCTGTTGAAAAATCAATCAATGAAAATGACACATTCCAACTGAATTGTTCAGCTGCTGGAAATATTTTCAACAACCTTAAGTGGACGAAAGAAGGAAAAGATTTTGTGGGGAAGAACCCACGGATCACTATCACAAATATTGCTACGGAGAATTATTTACGAGTCAGTGTAATTACTTTTCAAAGAGTTGAACTGAAAGATGCTGGGATGTATACTTGTATTGGTTTAGAGCGAAGAGGAGGCATGGAAAAAGCCCAACATAGCCTTACAGTTTTAGGTAAATATTCTTATTTTTAACAACTTAGTTTCATTTCTCATGCTACACTTTGTTAAATTACTTCTCAAGAGATGTCAATTCACTTAGATTTACCATGCTTTATTCTGTGTCAAAGTTTATTATTTCGTGTTTTAAAACAAGACCAACTTATAATCGTCTTCAGCTACGGCTTAATCCAAAGCACTTCAAAATGGGAAGATGATTTTATGAAAATCGATTTGGCAAATAGAAATATTATACACTGAAGACTGAACGCTAGTATAGTCCTGGAGATCCTTAAGTAAAAACATGGGTACACTAAATGGCCCGTATATTTCATAAGATGCATATCCCTTGGGAAAAGACAAGTTTAGATTTGAAATCATAGGAGTGATCAGGGATCAGTTGACTTCCGAAAGATTGATGTGAGATGTTGCAGGAGAAATTTGTCTCTGTTCTTCTCGTCGAAATTTAAAAATCTTAATAAGTAAAGTTCTGCTTGTTTAAAATTTGAATCAAGCAATCGCCGACGAAGGTTTCTGCATTCCTTATTTGTTCCGCAGTACCATGGTCGGTAATATTTTTCAAAGGAAACCTCACGGAGGACAGTAAGCGTCATTTGTATTGGTTCTAAAGCGAAAACGATGCAAAGTAGTTAGTCCTATATCGTAAGTAGTTAGTCCAGTGATCGTATGAGGTTTCCCTCATTATGGTATTTGGAGGAGCATTGGTGTTGAATCTTTGCAAAACTTTAAAAAAAATCAAACTTGTAAAATATTATTGCCCTGCAGGGTGTCCAAAAATTGTTCACTGTTTGATTAAATTTTGAAAAATAACGATATAATGAGGGAAGTCCATGATGAGACAGACCGATTCCTTAGATCTTTAATTAATTTTAGATGACAAAATCTTCCAAACCCGCTGAATATTCACGGTGCTACACGCTTTTGAAGTACAACTTTGTGCGGAAGTTTAAAACCAGAGGCCTCTAACTAGCATGTTTGGCAAAGTAAAGTCGATTTTGTTGTTTCTCGATTATTTCAGAGCAAATCAAATGGAAGTTGAAAAGAATTTGGATGACGTAACTTTCAAGCATTTCTACGTAATTTTCTTTGAGGAATTCTGTTGAGCAAAGTTTGAAGATGATCCAGTTTCTCGTCAATTTATGTTTTTGGATATATGCATTCTTAAACACATTTTGACGATGATTATATTCCCATTCACGAGATGTATGACATTGGATAGACTCCCCCCCCCCCCCCCCCGATTTTGGAACTTTTTGCATTAAGAGTCATCTAGGAATCTCTGGTTTCAGCTGTCGCATATCTTTATCTTTAGAAGTGTGCAACTCAATGAATTTTCAACGGATTTAATCACACGTCATTATTTTTCAACGGATTTTATCAAACGTCAAACAATTTCTTAGGACACCCTCCTGTATTATTTCAAATAGTTGCCCAAATGAATTGAATTGGATTGCTCAAATGAAACTTTAGGTAATTTCCGACAATTCCAGGGAGACAATTTTAATATCATCTTAAAGATTTCTGCTAATTTCAAAGTTGTGACGTCATTAAATTCCTAAATTGTAAGCTATAAACTGTTGCTTGTTACCTTCTTGTAGATCTTCAAAAACTGAGCATTTCTTGTGTTGGCCATATTGATTTTCCTTAGTCAGTTTCAAATTTATGGAGCTTTTAATGTTTATCAAAGTTTTGAATACTTCCTCTCGTGCATCCTTTCATAAAACATAAAAACGGTGTTCTTTCAAGAATCATGATGATATTAACACAAGCCATGATAATTGGTTCAGCCCAAAAGCTGGGGAAGATAAACAAAACGTCAGAAATCACCCCTTGCTTTCAAGTTAATGGGAATGATATCGATCTTGTTCATGAAACGAAATATCTTGGTGTAATGATTGATGAAAATTTGAAATGGGGAAGCCAGGCAAAGTTTCTTCAAAAGAAAGTCTCACGAGCCCTCGGGCTTTTGAAATATGCCAAACAATTTGTCCAAGAAGAGACCCTAAGAAACATGTATTTAAGTATTGTTGAGCCTCATTTGAGCTATTGTTGCTCAGTGTGGGGATGCTGTGGCAATACCAAGCTGAATACCTTGCAAAAATTGCAGAACAGAGCTGCAAGAATTGTCACGAGCAGCCCTTTGGTTTCATCGGCTGCTCCTTTGCTGCAAAGATTAGGATGGCTTTCAGTTGACAGGCTAGTCAACAGAGAAACATCTACCATGGTATATAAGTCCCTAAATGGACTTGCACCCGACAGCCTTTGTCAGATTTTCTCCCGATTATCTGATGTTCACAATCGGGTGTTACGCAACACTAAGTTGGATCTAGCCATACCTCGAATGAGAACAGCTTATGGCCAAAAGTCTTTTGCTTTCCGCGGAGCTGATACATGGAACAAACTCCATTCTGATATTAAATTAGCCCCTTCCATCCAGTCATTTAAAACCAAGCTCAAAAGCTCATAATTGATTAGATTCAAGGAAAGCTGGTTTTACATTTTTATTTTTATTTTCCATTTAAGTTTTTGATGAATATATATATTGTACATTTGTAGGTTTAGTTGAATATTGTAATTAGGTTAGTTTTCATTGTAATTAGGTTAGCTTTATTTTTAGTTGCAGGGTACATTGTAAAACAGTTACTTAAACTGAATTGTAACCCTGGGTAAACAATTTTAAAATAAATAAAAAAAACAAAATTAAAAGTTCTCTTTCTTGAAATGTGATAAATTACACGAGGTTCCCTTCGAGCGATTCAATTCAATTCAATTCCTTTGAAAGAATGGCACAATAGCATTTTACACATTTGATTTTAAACTTGCAAAGATCCGATGTTGAGTTCATTTGTCGATTTATTTATCTTGTTCACTTGCTTTGTGTTCTTGGCCATCAATGCTTCAGTCAGAAAACTTGTTTTATCATTGTTTTTGTCATTGTTTTTATCATCGTTTTTATCATTGTTCATCACAAACAGAACTGAAAAGACCAAAGATCACAGGATTGAAAGATTTGATGCTCAATCAATCGACCCAGCACGCCACTTTGTTTTGCAATGCTTCTGGAAACCCTATGCCAAGTCTGACATGGAAGTTTAGAGGAGAAATCATAAATGATAAAATGATCATTAATGAAATAAAAGATTGTCAAACAAGGACACAAGGGTTTTATTATATTGCTGGATCTCACAAGAGCAAATTGGTAATATGTTATTTGAATTACAAGAAGTTTCAAGGAGAATACAAATGTATAGCAAAGAATAAAATTGGCTTGGATGAATCAAAATTCAACGTTGTCATTCATTGTAAGTTGAAATCTTTCTCTTCATCATATAATGTTAAAGTAACTCCCTTTTGCAAGACATTAGCGCAATTTAGCTAAAAATTTGATCTGAAAATGGTGAGTGGAATGATGTTGAAGTTGAAATGGAAAATAATATATGATATTGTCATGATATTGATGAAGTATATCCGCCGTTGCTCTTGATCGAGGATATTGAATTGAATTGATCAAATCTGTCATATTTACCTTTAGAAGACATTGAATTGAATTGAAAGTAAGTTAATGCAGATAGAATAGGGAAAAAATCATTCGGTTGTCATTCAGTCTTTTTACGCAAATTAACTATGGCGGAAAATTAACTATGAAAGAAAATTAACTACGGCGGAAAATTATTTTGTCTTTTGTGTCACAGAAATATAGAGATGCCGAGCCCAGTTCAAATCACATCCATTATAAATGTCGAAATCTTTTGCGATTAATTTACCTGTACCTGTGTACCAAGAAGTATTAGCCCGGGGACAAGTGTCATCCCATCTGACTGTTCTGCCTATTTTGTCATCTCGAGCTGGCTTAAGTCACTTTTTCATTTAGATCCGAATATGGAGGTTACTTTTTTAATTGCTGTTTCATTTTCTTTTGACATCACGATGACGTTTACAAGGAACTCCTCGGCATAATAGTAGTCCAATCCACTTAAAAGATATAGCATCAAGCTGCAATTAACATCAGTCGATCGAGAACGTTTTCCCTTACAATATATCACAATTCGTAACAATTATCTATGGAGAAAAGGTATTATATAAGGGAGTTGGTTTGATAAACCACAAAAATTGCACTTTTTGCATCATAGTTGTTTGAAACCCTAAAATGGGCTAGAGTTTGAATACTTTGTTCACAATGAAAAGAAAGACCTTCATAAGAATATTCCAAAAAGTTACTTGTTTGCCATATTTGGTTATGTCATTGACAATTTATGGTAGGTTAAAATTTAAATGCCTTCCTAGAAATAACTGATTTACAAGGTTTCAAAGAACTACAGAGAAAGCTATCCTAAAATGTTTGCCCCCAATCGGATTTTACCCGATTTTGAATTTCTTCTGAAAAACGCATTCTGCATCTATTGCTGTAATTTCTGTTTCATTCTACATTTTTATGGGTCAGCCGTCTTACCGACTGAACTGCAATTATGCTCTTAGCCTTGAAGATTTTTATCAGCGTTATTGTGACGTCACAATGAAATTGCAAAGAATTTAAAAAGGAAAATTCGAATCTACATGAAAATCAGCCTGAAAAAACGCCACGAAACACAGTAGGAAGAACAGCTGCGCGGAAGAACAGTTAGAGAATTAGCTACTCTTAGAGAACAGAGGAAGTTTCCAGCATTTTTTGGTGTAACAATATCATTATAACTAATTTAAAATAACTTACTGGTTTTTACTTTGAAGCAAAATTTGGGTAATATTCTGTCAATAACTAGTTTTTATATCGGATTGGCCTTCTGTTTACACGAGATTAAGATTAAGATAATGCATTGTTAATTATGAATGATGTCTCAAAATTATGTTAACAGCTCAGTTAGCCAACGGAGTTGTAATTTTACAAATCATTATTATAGTTGTTATAGTTTTTGCATGGCGATGTTTGAGAGAGTGGATACATTTTCCTGTATCACCCTGTATGTGGCAGACACTAGTAAAGTGTTTCTAAATACATCTCATTATGGTTGGGTTGGAACTGCCGGTATTACCTTCTGACCTATCCTTTTTTAGCTAAACCAATCATTTTGAAATGGGATGATCAAGTAGGATTTGAACCAGGGAAAAGTGCACGATTATTCTGCGAGGCTGAAGGTAACCCAGCCCCCAATGTGACAATCTGGAAAATGAAGAGAACAAATAGAATTGCGTTGAAAAATGTGCAAAGATATGGCAATGGAACTGCATATGTTATTTTGAAAACAAATAAAGATACAAAAGGACAGTACGCATGCACAGCAGAAAATGAGTTTGGTGTTGCTGAAAAATTCACAATGTTGTCTGCAGCAGGTTTGTAAACCAAAACGCTTTTATTTTTGTCTGCATTTACTTTTTGTTTGCCTCACTTTAAAATCAAAATGTTTATTACTAATATTAAAGGCATTGAGTCCGCATAAATAGCACGCTCATAACCAATACCAACTTCTTTTCAATCATAAAACAAAAGTTATGATTTAATCGCTATTGAATTTAAACCAAAGAAGTTCCTGAGGATAATGAAAGGATTAAGAGGTCTTTCGCACTATTGTACGATATCAAAGGGCCGTCAGCGGTTTGTCAGCAAAAATTCAGGAAAGCGTTAACGCTCAGCTATTGATATGGACTCGATTCCTTTAATATTATCGTTACAACCGCTAATGACTGTACACGAACACAGAGAATAGACAACCAGATTATGAGACAATATTGCAGAAAAATTAATAGCGCATTAATATAGGAAATCAGACCACTATACAAATACAGAAGAAGAAACAAACTAAATTGTATGGAGGGAATTACTTAATGGAGGAACTCTTTCAATTGTTAAAAACTAATCGAGGAGAGAGCACCCCCAGGTAAAATTAGAATGCAATCATTTCAGCCAAGATGTTATGCGAAAAGCAGATTGCCTTAGCCATGTTTTGAATCAACAGGTAAAAGCGGTCAAAATTTAGACACATTGGAGAATAATCACCTCAACTCTTTTCAAAAAGGAATGCTTTAAGTTTTAGTCAAAAGCTTTTAACAGATGGTGATCTTTTAACGTCGACAGGAATGTCATTCCAGCACTTTGCTCCATAGTAACGCACTGATCTAAGACCATATTGAAGGGTCTATTTTTGAGTTAGAAAAATATCACCCTTGATAGCTTGCCGTGTACCATGTTGATGAACAGATGCCAATGAATAAAAAAAATTTGAAAGTTTGCAGGGGAGAACCGTGCAAGGTTTATATGTGCAAGGTTTATAGAACGTTCCGAAGCTGTTGATTGGCTGATTATTTGAAAAATATTGCCTAGGAATGTATAAAGAGAATATGCTGATTGTAAAATGCCATTTTCATGGAAACATTATAAGCATAAATTGATGTACTTCGAACCTTTGTCTTGATTGTTTTACCGTTCTTTATTCACCAATAACGAGTGTTAGGTTGTCTCTTTGAGCTAGAAAGTCGTTCTTTTCTTGGACACTCTGTTAAAGGGGCCCTTCCTTTTTCCAGGTTTTTCAACTCGCATTCAACAAAAGCCAGTCTCTACAAGTGTCATAGCAACCATTGTTGTTTGCAGTGTATTGTTTATCATCATTCTTATTGCTTCTGCATGTTGGTACAAAAGAAAACTGGAGAAAAAATATGCACCATATTTAAAACCAAACAGATATTTTCAGGTAATCTTTACTTTAATGTCGAGTTTCAATATGAGGATTGCATATTTTTATTCTATATTGGCAGTGCTATCAATGTACCCTGCTATCAATGTACCCTGCTATCAATGTACCCTGCTATCAATGTACGCTGCTATCAATGTACCCTTCTATCAATGTACCCTGCTATCAATGTACCCTGCTATCAATGTACCCTGCTTTTGCTGTACCCTGCTATCAATGTACCCTGCTATCAATGTACCCTGCTATCAATGTACGCTGCTATCAATGCTGCTACCCTTCTATCAATGTACCCTGCTATCAATGTACCCTGCTTTCGCTGTACCCTGCTATCAATGTACCCTGCTATCAATGTACCCTGCTATTAATGTACCCTGCTATCAATGTACCCTGCTATCAATGTACCCTGCTATCAATGTACCCTGCTTTCACTGTACCCTGCTATCAATGTACCCTGCTATCAATGTACCCTGCTTTCACTGTACCCTGCTATCAATGTACCCTGCTATCAATGTACCCTGCTTTCACTGTACCCTGCTATCAATGTACCCTGCTATCAATGTACCCTGCTATCAATGTACCCTGCTTTCACTGTACCCTTCTATCAATGTACCCTGCTATCAATGTACCCTGCTATCAATGTACACTGCTATCAATGTACCCTGCTATCAATGTACGCTGCTATCAATGTACCCTGCTATCAATGTACCCTGCTTTCACTGTACCCTGCTATCAATGTACCCTGCTATCAATGTACCCTGCTTTCACTGTACTCTGCTATCAATTTACCCTGCTATCAATGTACCCTGCTTTCACTGTACCCTGCTATCAATGTACTCTGCTTTCACTGTACCCTGCTATCAATGTACCCTGCTATCAATGTACCCTGCTATCAATGTACCCTGCTATCAATGTACCCTGCTATCAATGTACCCTGCTTTCACTGTACCCTGCTATCAATGTACCCTGCTATCAATGTACCCTGCTTTCACTGTACCCTGCTATCAATGTACCCTGCTATCAATGTACCCTGCTTTCACTGTACCCTGCTATCAATGTACCCTGCTATCAATGTACCCTGCTTTCACTGTACCCTGCTATCAATGTACCCTGCTATCAATGTACCCTTCTATGAATGTACCCTGCTATCAATGTACCCTGCTATCAATGTACCCTTCTATGAATGTACCCTGCTATCAATGTACCCTGCTATCAATGTACCCTGCTATCAATGTACCCTGCTATCAATGTACCCTGCTTTCACTGTACCCTGCTATCAATGTACCCTGCTATCAATGTACCCTGCTTTCACTGTACCCTGCTATCAATGTACTCTGCTTTCACTGTACCCTGCTATCAATGTACCCTGCTATCAATGTACCCTGCTATCAATGTACGCTGCTATCAATGTACCCTTCTATCAATGTACCCTGCTTTCACTGTACCCTGCCATCAATGTACCCTGCTATCAATGTACCCTGCTATCAATGTACTCTGCTTTCACTGTACACTGCTCTCAATGTACCCTGGTATCAATGTACCCTGCTATCAATGTACGCTGCTATCAATGTACCCTTCTATCAATGTACCCTGCTTTCACTGTACCCTGCTATCAATGTACCCTGCTTTCACTGTACCTTTCTATCAATGTACTCTGCTTTCACTGTACCCTGCTATCAATGTACCCTGCTATCAATGTACCCTGCTATCAATGTACCCTGCTTTCACTGTACCTTTCTATCAATGTACTCTGCTTTCACTGTACCCTGCTATCAATGTACCCTGCTATCAATGTACCCTGCTATCAATGTACGCTGCTATCAATGTACCCTTCTATCAATGTACTCTGCTATCAATGTACCCTGCTATCAATGTACCCTGCTATCAATGTACCCTGCTATCAATGTACTCTGCTTTCACTGTACACTGCTCTCAATGTACCCTGGTATCAATGTACCCTGCTATCAATGTACCCTGCTATCAATGTACGCTTCTATCAATGTACCCTGCTTTCACTGTACCCTGCTATCAATGTACCCTGCTATCAATGTACCCTTCTATGAATGTACCCTGCTATCAATGTACCCTGCTATCAATGTACGCTGCTATCAATGTACCCTTCTATGAATGTACCCTGCTATCAATGTACCCTGCTATCAATGTACCCTGCTATCAATGTACCCTTCTATGAATGTACCCTGCTATCAATGTACCCTGCTATCAATGTACCCTTCTATGAATGTACCCTGCTATCAATGTACCCTGCTATCAATGTACCCTGCTATCAATGTACCCTTCTATGAATGTACCCTGCTATCAATGTACCCTGCTATCAATGTACCCTGCTATCAATGTACCCTGCTATCAATGTACCCTGCTTTCACTGTACCCTGCTGTCAATGTACCCTGCTATCAATGTGCCCTGCTATCAATGTACCCTGCTATCAATGTACCCTGCTATCAATGTACGCTGCTATCAATGTACCCTTCTATCAATGTACAATGCAACAAGTATTTTCATTTACTTGTTGTGTAAAAGATATAAACCAGGTATTGCCCTTAGACGGAAAAATAAAGCTGTCAAGTTGATATGAAAATTTAAACGTAATTTCGTTACTTTCATATGGGTTTAGAATTTTTGGTTTGATTTTGGATGCTTTGTACTTGTTATCATCATGTATTACAACCATTGTTTTTTTTTTAATTTTAGATGGACCCAGACCGGTCTTTGTTTGAATAGAGTATTGAGCCAGCGTATGATCCGAAATTTTTCCGTTCTATCAGGAACCATTTTTTGTGAGGCCATTGTTATTCAATGATTATAACAATAGATTTTTTAATTTTAGATGGACCCAGATCGGTCTTTGTTTGAACAGAGCAGTGAGCTACCATATGATCCTGATTGGGAATTCCCTCGTGAAAAACTAACCTTTGTTAAAATGATTGGTTCGGGAGCTTTTGGTGAAGTGTGGCTTACAGAAGCTGAGGGAATTCTCACTTTAGAGCCACGTGATAAAACAAGTAATGCTTCGAAAAGAAGATCTAAAGCTAGGCGATCTCAAAGATACATTCACATGCAAGGAAAAGGTAAAAAGAAGTCTCTTGTACCAGAAGCATTGGCTGAGAAAACCCTTGTTGCTGTGAAAACATTGAAAGGTTTGTTTCTTTTATCTAAAAAAATCTTTATAAATTGGTTGTTAATGCATTGATAGTAGATTACTAACGGTATTGGGCTCCAACTTGAACCTGTTTCCTTCATCTTTGCGTTAATCTGTGTTTAGCGTGTTTCACACTTTCACAAAACATCAAAACGTCGTCCTTTTCGAAGTTCATTTTGCAGGCTTTCATTTTCAATCATGTTAGCTTCTCAAATTCCCATTAAAACAAAATAGAGAAAATGTCAGTTTTCAGTCAAGATGGTATTTCATAATGGCTGACTGCTTGTTTTAACCAAAAAGAATGAATTTTAACTTCGGGAGATCATGAATCATTTGGTTTCCAACAGATTTTCAGATTTTAAGCGGATTGTTTGGTTACCATGTCCTGATTTTACCATGGTAAGTAATTTATCATTAGAGTAAGTGGTTTTACCATAGTCAATGCAGAATTAGGCAAACTTACTTCAAGCATGTTTTGCCATCATCATCATCATCATTTACGCTGTTACGTCAGTCCCTGACATTGCGAGCCTGATAATTCCACTCCAAGTGTTTCTATTATTTGCTAGTTTCTTTAATTTGTTTGTGTCTTTTACATTCAGGCCTTGTCCTCCTAGATCTTTGTCGATGAGGCCTAACCAAGTGAGTTTTGGTTTGCCTTTGGGTTTCTTCACAGGTCTTAGTGCTTCATATAGGGCTTGTTTGGCTGGTGTTTTCTCTGGCAGTCTGAGCAAATGTCCTAGCCAGCTTAATCTTCTCCTCTTAATTTCTTTGCTCCACTTTTCTACTTTTGTTATATCATAAAGATTCTGATTTGAAATGATTCTGGGCCATCTTATCTTTATTTTGTTTTGCCACTCTTCTGTAAATTCACAAAAAAATGGTGCATACATTTTAGAACAAATGTTTTCAAGTTACCCTTCACAAGCAACGAAAGCACTCGAATTGTCTTGGTTCCTTTTGATTTAATGGGTAAAATTAGCTTTGTTAGGTGACAGTAATTAGGAGAGGGCTCGAGTTGAAGAGTTAGACCCCGTTTACACGGGGCTGGTTAACTATTCGAGCGGCCAAATATTGGGCCACTTAGCCTTCCCGTCTACACGGGAATTGCCAAATGACAAAAACTTTGCACGCTTAAGCGACCGAATTTTTGAACGCCTGAGAAAGCGACCGAATTGTAGCTTGGCCGGCTATAATTTTGAACGGCCCCGTGTACACGCTTTTGACCGCTCAAATTTATGGCCAGTAGAGAAATGAGGGAATCAATTATGATAATGAGGCAAAACCATAAGGTTTATGGCACCAAATCAGCCTCGCAAAATCATTTACAACATTTGATGACCCCTTCATATTTCATTATAAATATACTTTGGGAAGCCTTCAGTAGTCGCTGGGATACGTAATTTTCTTGCAATTTTTCTTCCAGCTCCTCGGGCTCGTACCTGTTCGTGATGGTCTCCCTGTCTAGGCCAAGGGAGCACTTTGCTGATTTTTAGTGTGTAGTCCAGCACAACTTTCATCACAAGTACATTTTCATCTTCTGTGTAGTCTTCCGTCCACGTACAAATTTTGTCCTCTCCCTTCTTGTCTCCTTCTTGACTCCTCTCATTTATGGCGCCTTTCCGGGCGCCTTGCTGCTGGTTTTTAGGCATTTGTGCTAAGAACCTTTGATTGTAACTTCTAAGAAGACTTTGAGAAAATGATTGATTTCACAGGATTTTCTTTCAAAAAGTATATCCAACTAGTGCGCATGTGCGTTTCAAGAAACTATGGAAATAAAAAATTAAATGAGTCGAAAGTGACGGAACCACTAAGTGTGCAAATAGTTGGCCGGCTCTTCTTGTGTGCAAATATTTGGCTGCTCAAATATTTTACTGGCCCCGTGTAAACGTGGTCTTAGTTATTTGTGTGTAATATTGTGTCATTTATTTCTGTTTCAAGGAGATGCATCAGATAATGATTACAAAGACCTTGCTTCAGAACTGAAGATTTTGATTCACATTGGAGAAAATAAGCAAATTGTAAACTTACTTGGAGCCTGTACTCGTGGAGGAAAACTTTGTGTTGTATTAGAATACTGTCCTAATGGAAGTTTGTTGAATTTCTTGCGGGAAAGGAGAGACATTTTTGAACCAGTCTGGTACAAGAATGCGGCAGATATGGGCAATGAATTGACGTATATTGACTTGACAATGGTTGCATACCAAATTTCCAAAGGAATGGATTTTCTTGCATCGAAAAAGGTATTCAATTTTCTCAACTCTTCGGCTTAATGCTTCGTGCTGTAGGTTATTCTGAAAAACAAACAAATAACAGTATAAATAATCGAGCTTTGAACAGAGTTTTATTTTGTACGACGTTTCGGGCTTAAACCCATTATCAAGTGAAGTAAGATTAGTGGAATGTAGGATAAAAGAAAAGTAAATTCGAAAGATAGAAATCGAATTTGAGGGAATCGGTGTGACGTAAACGAAAGAATAATAGGATAGATATGCATAGCAACAAGAACAGGAGAGGAAGAGAAGGGGTTAGTTAGAATAATGTCATTGTAAATAATTGAACTGCTTATTAAGTCCTGCAGGAAAGAGAGTTCCAAGTTTGAAAATTATGCGCTTCTCCAAAGTCTTTCTTTTGTTACTGAAAAACGTTTTTCATTTTCGTGTAACTGCTGTTGATGAGCTATTAAACAGTATTGTGGCCGCTTTTAAACAGTATTGTGAGCCCTTCAAATTTGATTTATTAACTGACAAGTGACAGTCTTATGGGAAAAGAAAGTCAAATTGAAAGGGTGCTTCAAAAACGAATGCTTTTCTTTGCAAATCTTCACATTAAGATTTGATTTTGAATGACAAGATAGTTTTAAGTTTGCATTTTTGCAAAACAACTTGCAGCAAAGTAATTTTTCGCTACTTGCTGACAATTAATTTACACATGCCTCCGGTGACAATGATTATGAGCAATAAATGATTATTTGAGACCGTATTTCAAGTAGGACCAATAGGGAAATAGCAGAGCAAATATAGATATTGTCTGGTTATGTTGGTAGTAAACATTGTAGCATGAATTGTAGCAAATCTTGTAGTAAATATTGCAATTGAATAAGCTAATATTTTCAATTTCAGTGTGTTCATCGAGATTTGGCAGCGCGCAATGTATTGCTTGGTGTTGACTACATTGTAAAAATTGCTGATTTCGGATTGGCACGTGATATCTACAAGGATGAATTCTATATGAAATCAACAAGTGGACTTTTGCCAGTTAAATGGATGGCTCCTGAATCTCTTTTTGATAAAATTTACACCAGCCAAAGCGACGTGTTAGTATTCTCTTTATTTTCAAATCCATCTCTGATTATGATTATGATCATGATTATCGGTATTCTTCCATAGCATAGAGGATCTAAGATCACATTTTAGTCTGTGACATTTGTTGGTGCAAGCAACGAGATGCAATGCTACTGCTCTGCCTATTTTTCTCGCGTCTAGTTGTTTCATGTCAACTTTTCATGAAGATTCCGAATTTTGATGTTGTTTTCTGAAATGTTGCGCTGTTTTTCTATGACGTCACAATGAAGCTTATAGACATTCTTCAAAAGTATAGTGGTCCTGCTGACAAGATGTTGACCCAAAAACTGTGTTACTCAGCTGGACTTTTCATTAATCCATTCACAATTCATTGATCTGTTATTTGCAAAATATCCAAACTGCACGAAAATTATTGCTTCAAGGGAAAATGTAGAGGAGGGCCTTCAGTTAACAGCTATGGCCATACATTTAAGAACAACCCTTGATTTCTATTTTGAAGCAACACATTGCATAGCTATTCGGAATAAGTTTTGAAGAAGGAAGGAACACCTCCGAAGAGTATTAAGAAAAGCAAATGCTCGAATAAAGCTGTTGTCTTTTCTTCTACGTGATTCATTATCGCTGTTTGCTGCTAAGGCGGTATACAATTCTTTCATTTTACTAGCAATGCTATGCTGCTCTACGCCAGTTGTTAAAGTTTCAGATACAATGTCACAGAGATTTTAAAGTGTACAAAATAGAGCGCAGAAAGTAATCTACGGATTGCAGGAAAATAACAGTCAGGGTTGTAAAAAATCGTTGACGTTCCTCCAAACCTAGATTTCAAGGTCTCAACCTTCCTCATTTTAATTCTTTTTAAAGTAACGCAAACAGGGCTTTTATGTATCAATGAAGGTCACTCCACGGAAAAATTAACCCAAACAGTTTTTGAATGATTTTTTCAAAAATATCAATGGTTCGTGCAGTGGTATGGGCCAGTGTAAATTTACTAGGGTATTGAAATAGGGGGGGGGGGGGGGTTGGGGAGTGAAACACCTGAGAACATTTTTGAGGACACGCCCCTCACTTTGGTAACGCCTCTTCTGACCTCACGTTTGCCAGTACTAAAATCAGATGACTAAAATGTAGCCTTTCGCAATTTCGTAACAGTTTTATTTAAGCCTCATCATCTTCAGGAAAGTTTGAGCAAAAACTCTAAGGTTCGGCTTCCAAGGTCTCTCTATCTCCATCCGTTATTTGACAGTGCCAAAATTTAGACTTTCTAGATTTTCAGAGTTTGTAAGAATTGTCAACGAATCACTTTCAATGAAATTTTCAATGATGCAGGAAGATTTTTGAGCTAACACTAAATTCATGCCTTGAAGGTGTTGTGGCGCAGTGGTGTAATCCTCTGACTTTGAAGCCAGAACAGTCAGGCGGAGTGGGTTCGATACCCGGTAGGACCCCACCACTTGAGCGTCATGACAAGGGGTCGCGGACTCGATTAAGTCTGCTCTATTTCTGCGATCCCAGCGCTTGGCGCTGAATAACGCAACTTCACCTTCACCAACACCCTTTACTTTGACATGCAATGAATCTGCCGATCCAATGTTTGCCAATGCAAAGTATGGAAACGGTTAAAATATTTTGGTAGCTCTTCGATAAATTGACATGAGGAGGGAGACTTTTTTGAGCAAATCGACCTTTGCTTTGGCTTAGAACGACTCTCTCATACATGTTCCAAATATTTCTCGGAAAATCTTAACCTTCCAAGAATTTTGAGGACGTTCTTTGGACAAAGGTTGTGGTCAAAATACTCCCACCTTCCGATAAACACACTTCCGATAAACACACCACTGAAATCGTATTCAAAATGATATTTACCTTTACTGAGAATGAAGTTCTAGCCTTCTTTTTTCTTTTTTCTTTTCCCTTTTCCCAATAAGGCAACATACTACCACTAGAAGACAAGCCTAGATTTATTCCCAATTCAATTTTCTCATGTGACGATGGAACACAAATTCTAAATTCTCATTTTTCACAAAACCTTCCTCAAATTTTTGTTCGAACCTTCCTCCAAACCAGGTTTGTAGATTTGTGGGGTTTTTGCGTCTCTTCAACAGATGTGACCTTATTTCAATCAATAATCAGAAAAAGATAAAAACTAATTCAATTTTAATGTTAAATTTTTCTAAGATCTCTTATGTTTATAACAGGGCTCTTATTGATCTATAAATCATAAGAATTTATTTTTGCATTCCAGTTATGGAATATCAAAGCCTTATACAATATTAGCACTGTATTTACTTCACGTTTTCCCAAGAGTGGCGTTTATAACGTCATAGCAAAATGTGGCAAAATGTCAACAAGCGACACTGAAATTCTAATCTAAATGAAACGTTGACCTGAAACAATTCAAAGACAGTAAGTAGGCAGAGCAGTATTGCATCTAGTTGCACCAATAAATGTTACCGACAAAAATGTGTTCTTAAACAGTTTGCCATGACTGCTTATTGCAATATTTTGCTATTGTCCCGCTAATTGTCTTGCGATCTTTTTTTATGCAAATCATGAAATTTAAAACCCAGTTTGACAAATGGAGTGCACAATCTTAGCAATTTAGATTACTGAACTTCAATCCCAACCAAGAGTTTTCCTCTGTTGAAAAATTAATGATAAAACTTTAGAATTAATTCCCCCAATGCAAAGGATTAGAAGGACTGTTTATGTAATTTCAGATGGTCATATGGCATTGTGTTATGGGAAATCTTCACTCTTGGTGGTTCGCCTTACCCCGGATTGCCAACAGAAGACTTGTTTAGCTTTTTGGAACAAGGACGTCGAATGGACCAATCAGAATTGTGCCCTCTTGAGATCTATGCTGTTATGAGAGATTGTTGGGAAAGAAATCCTAATGATCGTCCGTTATTCTCACAAGCTGCGGACAGAATTGGCCAAATTCTAGCAAATCATTCTGGACAGGTAACATAATTCTAATTTCGTCCACTTAGTTTGATGCAACACCAAAAGTGTTCTTTTATGTCTTGTTTATTGCATGGATTAAACCATGTTCAAAGTATCACCACTCATTTTTTTATGAGCTAATATATATTTATTTGGGGAATAGAAGAGAAAATTAGCTTGAATCTGGGAGAGTTTGATAGGCTGAGAGTATAGTGTAATAGCACATCATATCCAAAGAGATAGTGTAACCAATATAATCGAGTTTTTGCAGTATTTTGCTGAGTTTGTTACTTGCCAGTTTCCCTTGTTTTCTGCAAAATATATTTACCATCATCACTATGTTTATCAAAGACTGATTTCATTTTGAACTATAATCAAACTACTAAATGTGCGACAATAATGATTTGATGCTAAAGATTGAAGGAGTTTGATGCCACTGTATTTTGCTCCCACAATAATTTGAGCATTTCATTTCTATGTACGAGATAACTCGATTACATCTATGTTTGATCTCAAACGAATGTGATAACCGAGTTAATAGCCTCATTTTGCATCTGATTAGGAGAATCCATATTTACAATTTGATCGAGAAGATGGTATGGCACCTGCAAAAGATAGTGACTATTTAGTGCCTGTGATGAAAGAGAAAAAGTTCCCGTCAGATGAATATCTCGATGCCAATCCAAATAGGTAAATATAGTTATTTATTATTAAATTTATTTATTTAACTATTGATATCGACTTCTTTATCTTCTGCTTATTAAGGTTTTATTTGTTTAGGTTGAGACCTAAAATCACTCGACTGCAGAAGAAAACTAATCTTGCAAACCTTGTTGATGTAATTTGTGTACTATATTAATTTTACCACACTTTGTGATTTTATTTTGGCCTTAAATTACGTTTTTTATGACTCTCCTCACTCTACGTAGCAGCTTGAATAGGTGGGGACTCGCACCATTAACCTTAAGATTGGTACAGTGTGCTAGCACGGAGCCATCTCCACTCGTATTTTCAAAGTAATTTATTTGTTTAACAAAGCAGTTTTGCAGATTGGTTGATTAAAAACCCTTATATAAAAACCTAACTTTTTCAAAGCAATCCGTTTAGTTCTGTTTATATGTAAAGAATATCATTCATGAAGTAGGCCGAATTTGATTTTCAGACAGTCTGAAATTGTAGCTTGCCCGCAAAGGACCTTGGGTAACAATGGTTTCTTAAGTTAAGTGCTACAAAGGTTTTTTTACAATAATGTGTCTTCGCTTGCAGTCTCTGCTCTGAAATGCCCTTGCTTAAAATTGAAATTCTTTGATAGGGAATGGAACAACTAGCTTTTTATTTTAGATGATACTCAAATCAATGTTTTGGGTCTTCACAGTTGAAAAGGTTATCAAGGCATACGTTCTTCAAAGTAAGAACTGCAACAAAAAGCAAGGTGAAAAGGTTCTTACATAAAGGAATAAATATTGAAGATTTCAGGCTGTAGGTTGTTGTACGAGGAAGGTTTACCAATATGCTGGTTTTTATTGTTTAATAAGGAGAGAAGTTGTTTATGATTATACTAATTAAAATGATTATATTTTGAAAATTATACTTGAAAAGAGGAGATTTTAACATTGATACAATATTTGTGTTGTAAACTAAGAATTTCAAGTCTTGAATCTGCAGCCTCGTTGTTTTCATAGTTTCTAGAATCAGTAAATATTTACAGACATTTAATTGCAACCGTTTTTCTTCAGTGACAGGAGTCCTGCTGCAAGTTACTTGAATGAAGACCATCTCCGAATGAGTCTTATGCGCCAAACTGATTCCGATAATTACGCAAATATGAAGCATTACAATGGTGAAAACGAGGCTATAGTTTAGGATACATCATGTGAAAGAGGACGACACGATATTTCAATTTATCCCATTCTGTGAATGAGTCAGATCATATATGGTCAGATAGACGTCATTGTGAAAGCAATTTGGACAGAAGAGGTGAGAAACTTCCAACCGAAGCTTAGGGAAAAGAAGAAAAAACTTATTTTTGAATTTCACCGTATTGGATTTAAATCAGTCATTCCTTATCTGCCAAACTTTTAAGAAACTATTTACACTTGGCCATGTCGAAGAAGTATTTTATGAACAACCTTGACTTTATTTATTTACGGACGCACACTTTTTTTATCAATTTTACATACTGAAAAATCAGTTTCAGGTGGTCAAGACGTATTTTTTAATGTAGGAAGTATCGTTTTGCTTAATCATTCAATACATAAATCCTATTTTTGAAATTTCAAACTGCAAGCTTTCTTTCCACCATGAGTGTCAAATTTCAAACTGCAATGTTTTCAAGGTGAATGCCCCATTCACGCCGAGAAATTGAAAATCGGTTTCGATTGAGTTTCTCAAAATTTGATTCACAGTGAAAGTAAGCCAGTTTTACAGTGTAAATAAAGCATTTTATTTAAAGAGCATCAGCACAAATATTAACTGAGTTTTATCATGGAGAATCTTAGCTAACAGGCTAAGTTGAATGGAGCTCCTAACCTTGTTTAATCTAAGCTGCCTTAAACTTCTCAGAACGAATTAGGTATCGTAGTGTGTTCTGAAAAGTAATTAAAACTAGATCAAGCTACAGATTTGACTCTGAAAGGGTTTCAGCACACTTGAAAAGTACATCAGGAATCCAGAAAACCCCTTTGAAGTGCTCGCTTGTTGATTGCAATCAAATTGCCCCAATTAACTTGATATGGGCTCATTTCTTATGAAATTGTTTGGGGGTGCATACGGTAAAAATCTGCGTAAAAGCTGCTTATTAAGAAATTATATGCTTGTTTTTGCACAATTAAGCACCTTATTTATAAGAACCATTATATAAATGCATAGGCACTATTTTTGCCAGTACAGGAAATGATAGATTCTTGCATGCGGGTTTTACTAAACTTTAATATTTAAAAGTTGCGTGGTAGTATAATATTTGAAGACTGCTGGGAAAAGCGAAACCATTATCAAACATATCGAAAATTGTGTTCATCTGACACTCATCACAGTATAAAACGTCCGACGAAAATTTAAATATTAAATGAGGATTTATACCCAGCTGTGTCTTGAAATTAGCCAATCAAAACGGTGCTAAGCTAGATAAAAATACAGGTTGTCAGAGCTCCTTTTTTGCAAATCATTGGGTTTCTTTGTGCTTCCTTGCAATGCCAAATGTAAGAGGGAACCTCTGCGTAGGAGAGTACTTCTTTAGAAATAATACATAAAAGTTGATACAAAGGCATTGCGGATATGACCAAAAAAGAAATTGAAGATGATGAATTTCAAGAAATGAAATGCTTTCATCCTGTTGGTCGCCGCATGAAAGAATCCTTTTCATTACTGACTCAGTTTCCACTATAAATGTCTATAAATAAATCCGCAATGCTTTTGTTTTTCCTTGACCGTTTTCATTTTTGTTTTTTGTCATTGTATTTAATTCTAAGAAATATTGTAAGTGCCAGTCATAGTGGAAACTCGATGACCTTGTGTCTTTTTCCGCTATGATTGGCACAGTTGAATTGTAGTTGTAGTTTTTTTTAGCTTTTTAAGATTTGATAGAAAAAAAACTATAAATGTGTTGGGGTGGGAATAGCTTGCAAATGTGCACGTTGTATACATTTTCTATATTTTTGCAATCAAATTCAAAGGACGAGAAGTGATTTATCGTTAATTGTAGATTGTCCAATAACTTCGTTTATGTCGGCCATTGTACCTCAGTTAGTAATAGTTTTCTAATTTGATCCTATTTACATTTATTATATATTTTGCAGATTCTCCCTTCGATTTGTGCAGGTACGTAGTAATAATGGGTAAATAAATACCGGTGGCGTTGAGAAGGACTTTGCTTTTTGACAGCAAGCTACAAGAGCAGTTTCGATTTATTTGCCTTAACCGTAAAGTTTAGTTTTTATCTTTGAATTTTAGTTGTTATTTCTCTTGGCTGATTTCCAGTCAGTGGAATTTTCCGAGCGCACGGATTGTTTGCGAGCGGAGATTCCATTGTTTGCGAGCGCAAATGTCACTATGGAGTTGAATAGAAAGTTGCGGTTGAGCGACCTTTTATCGTCTAAAATTCCGCCCGCTCGCAAAGTTCCGCTGACTGGAAAGTAGCCTTAACTTGTCAAAATAATTTGTTTATCCGAAAAGGATATTTGAACCCTCTGCTACTCTCCTCCGCCGGTTTCCGGTTCCAGGGTCCGTAATTTTAACCCTCTGCTGTGTTCTCTATCTCTAGTTTGTCAAAATTCGACCTTGTTGTTTGAATTGTCTGGTTAACAATTTTGTTTTATTTTGCTGTCAAAACAGTGAAGTTAATTTCGCGCACCCGGTACAATGAATTTTTCTATTAATGAATTTGATAGCGGTAAAATTTTTCAGTGAAGATTATATTGAATTTTAGATGTGGGTATTAATTAAGTAGTAACATCAGTTTAAGTTATTTATGACGTAATTTCACCATAACAAGATGCGAAGGACGTGCTTCTGCCATCAAAAGAAGCCGCAAATAGATTTCAGGAGCTTTTTTCAGTTCACTAAACGTGGCAACTTCAGTCGCTATACTCTGAACAAGACATCTGAAAGTTTTAGATACATTTAACAAAGTGTCTTTACCAGGACCCGTGCTTTCATGGAAGATAACTTCGCTTAAATAGTATGTTAATTTCCCTTGTTAGAACATCTTTGTCTGCTTTGGGAAACTTGAACGCCTTTTTGTAGACGCTTAATAAGCTTATTTTGCGATAACTAACGTCGCTTGCTTCATAGGCTATGCCTAATAAGGCTACTGTTGGTACAATGTCGATACCATCAAGAAAGTAATTTTAACACAAACATCGTAAAGTTGTCCCATAATCAATTCTCGTTTTTTGTTAAGTATGTATATTCATATATCATACAAGCATCGTACTTGCATTTATTCACTCAAAGTTACACATTCATGTTTCCTGTACTTCTTCTTATTTTGCTTAATAATATTTTCTTTGGATGATTTTGTATGTCCTTTTTCGGCTACTCTTGCAGAATTTTCTCAAGTTTTGGAAAGGGGAACGCAGAGTTAATTCGAGAGTCCAACGTAGAATTAATTGTTTCACCACACATGACATATTTCTCTGTCGTTTCTCTATGTTGACAGCCAGGCGTTTGCTAAAATTTGTAAGCATGAGCAAAGTTATCCATCTAAAGAAATGTTGCATTGAGATCGTTATTGGCTGCTTCGTGGCTTTAGGGTTGCAAAGAAATCTTGAGTATTTTGTTAAATTATGGCGTATTTCATATTTCAACTCATTTCAGGATCTGATGTGATCAAATTGTCTCAAAAGTAAACCGAAAGAGTGAAAGATTGATGCCTAAGGCCACGTCATACACAACCATAAACTATGGAAAATTATTTACATGTTTCGTCAAGAAGTTGAGAAATTACGATAACTTCAACTTGTTTTCAAAGGAAACATTGAAGATTTGCAACGGTAGAATTTTTACGAGGCTAAATATTCAATTCAAAGAAACATTTAGTCGAAGTTTACGTCAACAGGTGAATTTGAACAGGTGAATTTGATAGTCTTTGCAAGAAATGAATTACTTTTCAAGTCCTATTTTGTTCTTTCTGATATTAGCGAGAAGTATTTACCTCGACGTTTGAAGATTTCCAAAATAATTCATCGCGACGACGCCTCTGGTTTTAGCCTGCGTGCAGCCTTAACTCCTCCTCGAAGGTAAAGTAGAGTCTGCGCAACAACGAAACAAAGCTCGTGCTGCCTCGCTTGGATCCACGGTGGTAATTAATTTTGATTCTTTATTGATTGTGTATGATCCAA
The DNA here is from genome assembly GCA_039566865.1 of Aurelia coerulea. Classification (NCBI taxonomy): domain Eukaryota; kingdom Metazoa; phylum Cnidaria; class Scyphozoa; order Semaeostomeae; family Ulmaridae; genus Aurelia; species Aurelia coerulea. Next base: position 242,440 of record CM076943.1, on the reverse strand, counting down.
TCAAATCCATCTGGCAACTCTCTGCCAGATTGGTTTGATTGTAGTTTCTATTGTTGATTGTTCACTGCCTTTTTGCATACAAATTTCGAATCGCGCGGTGCGAAAAAAAGCAATGAACAAACCTCACAGCCAAGCCAAGAGTCTGCTCGTGTCGAATTGTCTGAATTGCAGTTTCTTGTACTTGTGTTTTGACGCTCTCTCTAGTAGAACAACTGTACGTAGAACAGCCCTTCGCACTTCAAGCTTGCTCGCCGTCACAGTCACAATCAACCAAAACTTCGATGTAAACGAAGAAACTGCAGCACTGCAAGGCCAGGCAGGACCGGACGAGTCAGGCTGAGTCGTACAACTCACATCACAGTTTATTCTATTTGTCAAGGCCACAGCCCTCGTCTCTTGAAGTGAAACAACTCGAAATTTGTCTTGTTGGCGAGCCGCAACGAAAACCGATATTTGAATGCAAGAAATTCATAAATAATAGGGACAGTGTTTCTCCAAAACAACTAGGCCTATTGTAAATTCAAATTACAAAAGTGAATGTCGTTATGGACGGCAAGAACAATTCAATGGGAATTAATGTGCTGGGCTTCTCAATGAAAAGGGTGGAATCTCAGTGGCGTCGTGGGAGCATAATTTTAGGGGGGGCCAAGGGTCAGAATTTTCCGACAAAGAGACATTTTTCCGACAAAAATTAAGCAGGAATATAACGTTTAAAAAGTGGCAAAATGTCTCAGAACTTTTGTCATATAAAAGTTCCATAATAGCGAAGAATTTTTGAAAGGGACACAGCAGCCCTGTTAAGAGGCGATTCTTGTTGGAGGTGAGGCTGTTGTCGAGACGTGATTGGCGTTGGAGGTGAGGCTGAAGCTAGATGCGCAAGGAGGGTGGAAAACTGGGGGTCCGGGGGCCCCCGGGAAAATTTTCTGTGACCACGCCCCTTAAATCGTTGCAAAACGCCCCTATTTTGAAGAATCTACTATTTGTCTTTCATGGGAAATTTCGAAAAAAGGACCTCAAAAGCACTGAAAAATAGATCGTTTTCAAATTTTAGATAACAACGTGATAGCTTGATATAAATCTTCATTTCTATAAGCATCCGTTTACAGAAACTGAAAGTAATCCCATCTTAGTAATCATTTCTATCTTCCTCAACAATATTCACTTGTGCAAATTCTGACGAGCAACTCATTGAAAGCTTAATTTTTCGCCCCCCCCCTATCGGATTTTTTTAATATCTCCCAAACGATGTCACCTACAATGCTGAAACTCTTTGACTTTTCCTAAAATTTAGTTGGCAATCAGAAAATAGAAATTTCAATACCTATTGTTTGACCACGTGACCACCACATGCCCATATTTGGAGAGTGGTCACAAAGAAATTCTTTAAAACGGCTCTAATTTCTTCCTTTGTTACTAAATCTCAACAATATATATACCATTCGATTCGTCTTGATGAGTACTTTCATTTGATATATAATTTATTCATATTTGCTGACATCAGCAGTTTATTATTTCTATGACGTCATCAATCTTTATGACGTCATATTCCTAATGAATGATTAATTTTTCATGCAAAACTGATGGAATTACCTCAAATATCGATGAAGGTACTTGATTTCACCAATAATATGCGAAATTAATGGTTTTAAATCATAATTATTGAGCTAACAATTTCGCATTGAATCAAATTTTCATTATTTAAATGCATGACATTTTCTAAGTATGAAACGTGCAAAATAAATTGTAAATTTATCGTTTTTAGTCATCAAAATGTAGGTAAAACGACCGAATTTTCGGGGAAAAAGTCCAAGAATGCTTTGACTGAAAGCATTTGTCTGAAATTTATTCGTCCGAAACTTTTTGCGCCTAATGTGTCTATTTTTCCAATAGAAAACACACTTTTCTTTCGATTGAAAAGGAATTTTTTGCAGAAAAACGAACGAAGGACCTAGTTTTTTGTCGAAAACCTACCTTTTCATCAAAACTACGTTTTTGCGATCGAAAAAGTGATATTTCATGTATACATTTCGATTGCCATAAAGTAGCTATGTAAGGAAAATGGATTAATTCAATTTTTTTCGATTTTTCCGACAAGAATGGAAAACTGACGAATTTTCCGACAACATTTTCACAGGGGGGGCTATGGCCCCCCCTGGCCCCCCCCCCCGGCCACGACGCCACTGCCCTGTACTCCTCTTACTGTCTAAAATCAGTAGCACCTCAAATATTCAATGATTTACCCAACGGGATAAAGAAGAAAAAGTGCTGAACCATGTTTGTATATTCGGGTCGGGTTAAGGTTACTGTACCCCTTCATCAGTGACCACTCACGGTGTTTTCTCTCTTGGTTATCACGCAAGCGACATAACACGTATAAACTTTGCATCATTCGATTCTTCATTATATGGGGAGTAGGCAGAGCCGTAGGAAGCATCTTAAACTTTGAGGGGCACGGCATTTCAATGGCACTATCTTCGTAAGAAGGGCACTTTAATATACACAGGAATTTTAACGGTAAGAATGTAACTTATTGAAGAAAATAATGTGAATCCTGATAGATATCCGATTTCCTTCACAATAAAACAAAGTGAGAAGTAAGCATAACTAAATCACAAAGAAAGTGATAACACATGCCCCCAGTGCCCCCCCCCCAGTGTTCCTACGTCTCTGTGTGAAGCCTTTGCTATGATGGTGACCTGCAGCATAGGAATCATTCGTCGTACATAGCCGATTGCTCGTGGCCCATGGTCGAAACCGCCAAAGCCTCATTTTCACGGACCAATCAGACAGCTAAAAAGTGAAGGAGACAAAAGAAACCCGTGAAGATTTTCCTAAATTTTACCCACCTTCATAAAACGCAACCAGGACAAAAAACTGCTTGAGATTTCCCGAATTTTATTAAAGCTATCTACTCTCCAGATGTTTGGGAGTACAAGTTTGGATGCCGGTTAAAATATCTTCAGGATTGGCGGAGTTATTGCCTCTCCAATAGACAAAATCGGCGAAGGCTTGTCGAGACCTGTTTACGCCACTTCAAGTCAGGTGATAAAGCCTCTTGATAAAACCTCCTTTGAATTTTATAAGTTATTTCGCAACGAGCAAACTTTTGCCATGAATGTAAAAAGTAGTACAATACAGAAACTTCCCTAGAGTATTGCCACATGACTTGAAATGCGCGAACAAGCCTTTATAGACTTTTTCAATTCACATAGAAACCGTAGGGGCATTGAATCTTCAATAAAAGAAAATTTAGCGAAAGACAATAGCAAGAACAATTGAAAACACAGATTGTGGCGTTTTCGGGTCGTTCTTACAACAATCACTATTGTTATTACTATTGTTTCCCGGCCAGAATCTCTATCGTTCAAGGTTCAGTGCCTTGTCGGTTTGTTTGTGGCCATAACTCCACCAATCCTGGAGATATTTTAACCGGCATCCAAACTTTTACTCCCAAACATCTGGAGAGTAGATAGCTTTAATAAAATTCGGGAAATCTCAAGCAATTTTTTGTCCTGGTTGCATTTTATGAAGGTAGGTAAAATTTAGGAAAATCTTCACGGGTTTCTTTTGTCTCCCTCGCTTTTTAGCCGTCTGATTGGTCCGTGAAAATGAGGCTTTGGCGGTTTCGACCATGGGCCACGAGCAATCGGCTATGTACGACAAATGATTCCTATGATGGTGACCTGCACTTTACACTAGCCGTGCTCGACCAGGATACTTTTTATGACCATCATTATTTGGTCTCGTTTTCGAAGATTTCATCATTGTGGCCTCAATGGCCTAAGCAAGTGTGAGTAAGATTGAAGTTGTGTAACATGGAGTAAGAAGACCGCTTACGAATAGTGGAAGGAAATTATCATTTTGACGGACAATTTAGAGTTGTGTAGCGCGGTTGTTCTTGTGTTAGATTGGAATTGTATAAAATGGTCGAATAAGAAGATGTTTCATCTGCTCCACAAGACCGAAAAGTAACAATATTTGCAGAAGCAAAATGAGAGTACATCACATCGAGTTTTTGTGCAAAGACCTCAATTTACAAGTTCATAAGTTTTGTCACAACTTTGGTTTCAATGTGATTGGAAAATGGAATGACAGCTTATTTGAAAAGGAAAAGCTTGTACTGAAAAAGAATGCAATACTCTTTGTAATGCACGAAGATCCTAAAACCAGCTGTGATTATATTGATAACATCTCGCTGGAAGTTGATAATGTAGAAAAGATATGCAATGCTTTGCCGAATGACTTACTGTATATAGAGCCAAAGACGATAGATGAAAATACAGACATGCCTAGACTGAAAGAACACCTTTGTTTTGTCAAGGGAGCTGTGATGATATCACCTATTGGAAAGATAAAACATACGTTGCTTGATAAATCTAAGTTTTATGGAAGTTTCCTGCCACATTTTACACCATTTTTGAATTGTGAAGAAACTATTAAGTATGGTTGCACTGAGTTATGCAATTCAAGTGATGAGGTATCAAAATTAGATCACATTACGCTTGCAGTGGAAACAGGAACTTCCTTTGCATTGATGGAATGGTATTCAAAACACCTGAATATGTCCAGATGTAAGGTAAACAATAATGAAGAAAATGATGGATTCAAAGTAGAGACAATAAACAAAAGTGGTGATAGACTTGGATTGAGATTGACTGCTATGCAATATCATTTCTGTTCAGAACAAACATTAACTATGCCAAATGATAATCAAACCACTTGGAGAAAGGCTGATGACGATGTGAAATTGATCTTTGCAGAGTCACTTCTAGGTCAAGGTAAAACCAGATTTACATTTTGTTGTACCTTGATGATCTACTTTGAATTGAGAAGGTGCAAAAGCATGATTTTATGTATAACTTAAATATGTAACTTTATGGATTTGAATGATTCAAATTCTACTTAAAAGCCTAATCACCAATGTAATTTTTTTATTTGTGTGCATTTTTAAAAATTTTTGTGAGTTTTTATGAGTTTGAGTTTTATAAGTTTTTATGAGTCTTGTGCCTTCTCAAAGTATAGGTAAATTGACTCTACACAAGCTTCTTGGTTGAATCCGGGAATAGTAATACTGGTGAAAATTTACCCTAGCCCTAACCCTTTTATGGGAATTTCCCAAAACTATCAAAGAATCTGTATCATTGGTTTGCTTTCATTGTAAACAAAAGTTACATCTGCTTGCAAAAAGCATTGACATCTAACCTTTGAAATTTCTTGCTCTTGTTTTCACATTCTTTGATAATGGAAATTGGATATTCATTTTCTGTGTAATTTACTTTGATCTCTGTGAATTGCTGAAATATTTCTGTGTATAGGGGGCCTCTATCTATCTATCTACCGGTATTTGTTACTGTACAGGACCAAATCATTGGTATTACATACATGGTGGATAGAATTGTTAGTAAAACGAAAATAAGGTGATTCCGCAGTTTAGTCCCATCACTTAGTTAGTTTACATGAATCACATGATAAATTGGTTGAAAGAATTAAGCCAAATGGTATAGTTGGACTAATCTGTTGTCACACAATTAAACAATAAAAGCCCCTCTGAGTTCCTCCTTTGAATGATTCTCCATACATACAGTACATACCCCATTGATACTTTTTGCTCAACACATGGTATTTTCCTGTTGAACTAATGAACCTGAACCTGGTTGTGAAATGCCTGAAAAAGGATATGTTCTGTAAAACACTTGATCGATTTGTAAGGAATCTCTTCACGCAAAACTTTCGCTTCAATCATTGACAAAGGGGCTCAAATAGATGAATGAAGAGGCCCCAGGGGGGTACTCGGGTATATTTAGGATAGGGGTGCTCAGGCTGGGGTGCAACACATCAATCCAACAATATAATTTCTAGCATGAAAATAGATCCAAGAAGATAATATTGTTCTTACCCTACATACCCAGAACTTAATGAAATCAGTATCTTCTTTAATCTGTAGAAAAGTGCCCTAACTGCTTACATTTCTCCATATTGTATTTGGATATTCACGTTTTTTTATCTTAGTAATGTTACTTGATGTTATTTTCATTTGTAAATTATATTTTTCCCGATTTTTTATTTTTCCCATATTTGAGCAAGGGCACCTACCTTGTAGGAAGTGTGTTTATTCCCGGTACTGTACGCGTAGTAATTGGTGTCCTATAACCCAATCCTGTTAATCTGTGTATATCATAAGAAACTGAGGGGTATGCAACTTCTGCCGATAAACCAATCAGCGAGCAGGATCTCAAGAGAAGATTATCACAAGCTCATTCTATCCGTTGTGGTTTCAGTCAAGCAAAATTGTTTACATAAGCCTTTGTTCAACCAGATGTGAAAAGTGACACCGTGTGCAAACTAGGGGGTTGCGTGAAAAAGTCAATCCTCAAGATTATTGGAGGACGAGTGTAGTACCTGAAAATAACAATCAATACACGTTTTTATAAGCAACGGCTTTCAAGAAATTTTACCTGCACCTCCAGAAAATTATGAAACCATGATAAATAGAAGAGGTCAAGTTCCAAGTTAATAAATATTTTTCAAATGCATTCTTCATTCAAATTCTACAGTTTCCTTTCATGCACAAGGCAAACCCTTAGCTTAGCCTAATTGAGAATTTAAACTTATTAAACGCTTGCATGCTATTGAACCAATTCTTCCTTTATGTTATGCTACTTTGAATGAAGAAAAGTACTTGCAAAATCAATATTTCAACAACAAAACGGTTAATTTAAACAACTTTGCTTATCTCAGTTTGGACTTGCCCCAAGTCTCTTCCATGAAAATAAAACCAAAATATATCCCAAGTCAAGTCAGACGACCACAGACACTGCGTGATAATAAGCGAACAACCAGCGGAAAAATTTTCTTAGCAGTGCCAACCCCCAGCTCAGTTTACTGTAAGTTTTGTTTACTGGCCATAGCAACGGGCTCTGACCACAGCAACGTGTAACGCGCTTGTGAGAAAAGTGAACAATGGAGTTAGGAAAAGTTTCATACCCCTAAGTTTTTCGATTTACAGGGATTTTCAAATTCTAACGTCTGTTAGAGTTGACCAATCAAAAATCACGCTGTCTGTTTCCCTTTGGCCAGATCGTATAACAAATGATATCACGTTACATAAACACAGGGCTGTAGGAAGGAGCTTCGGATTGGGGGGGCAATTGTTCTCAAAACAATAGAGAACAATACATCTAATTAATTCATGTGACGTAGCACCATTGTTTTAAAAAATTATTGGGTTCCTACGGGCCTGCATAAACAACGGAATTTGAAACCACAAAGTTATTCATACGTCATCTTGACCTTGAGAGGACTGATGCTGTGTACTGCTTGGTCACGGTACGGTTCTAGGACACTCTCTGTACTGGGTCACAGGACACCAATTACTCTACAGTACTGGGAATAAACACACTTTCTACAAGGTAGGCGCCCTTGATTTGAGACCCAAAAAAGTAAGCCAGAATTTCAGGAACCCAAAAAAAATAACTGTACAAATCATTGACACAAAAAAATAACCCTTGCCCAAAATTTTAGACTCAAAAAAGTAACCTGAGCACCTCTATCCTAAATATATCAGAGTACCCCCCCCCCTGGGGAAGAGGCCTAATGAGACAAAAGCTGTGACCATTATGAATTGTCTTAAGGTTGGCTTGAAACATTCATTTGTTATGATAAATTATCAATTTTATATCCATATGTTTGATTTTAAACATTTCAGGTCCAAATCAAGTGGATACGTTTTTGAAAGAAAATAATGGTCCTGGAGTACAGCATATTGGCTTATCAACCTCTGATATCTTCATCTCTGTAGAAGACTGGAAAGCTCGCCATGTTTCATTCATTTCTCCTCCCAAAAATTATTATGATGAGGTAACTGTAGAAATATCCTATTAAACATTCAATGATACAATGCAGACAGTGCAGTGGCTGTTTTTTATCTCTTGCATTACGTCATTTTTCAAATACAGTGCTAAAGACCCATTGTTGTCCAACATACTTGTTTATAAGGAAACCCTTTCTTTGAAGACTGTCGCATGATGTCCAGTCATTCTGTACATGCAGTCCATTCCCTTAATAAATGCATAGGGCTGCTACAACTTCTGCAACAGAAATTATGCAAAATGTTCTATCAAAATACCAGGTGGACCTGAGTGTTTTGAAACACTCAATGTCTAGGGGGGGGGGGGTGGATTCTGCCCTGTTTATCTCTGTTGTTGTATGAGATATGGCAACCAAATTTGGCACAAAGGTAGTTCATTATATAGACAATGAAAATTTGAAACCATCATTCAGTTGGTGATGTTGTTGTTGTCGTTGCTAAAGCATGATGATCATTATGATGTCGTATGACATCATATGAATGAAAGCTTGCTAAAAGATAACGAAACTTGACTTTCCATAAAGAAATTAAAGATATAGATCAAAACGTATTTAAATTCATAATTTATATTCAATTGGGCCAATTGAACATGATTAAGAGAGATACAAAGTATATTCTTTACAGAGTGTGGTATGACAAATTTGTAACCATGGAGACAAAGCTAGAAATAGAATGTCCAAATTGTTATAAATTGTATTGCTCTATGATACGGAGTTAAACTTACAAAATCTCAGAAGGCCTTCTAAGTACATGGAAAAACATGCAAACAACAATATACTAAAGGGGCGGAATCTGCCCCCTCCCCCAGTTCAGATAGGGTTAAAGAACTTCAATCTCCTTACTTTGAGCAATATGCAAATGCCTTTAATTTCCTTCAATGCTTAAAAAATGATTTTGCAAAAGGATCAGAGCAGATATGTTATGTTGCTTTCAAGTTTAAAATATGTTTGGATGAGGAGATTAATTCAATGCAATACCTCAAGTATTCTCTGCTTAACAAATTTTCAAACAGTTGAAGTTCTTTTCAGTCCACCCAGTTAGGGCTAATACCAGCCATGATTGCATTGGGGGCAAAGAACCAACATTCTCCAACAGTAAAATTATCAACAACAACAGTTGTAGGAACATACCTTGAATCTATGCATTGTATGACTGAGCTAATTGTTCAGTAACTAAATTTTAGCCATATTTTGCAATCCAACTCTGCAATCCACACAATTAGTAAATACAAGTAAAAGGTATGCCATAAATTCAAGAATTCCTGCCAGAAATTATCTTTTTAATTTATACTTTATACCCCCAAAGTCTGTATGTACTGTATTGCTTTACATCTTTATGTAGATAGGGTTGGTTATTGCAGAACACTTTTTGCAGATGTTATTTTTTGTTATAGATTAATGAGAAAATAAAAAAGATTGAAGATAATAGTTTAAGGAAGTCTCTGGAGGATCATGGTATACTTCTCGATATTGAAAATGATGATGAAATACATTGTAGATCCAGGTAAGTTGATTTTTTATTCTAGATCATTCATTGATCAACAATTCTAACATTAAAGTTATAACTTTGAATTGAAAATTGAGTCATGGGATTGGTAAAAGCTTTTGTAGCACAGATTGGGTTCTTGAATTGATGTTGTTTTATATACAATCAAAACTCGCCTGTAAATATGTATCATCAGTCTTCGTCGTAAGAAAATAGTCATGTGTGTGGCAAACCACACGCATAATTTTGTCCATGCGTGCGATTCACACTCTCAATTCACTACGTGATTGGTTTCAAGATGGTAACAATTTCAGAAGCATACCAACATATACCACAGAACCTGGATAACTCAAACTTGGTTATTGTAAAATACCCCGTATCTTGGCAAATTCAGTATCCCTTTAGTTAGGACTAATATATAGCAAACGTGATAACTCAAACATATCTCTGTCTCTCTTGAGAGTTCGAGTCGTTTATCACCTGCACTGATTATATGCATTGCAACAACTACAGCCAGGACTCATGATCAAACTTGTATCCAAGATTAAAGTATTACTAAGGCACTGTTTCGACTCATCTGTTTTCGATAGTTTTGGTTTGTGTCCGTTTTTCTTCACCAAAAATCGTTCCTATCATATTCTTATTGTAACAAACATGGAACATTGGCATTAGACAAACATCTTCATGAATTTCGTTTTGATTCGTTGTTCATGTTTCTATTTGAAAGATCGGTTCCTAATGCGTTTTGCTTTGAAACTGTTCCGTTTTTAAAACTTCCATGTTCAAAAGCTCCTTCTTTATCCTTCTTCGATCTTTGAAGAGATGTGTGAAGGGGTTTACCGGGAAAACGGTTTTAGACTTTATGATTCGGGATTTTATAAAAAAGATGGTATTTGGGGTTTCCAGAAAAATAAGCTCACAATACATTATTGGGATTTTGTCATCTTCATAATGGGAACTTCAAGAAAGAAAACCCCGTAGAGGCGGTACCAACTGTGAAAAAGTTAGATGGACCAGGAAGGAATTTAACAAACAGCAAGTCAGGTATACTCTTGAGAAAACAAGGTACAGTAGACTTGGACAAACGTTGTATACGGCCATTTTTACTGCACTTGTGCTTAACAAGGAATGCCAGCCTAGAAAATAATGGGCTGAACATGTCTAAAGTCAACAGTCCATTCCCTGCCACCCCAACTGCTTTGCAGTGGAGATTTCTCTCCATCGTACTTTAACAACAGGAGATTTTTCTCCCATTTCAAAGGAAACTGAGCAGTAAAAAGGGCAACAAAGTTATAAAATTGTAACATCGATGGCATAAAACAGCTACCACGCAGTGCTCAATCATGAAAACCTAAAGCAGTTAGTCGGCAATGATTGTCTTACAACATCGGCTATGACTTCTCAAAGAGTTTCTTAGCACAATCATTGAAAGAAGAAACAGTTACAGTTGTCTGAGCGACAGAGGGGAGCTGCTGCTGCAAATCATCCTTTAATCAATTGAAAATAATATTGACTACCAACAAAAATCTTTTGATTTGCGTATGAAATTTTGAAAGCATGAAATCTTCTTTCGACCTTCATTGTCGAGATTTCTGCTAATATCGACAAAGATCTTGAAGCGAAAAATAACAGCACTCCTGTATTATTTTTTGCACTTTCCTGCTTATGTAACATGGACTTTGCACGTGCTTTGTGCTGCACAAACTTACAAACTTTAGAAAGGCGTTTCAGTACGCTGTTTACCTTCCTTCTCCAACTTGCAAGTCTTCCTAATTACCACGTTCTTTTTAATCCGTTAATGACTTGGGGTAATCTTTATCTACTTTAAATTAATTTTGCACGTAATCAATTGGGAAAACCGGAAATCAGAATTCTCCAAGTTCTTGACCTCTTTGTACCTTACCACAGCATAGAACACAGTGGCAACAAGGAAGCAGATTAGCTACAGCGATAAAAATCGCACATAAAAGAAGATCGCGATAAGACATCTCTTTTCTAATTGTTCAACAAATAGGATAGGCTATCCTAAGAAAGCAAAAAATAATTGTCAAACATCTGACTCATGCGTGCGATAAATCGCTCGCATTATTAGCTCCATGCGTGTGCCAATGCGTGCCCGTGCGATCGCACGCATTAAAAGACGAAGACTGTATCATATGCATATATAGATATCATTCATTGTTAAATTAATTTGAACTATTTTATTTTGTCCTTTTTGATAATAATTTTATTTTGGTTTTAGTAGGCATCAGTTAGCTGTAAGTTAGCTACTTTTAAACGCCTACTATAAAGAAATTGATAAGAATAACAATAAATAATCAATCAGCAATCAGCACATGTGTCATTGCTTTATCCAAAGTTCAGATTCAATATTTTGAACAGGTAAGTTTACTTCGTTCACCAAAGAGAGTAGTAGCCTCAAACGTCTGGTTCTATTGGCAACAGATTTTTGTGATCTATTTTGAAAATTCGCACCTTAGTAACCAACCAAATTGCACCTTCAAGTTTAATTAAATCTTCAGGGTCTTGTAACAGTTTGAAAACACAGATATCATAAAAATAGCTCAAATGCCATTGCAATAGAAGGCCTAAGGCACAGCGTATAAATCAACGATAGCCTTGATAAAATTTGAACAATATTAGATCTTGTGTTATGCAGTTTCCCAGAAGTCACCCCCAGTCACCCATTGGGAAGTTTTTTATTTTTTCATTAATTTCAATTCTTAATTTCGATATGCTTCAGGAATTTGCTTAGGCCAAAAGGCCAAAGCTCTGGTTTGCAGGTTGACACAAATTTGAGCTTTCAAGATTGATATATCTGCTTTCAAAGCACCAATACCAACAAATGGGGTGTCTATGTTCAAGTTAACTATCGAGGAACATTTTGAGAGTGAATAGCCATTGATTAAAGCTAAATTCCAATTGCAGGAGTAAACCAAATCTGTATACATTTTTTTGGGACACCCGGTAGAGAAACGATATGGGTATTGTTGGCACAAAGTTTCTCAGTTTATAAAGTGGTCCTGTGTACTTCGAGATGTCCCTTCCAGTTCAAGATTTGATCTAAAATTACTCCTAAATATTTTGTCGATTCTACTTCTTCAATGTGTTCACCAGTAATTAAATAGGATGAAATTATATTTCCGTAGGTACTTACTTCAAGTATTTACAAAACCGATATTTGCAAGAAAGACTTTCTTCTTCGAACTGATACAAAGACACGGAGCAACTGGTTTTGGCGCAGGAAACATTTCAGCTTTATGGCGAGCAGTTGATGCATATCTGAGAGAAAGAACCATGTGCACTAATGATCCAACTGCAAATAGTCCAACTTTAGAGTCAGTGTGATTTGAAATTCAAGCCATTAGGTAGATATATTGAATAAACTTAAATCAAATTAATTCTTACCTCTTTACTTCTTCCTTAGTAAATCATTATGTGAAACTGCTGACGAGTTTTATTATCATTTGCTCTTTTTTTGTCTCGTTCAATTTTTCTCCATCTTGTGTTGCTCCTGTTTTTAATCGTATGATTTCTTCTTTATTTCTTTGTCTTTCCTTTACTTGTTTGCATTGATTGCTTTATTTCCTTCTGTTCTTAATCTGACAATGTAGCGTTTTTCAATTAATATATTGTAATTACCATTGATAGCGGGAATTGAATGACCTCTTGTCTTTCCCGTTTGAATGACACCGAATGCAGTAGTTTTTACCAAGGTGGTATTGCAGTGGTATTTAGAGGATAACTCCTGCAACATTTTAAGTCTTTGCAGTTGCTTTAGTCCTCTCACATAGCAAATGCTGTTGCATGGAAATTATGTGAATCTCTCAGTCAAGTCTGTCAGAGCGCAATTTCCATCTTCAAATTGCTTTTTAAAAATTATATTCTGAAAACGGAATATAGTCCATGATGGCATAGGCATCGGATCTTTGCAAGAATTTAAAACTAAATGTGTAACTATTCCTTCAACTGAACTGAATTGATCCAAGGGAATTTTATGTAATTTGCCATAATCTCAGAGCGAGTATTTTTTATTTCATTGTTGTTTTTGAAATTATTGCGTTTTTTAAAAGTTTTATGAAAGGATGTAGGAGAGGAGACATCTGAAGCTTTCAAAAGCTCCATAAATTCTGAACAGATTGAGGAAAATCACGATGAGCAACACGAGACATATTCAGTTTTGAAGGTCTGCAAAATGGTAGCAAGCAAAGGTCTATGGCTTTATGGTTTTACGATTTGGCAAAAGTTTTGCGAAGATTCGACGCCGAGGCCTATTCGTGAGATCTATTTTAAATAATTTATAAAGAATGGTATTGTGAATTAATGAAAATCATGACTGGTGTGTTTAGAAATAGTTCAAATTAGTTACAGTTATTTATTATGATTTTTGATGACATGAAATCTCTACAAAGAAAATTTTGTTTCTTGTGATTCCTTTTTTGAGCACAACGACAAATGTTTACGAAAAGAACAGGCAGGGCATGAAACCCACCCGACCATGCGACCGGGCGTTCGCAGCATTCATACTGTCCTGCAGGAAATTTCCAAACTATATCCCCTTTCGTGTATCATCATCCTTTGTTTCCGATTTGTTTACACAAGTTAAAAGCAAAAATAAAGTCGAGCAAATGTAGATTGTATCTCATGTACAATTTATATTCATAGTGAATGTAACAAATATGAGCTCAGCAACGTACTGGATTTGCCCTCATTTTGTTCAGAAATCATAGTGGTTTCTTTGTTGAGTCTCAATTTCATCCGCATTCAATGTATAAAAAATGCTATAGACATGGGGAGCTTGAAAGCTATCGTTGGAATATATCATTATCGTTTATCCGAATGATAAGTGACTACAGCCCCAGTACTTGCAAGATGTTGTTTCGAAAGGTGATTCGTGCTGGTTGGCGCTAGTCTTTGACAGTGATCTCATTGATGAAACAATATTCTATTATTCTATTATTGCCGGAAATCTGAGCATAATTTTTGTCCGGTGGGAAGAAGGAAAACAGATTTTCATGCCCTGAGAGCAGGTGTCCCAAAAAGCCCTTTTCAACTTTCCCAGCCAACTGAAAGTAGAGTAATGAATAAATGAGTGACATGCCTGTATTTAAGCTGCTCTGATTGAGGCCGTCTTCTCTGGTTAGGAAAATGAACTGACGTCTCTGAGTTTGAAGTTTTAAAGAAGTTTTTGGAAAACCTGTTTTGCTGAAACTGGAAATCTCGGTGCAGAATCCTTGGTTAAAAGTCATACCATGATTATTTAAATTGAATATCCAAGAAAGTTTCTGTTTGCTGGATGAAACTATAAAATGAAGTGCAGCAAAAAGAACCAATGCAAGTACCAAAACATCATCTACCGTTCCAAAATATGCACCACCTTTAACGTACATAAGACATCTCAAATGAACATTTCAATTCGTGCTTATCAAAGTAACAGATTGGATTCTTATGTGGCTGTGTCATGTCAAAGAGTATATGCTGCATGTGTGGTGTACTGCATGTGTCATGTACTGTATGTGTCATGTACTGCATGTGTCATGTACTGCATGTGTCATGTAGGCAAGCTTAAACAATACGATGGATGAGAGAAAAATCTATTTACTATCTAAAACATCAAGCAGAAATTTTCTTTGAGCTTCACATCCTTTAACGTATTTTTCAATGATTCACTTTAAACGTAGATGCGTTGTCTTTCCGAAGTAGTACTTATCACAAAATATTTCTATTGGGGACTCCTATAAACAGAAACTGATAGCTTAAGACAGAATTTTTGCCAATCAGTCAAAAGCCAATCAGTCAAAAGATGCAGATACAGTAGAAGACAGGTCCGTTCTATAGGTATTTATGAAATGTGTTCAGAACTCAACGAAATTTGAAATAGTTCACTTCAAAATTGACCGATTCAAGATTATTCAACCGATTTAAGACACATAAATATTGACTCTCAATATTCATAAAATCTAACAAAAGGATTTAATCTATACCACATTCGATACATTAAGGAAGATTTGGAATTAAAGGAAATGATTGACCATCGTTTCGAGAAGAGACTCACACAAAACAAATTTCGCTCTTCCCCAAGATCAAACGTGAAAAAATTGTAGTAAATCAGATTGTCTATTACACGTATTTTTTTTTACAAAAAAAGATCCGTTATAAGAGACTTGAAAATCCCCGATCATTATAAAGTTATGAAACTTCAGTGCTGGGATATAGATATTTAAGAAACTTTTTCGTTTATTCAACAGAATCCAAAGAATACCTTCATTTTATCTTGTGTTCGATTGCTCAGAAGGTACTTGAGTACTGCCGAGACGCTGACATGGCTTCGTAAAACTTCATTGTGAAATGTTAACTACGGTACAGGATCGTGAATTTCAAGCAAGTCCAAAGAAACCCTCTTTGAGTACTAAATTTGGGAAACTTTCAGTACTGGTTCAGATTTTAGTTTCTTATAAAAATATAAGTATGCTTTTCCGAGAATGACTTCATCATTAGAAACTGGTCGAAATACAGTAAAAACCCGCACATACTGTAAGAACCAAAGAATTTGAATTCAGCCTGTTTAGGTTCTTGTGCAATGAGACACATCCAGTAATCAGGGTATAGGTTCTTAACACAGAGAAATATGCGAATCTAAATCTTAGCCAAATTTATTTACATTTTTGGCCCTATCCACTTAAACCCAAGCTTACCCAGTTTTCCCCTGCAGGCCCTGCCTATCACAGTTCTGTAAGTAATGTTTTGGAGTCCATGAAGGAGTTTGATTGGCAAAAAGATTACATTTATTTCCCAATGAATGAATTAAATGCTTTATTAAGAACCTAGTTAAGATATCAGCCTGAAATGGTTCTTATTTATTGGGAACAAACTATATTATTTAAGGCTGTAGGTTCTTAATAGATGAAGGTTCTTATGTGCGGGTTTTTACTGTAAGACAAAACATTATTTCTATGCTTACACGCATTTCTTCATAAAAAATTCATCATAAGTACTGTCACTCGTGTGCTAATAGTGTACTCCAGTACTGCCAAAAGATACCTAAGCAACGTTTATTGCTATAAAGGAATTCTTATTACTTTGTTTCATTTTCACTTGTTTCTTGTACCATATTACTCAGAGGGTTCTTGAGTATATCTAAACATTGGCGGGGCTTATAAATATTCTGGTTTGAAATTTTTATGACATCAGAGAGAGTAAAGTTGAATATCGTTATGGGACCTTCAAGAAACTCGCAAGAAACTCCCAGTACTCAAAATTCGATGATAAGGTTTTCTTCCCATTGGACAATCACAACATTTCATAACATTCTCTTAATAAACTTAGTTAATTCAATAGAAATTAAACTTACAAACGTACTCAATGTTTTCACTAAATATGAATAAGACTATGTATGAACGTAGCAGGTTAATCAAAATATTTACTGCATTTGCAAAATCATCAACATTCCATTGTGCTGTCTTTTGTTATTTCTTTCTACCCAGGTAATGTACAGCAGATATATTGTTGTGTGTATATTCTCACTCCTTATGATTTTTCACAAGAAAGAAACATGCCTCACGTATAATCTGAAGATCTGCTCTTGATATGCGAAAATATCAAAACCTTTGAGTCAGAAGACTTAAGCTGTGACTTGATTAAACACGTCGCATTGACACAATTCCACAAAATGAAAGTTAGCAACAAAAGGAATGTCGGAGATCTTCTCACGCTGAAACATTTTGACTCACAAACTATTTTCATTGATTGTCCACTAAGAAATTTGAAGAAATTAAAATAAGATGCTAATGACGTCACGTCAACCAATGCTTTGATTTGGATCAAAGAAGAATGCTGACAATGCAAACAAGATGAAGACAACTCCGCCAATCAGAGTCACTGAAACGAAACAAAAGCATCATTCAAGTAAACAAAAAACATATAGAAGCGTGAGAAAACGTACACTGCAAAATTAGACAAACTTCAAGATCAACAAAAATTTGAATGCTTCAAAAATAATTCTATACGTATCCCAATTTAACGACTTTTCGTGGCAAAATAAAGTAAATAATAGAACGAAGTACTATGTTTCAAAATGCACACAACTTATGTACAACCGAATTAGCACTTTATCTAACATTTTGTAGTGTTGAAGTCTAAAACACGGGCCAGCTAAATTTGTGGTTCTGAGATTGATAAAATGCACCTTGTCTAGTAAACTGCCTCGCTGGGTGGTAATACTCCGCTTTCCACTATCGGACTACTTTGCATAGAAATTATACTCATTCTGTAATGAAGTGGCTGTGCTGGGTCGGTCCAAAAAAGTGTTTGCTCTGCAAAGTTTTGGGAGGAATTTGGAGCCAAGAATCAAGTCCTCATATAAAGCGATTCATTACAATCAAGATAGACAGAAGCATGCTTTTATTCTCATTTTATTGCCACAGGAAATTGATAGGTCGTCAGGCCTCTCACACATGGGTATAACCTTGATTAAATTGAACCTTGTCAACGCTCACGCTATTTTCCAATTCTGTTCATGATGTAACTGCATGTTCAACTGTTATTTATCACAGAACCTCTATTCAATCAATCAAATCAGAAATTCAATCTGATCTCGTTACGTAATCTCTTTTTTCTGATACAAAACAAAGATTGTACCTGTTCGAACAGAAATTCTTTGTGCAATTAATCTTCCACCAATAACTGCTAAACCAGTGCACAGCGCATGTCCAATTGTGCCACCCAATGTGACACCAAATGGGTCCTGTGAAAAGATGAAAACATTCAAATTAATATCAGCCTACTAAAATCTTAAATCTGCATAACATGGTTTATCAAAGAAACCTATTTCAACTAATGTCACCATACTTCTTCTAAGATATCACGTGATGTGACAAACATACTCTTAGGTCGAGAAAGACTTAAATAAAGCATTGAAGACCAAACCAATATCACAAAGAAATCATTTTGCGGGACCAGCAAATGAAAAAAATGCAATTTACAAATTAAATTAATCCTTGTATTGAAAAATAATGTTGAAGGTTTCAAAATCATCAAGACTCTCTATTGCTACCAGACTCAAACTTGCATGAGGTAGATTGCTTCGAACCAAGAAAACTACCCAACTAACTTACACCAGCTCTGACTCATGCAAGTTACGAAAGAAACTCTTGGATTTGTCCAATTTTCTTCGACTTCTATGAATTTCCAGCTTATGCTTGTTTGACTTACTTGTGAATTTGACTGTAATCTGCAAGATTACTGTGTCCCTTCAGGACAATAAAATCTATCTCCAATCAGTTGGTGATTTTCATATATTTTGACAGCAAACATATTCAACTACGATTCCTAACAATTCCAAAGAATTTTCCTTCATTTTTCTGCAGTCCATCAGAAGCAGCGCTAACTCAGTAGGAGCAGAACTACCGGGTGTCCCAAAAAAAAAACGCAACAGATTTGATCGGGACTAGCAACAAATATTTAGGTCCAATCATCCACAATAATTTTTGATAGAATCCTTGATAGTTAACTTGAAGATTAATACCTTGTTTGTTAATATTGGTGCATGGAGAGTTGGAATATCAATTTTAAAAGTCCAAATTTGCTTCCATCTCCAAACCAGAGGTTTCTGGTTTTGGCCTAACTGGAAACATGCTTGGAGAATCTCCTCAGTCACAAGCATAGCGTAGTAGTGTGAGCAAGCGTAGGCACACATGTTTCGGCAAACATGTCAAAAGAAAATTGAAAGCAAAAAATTGACAAACATAACAATGCAGAAGGGAAATTAGGAAAGGAATATAATTCTTCAATCATAGTGCACCTGCAAAAACCAAGCACGAATGAGCATTTTTGTGGATCTTATCCATTGATAATTTTCCCTTGGGTATATCTGATTGCTTGTTTCGCAATGATTCCAAGAAAGATTATACGAGATGCATTTCATGAAAGTCGTGAAGATTGCAAGAACTAACTTATTTTTCACACCCAAACAAACTACTTTGTGGATTGCTCTCTTTTATGAGACAGATGCAATTCTAACTTTTCGAAACTTTTGAAGCATTAAGAAAGGTGTCTCTTCATAAATCTCTTCATGACAAAATTTATGAATCTCTTTGTATTTCTATTCAGATATGTTCCTCAACACGAGGCTTTATTCTCTTATTTCACAGGAATTCAGGAGATCCCTCAAAATAGCGCGTTTGCAGTTTAGGCCAAACCCAAAAGCTCTGGTTTGGAGGTTCAGGCAAATTTGGACTTTCAAGATTGATATTCACACTATCAGTGCATCAATATAAAAAAATAAGGAGTGCATCTTCAAGTTAGCTATCAAGGATTATTTGACACTCATTAGGGACCGATTAGACCTAAACTCTTGTCGGTAGCTCCTATGAAATCTGATGCGTTTTTTCTGGGACACCCGGTATGAGTCCTTCGTTTGGGGTTTATGGGTCAACAGCATTCGATTTCGTGTTCTTTCTACATACAGGGTGTCCCAAAAAAAGTGTCTGACTTTCAAATTTGAATATGTCCGAGACTAATTGACGTATATGAACCATTTGGACATTTTTTGAAAGCTGAAACATAAAATTTTCTGTTGAGTCTATTGCTGTTTCAATTTGGGAATTTTTAGGAAACCAGGGGGTTCCTTAAAATTGACGCTAATCTTTAAGTATTTTTCATTCATTACTCTACTATTCTCCAATGTTATTCTTATTTCTGAATAGACTGCCTAGATAGTCCAGAAAAAAACAAAAGTACTTGTAGAAACCTGAGAGCGTCATTTGCTACCTTGCAAAACTTCCAAATCTTAGATGATGCAAGACGGGGGTACACCTAAAACATAGTTATAGAAGACAGTCTTTCTAGCCCGTTGGTAGTGAACATGTCAGCTTTTTTGTCAAGTTTTGGTCCGTTATGCAAACATTTCGCTTTGAAATTGAATGCATTTCGGACAGTTGGGCAGTTTCTTTTATGGCATTTCCAAATTTGTTCAATCATTCCTTCAAAACCAGGCAGTGATCTTCTTTTCTCCAATTCTGTACATGTCAAGGTCAATATTGACATAATGCATTGCTACATTATCTGGGGGCAACATACCTCCTTACCAATGGTAACAATTAAATTTTGGGTAATTCGAGTAACTCAGATTCAAAGAAAGAAACCTGAAGCCTTTTCCCACTAAGAATAGGGCTAGTTAGGTTTTTCAACAGTATGACTGTAAACAATAGTAGACAATAGTAGAGCAAAGGTGAAGAAAATATGGAAAAAATTGGCTATAAAATTGAGGACCCCCTGGTTTCTTAGTATTTGTCAAATTTGAACTGCAATAGGCTCAAAAGAAAATTACATGTCTCAGCTCTCAAATAATATCAGAACGGTTCATATATATCAAATCTTTCCTGATTTATTCAAATTTAAAATTCGGACACTTTTTTCAGACACCCTGTATATGTATATAATTCTCCTAACATGTGTAATTTACTAACAAACAAGCAAATTACAAGACGATACCACAGAGCATGGAAATGCATTGCAACTCCCGATCTACAGCATGTCAACAGTGAAATTTCTATACAACGAATCACCAAGGAAACAATGAATAATTCCACAGCTTGTTAAACAAAAGATTTCATGTGGAATCGATTTTGTATCAAGGGTAAGTTTACGCCAAAAACTAAATCGTAAAACGAGACTACATTTTGAACATTAAATCCGACAAAACGAGATGACAATCTCATAGAAATTTGCTATTTGAAAAAAATGAATTTAAAAATCATGCGACGAGATGAAATGCTGAAAGAAAACGAAATCAAAATCAAAATATAAAAAACATAACACAATCTGAAATAAATTTGTAAGATAAAACCAAACATGAAATCCAATAAGCAACGAAAAGAAAATATGCACTAGACGAAATCAAATGTGAAACGAAATCATAAATTTAAATTGAATAAAAGAATAAAAAGACAAGATTAAATCTAAATCAAGATGAAATAAACTAGTTCAAATGCAGACATGAAATCCCAATGCGAACACGAAATATCAATGCGAACATGAAATCCCAATGCGAACATGAAATCCCAATGCGAACATCAAATCCCAATGTGAACATGCAATAGCAATGCGAACATGAAATCCCACTGCGAACATGAAATTCCAATGCGAACATGAAATCCCAATGTGAACATTAAATCCCAATGCAAACGTGAAATCCCAATGTGAACATGAATTCCAATGCGAAAATGAAATCCCACTGCTAACATGAAATCCCAATGCGAACATGAAATCCCAATGTGAACATGAATGCCAATGCGAACATGAAATCCAATACGAACATGCAAACATAAACATGAATGTGTATGTTCCAATATCTGGATAAATTCAGTTAATTGAAAAAAGATATATAGATATCAAATGATCGTTTTTCGAAAGCATTACTTACATCTCTTGAAGCAAGAATAATTGTAGCTAATTGTGACCTATCTCCCCATTCCGCAAGAAATGTCATTGTAAATGATTGAAGTAATACTGGAGAAAATAGCTTGTTCCACCATTTTACATTTGAATGTTGTTCTCTTATTATTCCTGTCTCTAAGTCCTGTACTGTTGAAGCTTTCTTTTGTTTTTCAAGCTAAAATCAAAGTGAATGAAAATGTAAGGCATCGTCAAAGAAAAGCAATTTCAAAAGACTTTCCTGAAATTTAAATCCGATCAGCGACAGTGAGTTGAATTATTATTATCATTATTATCAAATTATTTATCATTTTTACCATTATTATTATTATCATTATTATTAAGATTGATCTCAAATGATGATTCAAATGAAATCCTAGATTTCAAATGATCTACTGTATCAAGGGTACATTGTGAAACAGATGTAGAATATCAGCAATGCGCAACTAAAAAAGCTATGGATAGATGTAAAGGCTAATTTCCAGTCAGTGGAATTTTCCGAGCGGGCGGAATTTTAGACAATAAAAGGTCCTCAGCCGTAACTTTCTATTCAATGCCAGGGCGACATTTTCTCTCGAATACAATAGAAATTCCGCCCGCTCGGAAAATCCCAATGACTGGAAATCAGCCTTAAGAGACATTCTCCCATCTAATATCCACAACTTTACGAACAGATATATGAATAATACATTAGCTACATTAAAGAATATGGTCCTATGGGGAAAAGCAACCATGGACACATGCCTTGCATGTAAGGAAAATAGTAAATCCCTTTTGCACGTTGTTTCGGGTTGTAAAGTTCATCTTCAACAAGGGAGGTACACGTGGAGGCATAACTCTATCCTTGCAACTCTCTTGAGTAGCATTGACGGCCTGAGCGACATACAAGTTTTTACTGATATTCCAGGCTACCCCTGCCCCACAGTTGTCACCGGAACACTAACGCGACCAGATATCATCATAGTCTATCAAGAGAGGATCGTCATCGTTCTGGAGTTAACGTGCGGTTTTGTTACCAACGTGAAAGAAAATTGTGCAAAAAAAG
Organism: Aurelia coerulea; assembly: GCA_039566865.1. Taxonomy (NCBI): domain Eukaryota; kingdom Metazoa; phylum Cnidaria; class Scyphozoa; order Semaeostomeae; family Ulmaridae; genus Aurelia; species Aurelia coerulea. The sequence continues at coordinate 219,611 of CM076943.1, read as the reverse complement.
ATAGGAAAATACAACTCTATCATCATTGATCTGCATGAAAAGTAGGAGAAAGCAACATTTGTGAATCTGAGCATGAGCGCCCTTGGATTGATGTGCAAGGATGATGATGGAAATGGCATACTGCAAACATTAAAGAGCATTGGACTTTCGGAACTTCCATCAAAAAAATTGTTAGAAAGATGATAAACATATGCATAAGAACAACATACTACATATTTTGTAGGAAAGACAAGGACTGGACCAATCCAGAACTTTTAACATTTTAAAGAAGGAACGTTATTGAAGGCAGTAAGGCTTGACTAGCATGCCCTTTTATGGAGAGTGGTAGTCACAAATAAAATTGTTTTTTTCTATTCTGTAACTTTTACATTTTAAATCTTTATCTTGTTGCAAAATTTTTATTTAGGTATGAGAATGAAAGTTTCCATCATTATCAAATTTTTTACAGTTGGTATAATACATAGTAAACAAACTAATTCAAACCAACTATTTACAATACTACGAATTAATAAAACAAAAATATGGGATCCTCACTATCACCTAAGTTTCTTATTTAATTGCAGATCTTGCATGTACAATTTTGGCCATTCCATTCTTTGATCACTCTTTTAAATATCGCTTTTGAGTTTGCACTTTTTATGGTATCTGGTTTTGATTGCAAATGAATTAACTCCGAATGTGTTTGCATTTCTTTTCGGTAATTGCAACAGATTCTTAGTTCGTAATTCATATTTTATGTGTTTTCTTTCAAAAAATGTCCACAAAAATTATGGATTTTCTTTTGAAATGCACTTAAAGATTTGAAGCATCAATTTTTGCATATTCTTTATGTGGACTTTTCGTTTATCTGTTCTTTCCAGTAGTACTTCAAATGGCATTTTGAAGTCATTGTGCAAAATTCTTAATGCTCTTTTTTGGACACGGGTCTATCTGGTTGTTTGATGTCTTCCCATGGTACATCCAGATCAAAGGGCAATAATTGAAATTATACATAGAGGATCTTACCCTTTTTGTGGTTCAGATAGGGAGCCACGCATGAAAAAGCACCCGACTTTTAGTCTCCCTAAGGGACTGGAATACTCAAACAAATCCAAAGGCATCTCTTAAATCACACAGAACTAGGCACAAGGGCATTTAGTCTCCCTCAAGAGTTGTAGGAAATTAATTTTTGAAATAGATACTGAAGTTGATCAGTCTACAGCAAAATATGTGCAGACAATACGCAAAAAAAATGTACTTCTATGTTGTTCTGTGCAAGAAGTTTCTTCATCGTTTGATTGAGTGTGATCAAAGGCTTAAGGATGTTTTTCAGGCATTTTGTAAACAAGAGGGATTTTTGTGAAGTGGAATTTACCTAATATATGAGAAAAATCACAAAAAAACTTAATCAGAAAGTAATCAGTCTTATCAGTCTTTTAGCAATCAATCTTAATCAATCAATCAATCAATCAATCAATCAATCAATCAATCAATCAATCAGTCTTTTGGCAATCAGGCAGAATTGATTCTAATTTCAGCCCACTCAGTACTAAAGTGCTATGAATTTTGAAAATCCCTGAACTCCTTTTTGGCACATCCATTATAGCGTACCATTGAAGAGGCCACAACTATTCAAAGGAAACAGGCATCAATTTGGTCTTTAGCATCTTTTGTTTTTCTTTCAAAGCTCAGTAGGTTAACCCACTACTACTAGGGCATCTTCAGAGCACGTGCTAGCTCTTTATAAGAAACAAAAGGTTACAAAGACTCACTTCTTCATCTTTCTTCTTCAACTCAACAGAAACTTCTTCAAACTCTTCCTGTCCTTGGTTTGGGTCCATATCATAGCCTTCCTTCAACATTTTCAATCCAAAAAATGCAAACAACGCTGTTGAAATATAAAAAGTGTACTTTCTTGGAATAACTGTGGTTGCATAACCAAGAAATGCAGCTAAAACTGTCATTAACGCTAAAGCACCAATAGCTCCAATGAAAACAATTGTCCTTGGATGTCTCATAGCCATAATTGCTGCAATAAAAAATGTTTTATCCCCAAGCTCTGAAACAATAATGACCGAAATTGATGCAGCAAACGCATGAATAAATCCTACATCCCAATTTTGTTTCTTCTTCGTGGCTTCTCTCTCCTTCTCCTTTTTATCAAGCCAATCCTAAAGGAAGCCAAGAGAGAAAGATAATAAATTAAAATTTAAAATATGAAACAAAGGATTTTCAGATTTGTAGGATGCAGTATAATTACAGTTTAACCCATGGAGCAAAATACGCGTGAGAAAAGCCCTGAACAGTAATCAAAGAGTTTTTGGCTTCAATATATTTGTCAGTAATACAAATACCATAATGGCAGACATTTCAGAACTGAAAACCATTTGACAATAAGCGTTTAGCTGTGTTTGATTATGGTTACCATGGCTATGTTCAAGCAACGCACCATCAAATGGCTCTCTCTTCAATTTAAAAAAATGCATTGATGGAATGAGCTTTTATTGGATAAACTATTGACACACTACCAAAATAAATGCTTCAAGCTTTAAAAGTACAATGAATCAAATGTTCCATAGTTGACAGACAGTGAAACAAATTGAAACACATATCTTTGTACGATTTCACGTTTTGACACACATCACACACTGTGAAGACAAATTCAACAAATACAGAGAAAATTATTATGCATCAAAAAGGTATTTCTAGACATAATAAGCATTGGCTGATTGAAGAATAGGAATCTGAAGAATTAGATTAATTACTAAAAGGATCAATAGAAATGACTCTAAAAATTTCAAGTATGACGTTATATGGACGATGGCATCAGAAGTTTTCTGGCCAATTTCACCAAAATAAAAAGTTATACACCATTTGAAAGGTCTCATCAAGCTCAATTCAGTTGTACCATTTTGAATTTGTTTCAATGTAGTTAGAGGGAGATACAGGCAATTTTTTCTCAAAAATGCAATGCAACGGCATTGTCAGTTACATGATACTGTCAATGCAGAATCCGAAAGCTCCCATCTGGGACTATGAATCTCCGTATTTCATTGCATAATGCATAGGAAACCATCGATACAGTCTTGGTCAGGCGAGAAATCAGATTTTTACAGCCATTGCACTGCCATTAGCATTTCGCACTGCCATTAGTAATGGACCACAACAAGATGGATCAAAATTTCCCAATTTGGATAACCATATGAACCTACATCAACATTTGGAAAATGTCTACACAAATGCGTCAGCCAGGGTAAACTTTTTATCTCGTATTCGCCTTTATGTAGCAGAATCGATATTCAAAACAATGATATGTTCTACCGGGTGACCCCGAAAAAAGTTCCCACCTTTGAAAATTCATAGGATCAAGAGTACTGGATGGGTTGGAATGAATCAATATTTGCTTGACAGCCAATCGAAGTATTTTTGTGATTTTTCTTGCCTTGTTACAAGCATTGGAAAAATGGTAATTTCAAATTTAGAAAAAATTTGTGGTTGCAAAATGACTGAAAAAGGCCTGAAATACGTGATCAGATTATAAAGGACTACAACACAGAAAAAGCAATTTCTCATGGGTGAGAGATATCGTCTGCACATTTGACTAATGTATTATTGCTCTTGACAGAGGTGAAGCGCTTGTGTGTATTGTTCTGGATTAGGAGAGTCCTAACGATTTGATCAAGTAATTTAGGCCCCTTTTCAGTCATTTTGAAAACATGAAACTTTTGTAAAGTTGAATTCACCTATATTTGCAGTGGTCGTAAGAAGACGAGAAAAATCACAAAAATACTTTGATCTTGTGGCTTTTAATTAGAACTTGAATCATTCAAATCCATAAAAAACTTGTTGTGCTACGAATCTTCGCAAGTGGGAACTTTTTTCTGGCTCACCCGGTATATATTCATAATTTCTGCCGTCAATGCAGTTTTACTGAAAGCACATCAATGAAACTTTTCCCGTCGTTCTCGCGTCACATTTTGGTCTGTAAAACATCTAACTACGATTTAATAGACGAAACTACAAATTTTGATGAAGGAAGGTGGATTTAGGTCGGCTGTATTAAGAGCGCTGTTTTTAATTTTCTAGCGTTTGCGGTATTTTGCTATTTTTTGGTGCGGTATTGCGGTATTTGGTGTCTTTTTTGTGCGGTATGTATTGCAGTATTGGGACCCCCCCCAAACTACCCCTCTATACAGTTTGAACACAGCTCCACCATAAGAGAAAAGTTCAAATCTGATTTCGGATAGTGTCACCTTCACTTCAGAGATGGTAGAAACAAAAAGGTTGGTAGGCCTAGTACTGCCTCTGGTGGTCCTCAACTGGTCCGCATCACTCATCGCTGCGCTGGTACCTAGTTCAGTTACAGATTTCATTGAATTTACCTGTTGAATCTTCCGTGCTTCTTTCATGCTTAATGATTCTTGCTTGCCAGAATTACCCCCCTGCTCTGCTGGTGAATCTTGCACGGCCTTCTCAATTCCTAAATCCTTCTTGGAGGCATCGAACATAAACAGTTCACTTGCATATATGCATGGAAGGACGACTGGCAACAGACTGCAGAATATGACACTAAATTTGATGTAAGCTAACATGATTAGTTACGGTATCGTTAGTTGTTCGCGAAACTTCAGTCCGTGGTTAGCCTCCTAGGTAGAGTAGAGGCCTGGCCTGCTTGCTGTTTTGTTGGTGCTGGCTTGGCTTCTTGGCTTGTTTTTTGTTGCAATCAATCAATCAAAAGATTGAGGAGTTTCAGCCAATGTTGCCAAATCAAATAAAGGTTAAAATTGATGTGTTTTGTTGTTGCTGCTATCTCATCAGTAATCACAATAAAATCAGCAACACGTTAGCAACGACATCGTCTTTCAATCTCTCTTCTCTTCAAGCTTCTTGAAATCCACCATTTTGAATTTTATCTGTGACTAAAATTCTCTGGTCTCAATATCAATAAGAGGTTGCCAACGCATTGATTGCACTGATTCAGATTCAGATTTTCAGATTTTCATTCCCAATCAAAAGCCTAGTACATGCTTTATACAAGTATACTTAATACAGCTAATGACGGGTAAATAACAAAACGGAATAACATAACAAATAAGCGAAATGCAGCAAAAGCGATAAAAAAATGAAATATAATCGTAATTAAACTACTGCCATTGTTAGATATTTGTAAGTTCACCTAGATCTGTTTTGCTCTATATGTTGACTTTAAGCAACTTTCAATGAATTTATTGATTGCATGATTTAGTGGTATGTTTTTTTCATTCATCAGGTATATGAATTTACTTTTTGTGTCCAAAAAGTTGAAAATTGGTGTTATTGATGATATTTCGCCAAATAGTTTGATTCTCTCCTCGCTGTTTATCTTACATGTCATTAGACAATGTATTTCATCCTCCATGGTGTTACAGGAAGTACATGTTCGTTCTTCTGGTTTTTTTGGTGGTCTGGAGTAACGCCCAATCTCAATTTCTAAGCGATGATCTGACAACCTAAATTTACTAACGAAGATTCGTGTAGCAATGTTTGTTTCGTGCATCAAATACGCTTCAATCTTTTTACATTGTCTTTAAATAGGCAATATGTGCGCATTTTTGGTTGGTTATTTAAACTCGTTAAAGTGTTTTGATAGCTACAATCAATAATACGTTGGTGAATAATATTTACAATGTTTATTGACATAGTTGTCTGGTTGTCCATGTTGTTTGGTGGTAATTGCCATAAATATGCTAAGCCATGTTTACAGAGAATATTGCTAAATGCAGTAGTCCAGTCGAGGTTCATTATTATATTGTTGTTATAAACATTACGCAGAAGTGAATTGGTTTCGTTCTTGAGGATACGTAACCAATTTTTGACAGTCGATTTGAATCCAGTGACATAAAGTTGGAGTCTACCTAATTCACATCTACAAGCGTTATTTGAAACTGAGTTTTTCACCCCTAATAAATGTTTACAAAGTTTTATGTTCAATTTCTCAATGGGATTCGTGTCACCAAATCCATGTTTAAGGCAACCCCAAAAATCGACCCCATACAACAGGATTGGTTTAACTAGACTATCAAATAACTTGATGGTAAGAATGATATTTCGTTTAAATAGGTCATCTAAACAGCTTTTAAGTTTAAAATATGCTTTAAGGCCACGTTTGTATAGATCGTTCAGCAGTTCTTTAATACTTAGATTTGGGGTTATTAAAAAGCCAAGGTAATTAAAAGTTTTTACGGTTTCTAGTTTTACATCTTTGAAATGAAATGTGTTACTCTGTAAGAGTTTGCCTCCTTTATTCATCACCATGCATTTTGTCTTTTTTGTGTTTACCTTTAATTTATTTTCGCTACAATAATTGTTTAGATCGTTTAAAGATTGCTGTAAACCTAATTTTGATTCCGATATAATAACGATATCATCTGCCCAGAATAGAGATCCGATGGTAGTATCTCCTATTTTTGCAGGTTTATTCGAAGGTTTTTGAAAAATTTCAGGAAGATCGCTCAGAAAAGTATTGAAAATGTTTGGGCTTAAAATACATCCTTGTTTGACTCCTCTGTTAACATCAAAGAAATGTGTTACTTTGTCTCCAATTTTGATGCAAGTTTCATCATTTTTGTACATGTTTTCAATAACGTTATAAATTTTGCCTCTTACGCCCAATTTGTATAACTTTTGTAACATCAATTTTCTAGATATACTATCAAAAGCTTTCTCGAAGTCTATGAAAGCAACATATAGTTTTTGATCAGTGATTGATTGATTCAAATCACTAAATCACAAACAGCTGTTTTCGGCTGATGTCGTTGCTTTTTTAGTTAACCAGATTTAGTTGTAATTTCTATTTTGTGTTGATCTATTCTATTAATGCATTAATTATTTTTAATGTAGTGAATTGTATGTAGTGGAATTTTAAAATGAAAAAAACTGAACCTTTTAATGCCGGTGTAAATGCAATATGCGTTTCGGTACCCTTATCTCACAACTATGCACACACAAAACAGAACGACGTGACGCATTGTCTTTCGGGTGGGTACACTTCAGCATAGGGGCACTTTAGCATACTACACCGGGAGTGTAGAGTTAATTTAGCTTTTCTAATATATTTCTAATATATATATTGTATGAGTAAAATATTTTCATTCACACAAGGACTAAAAACCAAACAGTTTGAACGTGTTTGAATTGAAGCCATAAACATCATCCAATCCAAGTCAGTGTGGAAAACTGAGACACATGTAATATGTAATCAGTATATACATGGGCGGGCCATAGAACTGCGATTTGCTTGCAAAGTACATCAAAGTACCACTGCTTTACCTCTGCCTACTGTTCTGTCTTCGTGTTATTCGTGTTATCATTCGTGTTATTCGTGTTGTTCGTGTTATCATTCGTGTTATTCATGTTATCATTTATGTTATCATTCGTGTTATTCGTGTTATCGTTCGTGTTATCATTCGTGTTATTCGTGTTATCGTTCGTGTTATCATTCGTGTTATTCGTGTTGTTCGTGTTGTTCGTGTTATCATTCGTGTTATTCATGTTATCATTTATGTTATCATTCGTGTTATTCGTGTTATCGTTCATGTTATCAAATTCGATCACTGACTTGCAAGTCGCAACGATGGTGGATCACAGCATAACGACCGTTGTATTTTCGTCGCGGGAACGGGATTGCTTGCGATAAAAGGCAAAGACTGTGATTTTATTGAATAGAGAACAGTTGGGAAATGTAATTCCATTATTTTTTTTAATCATTTAGCCTTTCATATTCCGATTTTGTACAAGTTTTGCAAATAGACCCATTTTTCCCGCTCGTCGGAAAAAGTGGGCCTATTTTAGTTGTCAAAAGAGAAAACTTTTTAAAAATATTTAACTGCCTTTGTCAGAGCTGAGATTTTTCCCCAAGAAAGAAGAAGCACTGAATGTCAATTAAACGAAACTTTTGAAATGTTTTGCATTATGGTCTCGTTTTACCAGCTATCCGTTTTAAGATTTTGCTCATTTTAGACCCACATTACCCCCACCCTACCCTAATCGGACAATCTCCAAAAATTCTAGCATGAAAATAGACCCGCAAAAAATCTTTTTTCTGACTTCCGAAAGTTATGAATAGGATAGGGTGGGGTAACGTGGGTCTAAAATGAGCAAAATCTCAAAATGGATAGCTGGTAAAACGAGACTAAAATGCAAAACATTTCTTTCGTTTAATTGACATTCAGTGCTTCTTCTTTCTTGGGAAAAAATCTCAGCTCTGACAAAGGCAGTTAAATATTTTTAAAAAATGTTCTCTTTTGGCAACTAAAATAGGCCTACTTTTTTCTACGAGCGGGAAAAATGGGTCTATTTTAAAAACTTGTATTAAATCGGAATATGAAAGGCTAAATGATTAAAAAAATTAATGGACTTACATTTCCCAACTGTTCTCTATTCAATAAAATCACAGTCTTTGTCTTTTATCGCAAGCAATCCGTTCCCGCGATGAAAATAAAACTACGGTCATTATGCTGTGATCCACCATTGTTGCGACTTGCAAGTCAGTGATCGAATTTGATAATAACAGTCAAAAAAAGATGTTTGCAGTATGTTTACTCCAATTTACTGGTTACCAGAAAGCAACTGCGGTAATAGGAAACCCGTTTTCGCATTTTAGACAGAAAACAACGTGGCAAGATGAATATAAGTGCGAAAATTTTAAGCAACTCAGGCTTCGTGGAATTTGAATTATGGCTAAATTCTCAGTAGGCCCACATTACCCCACCTGGTAAAAAAATAAAAATAAAAAGAACAATAGCGTCAATGACTTCGAAACAAACGTTATTTTATTTGTAAAAGACCAAACTCTCACCTCATGGTCATTAAATTGACCAGAAAAGCAAAACAACAGTGGCAGGAGAAAGTTTTACTGGGCTTTGAAATTCTTGCACAGTAGGCCGTTCAGTAAAGTTATTTTATAAAACGACTGGAGATGCATCTAAGAAGAATGTTTTATGTAAAAAGGTAGTTTATCATGTAGACATTAAAAGAAAAATAGTCAGCCTTTCTTCCATTTAACGAGGAAGGATATTTCTAGCGAAAAGCTCAGTAGACCCACTTTACCCCGTAGACCCACATTACCCCACCCTAACCCTAGATTTCTACGTTGGCTACGTTACATGGTATCCCTGGTATCCGCCTCTAAACTGTGACAAGAAAGTAAGTCGTCATTCGCATCAAAAATTAAAATTTTACAGGAGACCACAGCAGTTTACAGGCACTGACTTTATGACTTTATGAAGAATTAGGATGGGAAAGTCTGTACGACAGAAGATGGTACAGGAGGCTGTGTCATTTCTTTTTAACTTAATGAAATCACAATCACCAGGCTACCTTTTTGATGAAATCCCTCCCGAACGTCAACTCAACTACAGTCTTAGACACTCTCGGGATTATGAAGTACATGTTGCTAGAACCAATCGTTTTTCTAATACTTACTTTCATAATACCCTGTTTGAGTGGAATATGCTTGGGGAAGAGATCAAAAATTCAATGTCCCTTTCTCAGTTCAAAAGCAAATTATTAAAAATCATAAGACCTGAGCGAAATTCTGTCTACAATATTTCTGATATTGAAGGCATCAGATTACTGACAAAGTTGCGTTTGAAGTTTAGTGCACTGAATGAACATAAATTTAGACACAACTTTGATAGTCTTACTCCATTTTGTGCTTGTGGTACCGACAGAGAAGACAATGAGCACTTTCTCCTGCATTGCCCCCTGTTTGACTCGATGCGGCAGGACCTCTTTGACCTGGGGGGGGGGGTACATGACTTGAGGATGGACGGGGGTCTGCCGCCCGGTTTTCAGAAAGCTACCCCCTCTTCTAATTACCCAAACTTGCTTTTGATACCCACTTTTATGATGAATTATGGCGGAAAACTGCCCATTTTAACCATTTTTTGCGAATCTCAGCGAAACCCCACCCTTGTTTATAGAAAATTTGCCGAAAAAGGACCCTTGTTTAGAGAATTTCGGGCCCAAAAACCCACCGATATGGGCGGCACATACCCGTAAACGAAATGTGTTATGTACCCCCCCGGGCTCTTTGATCAGCTCTCTGAAATTCCTGGTTTAAATGTGAATTTAGATGTCAAACCTTTGTGTGATTTGCTTCTGTTCGGGGACTCACAGTATAATGTCATTATCAATCGAATAATCCTGGAAGCAACAATTTCTTTTATCAAAAATACGAAAAGGTTTTCAAATCAAATTTATGCATAAAACGGCAGCAACATTTTCTTTTTATTTGTGGTATTTGTAGCGGGTGTCTTGTAAAGAAGTACTCCCATTTGTATCATGAATAGCAGATCTGATATATTACATAATCCTCGCGGTATCTTTAGGTGTCTCATCTATATGTGCTCGTTTGAGAGTCAAGCAACTGCTGTAAGGTCGAGGGAGTTCTTCTTTCTGAGACGCCTGTGCTGTTCTTGTTCTTTTTTTTAAAATTTGATGTAGATTTTACCATTGATGTAAGTGGCTGCCGTAGTTGGAACTCGATGACATCATGTCCTTTCCAGCTATGGCAGCCACAGAATATTTATATTTCGTTGTAGTTAGTTGTTTCTATTTGTGATAAAAAAAAAGTTTACAGGCAAATAACTTTCATGCTCAAATTGTTGAACTATAAACAGTTCCTGCGAAGGAGCCTTGTATTCAAAATTTTATATTTTCAGTTTATGGTATAGATGAAATCTCAACTTAGATTTTGCGACCTTGCATGTCCAAATCGGGTTTGTATTTGCAGAGTAATTCACTTGAACAGGCAAAATTTCTTAGTCAGCCTAAGACAGATGGTTATTTGATTATGCAGTTACAATCTATGTGTAACTTATAAAAAGCTTTTGGGGAAGCTAAACCATACATTATTTTTGGAAGTTTGTTGAGGTATGAAAGTGCAATTTACTATTCACTATTCAAAAGCCCAATATGACTGAACAATCACAATTGCAACGAAACTTGGGTGGAAAAGATCCTTTTAGTTCCAGAAGAGACCACTCGACACCGTTCAATTGCCTTCAGTCCTAGAACCTTGCCCCTGTGAACTGTTAAAATGTAAATGAATCTTTTCTTTTAATATTTTCTCTAATGTATACAATAGTTTGATTGATAAAGTAGCATAATTCATTAACCATCTGTCTCAGGCTAGCCTGTGTTCTAGGTCTGGAACACAGGCTATCTCAGGCTAGCTCAGAAATGTTTCCTGTTTAGGTGAATTACTCTGGGAATGCAAATCCGATTTGACCATGCGAGGTGAAAATAAGAAATTTTGAATACAAGGCTCCTGCACAGGAACTGTTCAAAAACGCCTATACTTTTTTTGGGACACCCGGTAGTGAAGCTCAAAGAGCAAAAAGAGCTTCACTGTATATTTCCTGTTTTTCCTGTTGGTTGTCCTGTTGGTTTTCAAAGTCATACAGTCCTTTTGTAGTTAACTGAGATTGAAGACCCGCTTTCGAGTGTCAGTGAAAACGAAACTAAAGAATGGTAAATTACGGTCCGGGTTTGCGGGTTCTGATACCCCCCCCCAATCCCCCTCCTAAAATACTCTGATATACCATATACTTTTTTTTGCACTACCTAATATAAGGCATGACGATAATAAACTAACCTAAGATAACAGCAACAGTAACAAAAATAACAATAAATTAACATTAAAAGGATGCGGTTGTGGAATATCCATTTCGCCTCTACGTCTATGGAATGCTTCTTTTAAATATTTTCCTAAAACTCTTGTATTTTCTGCACTGTCGTCGGCAAACACTTGCTTAAAAAGTTCAGTTCTATCAATCCGGGGGTTTCTAACATTAAAGTTGAAATACAGCTTTCTCAAGATATACTATATGGTCTAGTCTAGTTTCTTGATTTTCAGGTGATTTGGATATTTGCGAGATTGGTTTCCCCTTGAATTGAATTGAATTGAATTGAGTAAATACCCAACTGTGCACATCCTGCTTCACAGATCACACTTCCGCTTTATGCCACTACGTTACAATGGAATCTTTTTGTGAGAACGCCTGAAACTCGAAATTTGGCGAAAAAACAAAAATGATGAAGACATTACGGTGAGTAATTTTTCAGTTGTTTTTCATGATGCATCAATAAATTCTCTGGATATTTCGACAGAGTAGTTGTATTGCAGTTGCAGTGGCCAAAGAGCATGGAACAGTATTGGCAGTATTTGGAGCGACTGATAGCAAATAATAACAGCAAATATTGTAACTTTCGTGTCCCCAGAACAAGATTCACATTCAGATTCAGAATCACATTCAGATTCAAAATCAGATTCAACAAATGAAGGAAACATTGCCCCCATTACCCCCTGTTACAAGATATCGAGCCCAAACCTAAAATACAAACAAGCTATGGTATCCAGCTACAGTTTAGAGCACTTTCCAAAAAATTCCCCCAAGGGGGCTCTGTGCAAATTTTTGCTTTGTTCTCTCCATACTCGTATTTGCAATAAGACCAATGTCCGAAACATTGCCCCCTTTACCCCCTGTTACAAGATATCAAGCTCAAACCTAAAATAAAAACAAGCTATGTTATCCAGCTACAGTTTAGAACACTTCCAAAAAATCCCCCCCAGGGGGCTCTGTGCAAATTTTTGCTTTGTGCTCTCCATAGTCGTATTTGCAATAGGACCAATGTCCGAAACATTGCCCCCATTACCCCCCTGTTACAAGATATCGAGCCCAAACCTAAAATACAAACAAGCTATGTTATCCAGCTACAGTTTAGAACACTTTCCCAAAAATTCCCCCCAGGGGGCTCTGTGCAAATTTTTGCTTTGTACTCTCCATACTCGTATTTGCAATAAGACCAATGTCGGTAACATTGCCCCCATTACCCCCCCTGTTACAAGATATCGAGCCCAAACCTAAAATACAAACAAGCTATGTTATCCAGCCACAGTTTAGAGCACTTGGCAAAAATCTGACTCTGTGGATGCACAGCTGATTTGAACATAAAAGGTTGCAAATTGCAAGTTCAGATCCCATCTATATCACAATTTAAACTAAAAATTTCTTTAAACAACACTCATCGACAGGAACTGTTCCAACATTTATCCATTTCTGGGACAGCTAGTAGCCTGTAGATGTGTAAATGCTGAAAAAATGATAGAAATACTGCAAACAGCAAATCTCATTGTTTTTCTTGTATATAAATCTATGGGCAGTGAAAAGCAAAAATTTGCACAGAGCCCCTGGGGGGAATTTTTTGGAAAGTGTTCTAAACTGTAGCTGGATAACATAGCTTGTTTGTATTTTAGGTTTGGGCTCGATATCTTGTAACAGGGGGGCAATGGGGGCAATGTTTCTGACATTGGTCTTATTGCAAATAGGAGTATGGAGAGCACAAAGCAAAAATTTGCACAGAGCCCCCTGGGGGGAATTCTTTGGAAAGTGTTCTAAACTGTAGCTGGATAACATAGCTTGTTTGTATTTTAGGTTTGGGCTCGATATCTTGTAACAGGGGGGTAACAGGGGCAATGTTACCGATATTGGTCTTATTGCAAATAGGAGTATGGAGAGCACAAAGCAAACATTTGCACAGAGCCCCCTGGGGGGAATCTTTTGGAAAGTGCTCTAAACTGTGGTTGGATACCATAGCTTGTTTGTATTTTAGGTTTGGGCTCGATATCTTGTAACAGGGGGTAATGGGGGCAATGTTACCGACATTGGTCTTATTGCAAATATGAGTATGGAGAGCACAAAGCAAAAATTTGCACAGAGCCCCCTGGGGGGAATTTTTTGGAAAGTGTTCTAAACTGTAGCTGGACAACATAGCTTGTTTGTATTTTAGTTTTGGGCTCGATATCTTGTAACAGGGGGGTAATGGGGGCAATGTTTCCTTCATTTGTTGAATCTGATTTTGAATCTGAATGTGATTCTGAATCTGAATGTGAATCTTGTTCTGGGGACACGAAAGTGGTAGGCATGGTAGGGTGGGGGTAATGTGGGTCAAAAAATGAGCAAAATCTCAAAATGGATACACGTAGTTTTTATGAGAAACAGCCCATAGGAAACTCAACTCTCAAATCGCCAAAAAATTAAGAAACTCCAGTACTGGCAAAATATAAGTTCCATATCATATTACTTGTAAGGTACTTGCGTAATGTCTAAACATTGGAAAGGCTTAAAAACCTTGTTTTGAAATGTTCACGAGGGCACAGGTAGTGAACATGAAGATTTTGTTATTAGTAGGTAGATCATTTGTTATTCTTTGTTCGCATTGATGTTAAATAAGATGATGCTCTTGTATGTAGCAATCTTTTAAAATGAAAATGAAATAAAATGAAAATGGACCCCTAAGGCCAAAGAAACTCGTAAGAAACTCAGGGCACTCAAAATCTGATAATTTTAAGAAACTTTCAGTACTGGCCCAAATTCTTAGTTCCTTTTAAGAAAAAATATGTGTAGCTGGTAAAACGACAATAAAATGCAAACAATTTCAAAAGTTTCGCCTAATTGACATTCAGTGCTTGTTGTTTCCTGCCAAAAAATGTCAGCTTTGACAAAGGCAGTCAAATATTTTTTAAATATTTTCCTTTTGGCAACTAAAATAGGCCCACTTTTTCCGACGAGCGGGAAAAGTGAGTCTATTTTCAAAACTTGTAAAATATTGGAATATGAAAGGTTAAATGATAAAAAAACTAATGGAATTACATTTCCCAACTATTCACTATTCAATTAAATCACAATTTTTGCCTCATCGCAACCAATCCCGTTGCTGTGATAGCCGCGACAACATAAAAATTACGGTCCTTAGGCCTATTTGACAGGCCACATTTGGACTTACACGTATATTTGTAAAAAACAGACTCCCGTTGTAGTATGCCAAAGTGTCCCCTATGCGGAAGTGTACCCACCTGAAACGCAATGCGTTTCATGACCCTGTTTTGTGTGACCTCAACGGTACACGTATTCTTGTTTATAAGAAACTGCCCATAAGAAACTCAACTCTCAGATCGTAAAAAAATTAAGAAACTCCAGTACTCGGAAAATATAAGTAAGAAACTATTTGTTTTGATAAGGAAATCCTTGAAATCTGTTCATTTTACGTTTACTTGTTTCCTGTATCATAATTACTCATAAGGCCCCTCATAAGGTACTTGAGTCATGGTGGGAACATGCTTGAGTATTATGTTAAACATTGGAAAGACTTCAAAAACTAGTGACATGAAGATTGTTATGGAATCTCTAAGAAACTCATAAGAAACCCTGAGTATGATATGATATGATATGATATGATATAATTTTTTATACACGAAACTACCCTTCAGCTTAAATACAATAAATAAATTGGTTATTAACAAAAGATCAAATTACCTAAGATGCTGTTCTTCCAGGGGGTCGTGTTTTAAACTGATATTTTCAGTCAGCTCTTCAAATACTCCTTTAGTTCTTTTTTAAAGCGACTAATAGTAGGGAGTTCTCTAATATCAACTGGTATATTGTTCCAAACTTTCATAGCGGAATAGTAATAACTCTTTTTCGCATATTCTGTATTTAGTCTAGGAATTTGTAGATCTCTACAGTACCTTGTTGCATAGTTTGACTGCGACGACCTTTGCTGAAATTTATCCCAGAGGCTTTCAGGGCTTAATTTGTTCATAATCTTATATGTCATGACCGATCTATCAAATCGAATAATATTTTCAACGCTCAGCCAGTCACATGACCAGTTATCCTTGAATCTGGCGCTTTCGATTATTGACCGGGCCCTGTCCTGCAGACGTTGGAGGGTATCAAGTTTTGTTTTTGGAAGGCTGCCCCATATTTCATTAGCATAACGTAGATGGCTCTCGACAATAGCGTAGTAGACACTACACAGCTTTGTTTGGGGAATTATATTTCTTAATTTCTTTAGTGACGCAAGTCCTCCAAAAACTTTACCCTTCACAGTTTTGTATTGATCTTCCCACTTTAGGTTCTCGTCGACAGTTACACCTAGCGATTTCGTCTTCGTAACACGCTTAATATCTGAGCCATTTAACGTGAGTGCATTCGAGATATTCAGCGCATTTACTTTACGAGAATGGCCTATTATCATATATTCTGTCTTTGCGGGGTTAGGACTTAACTTATTTATTCTCATCCACTCCGAGAGGTTGAGCAATTCCTGTTGCGCCTCTAAGACCAGTTTTTCAACATCATCCGATGCGATTGTTACATTTGTATCATCGGCATAGATACTTGCTTGGGAAAATTTCAAACACTTCTCGAAGTCGTTTAGATATATGATAAAAAGGAGAGGACCTAGGCAGGAACCTTGAGGTATGCCACACGTTACCTCACTTGTCATTGATCTCTGTCCATTTACAGAGCAAAATTGCTTCCTATGATCTAAATAGGACTGAAACCAGTTCCCAGCGTTGCCCCTTATACCGTATCTGCACAATTTTTTGACCATTATTTTGTGATCGACCGTATCAAATGCTTTCTTTAGGTCAAGAAATATGGTCAAGTTCAATTTTTTACTGTCAATATTTTCATACCAAAAATCGGTACTGCATATCAAGGATGTTATTGTGGAGTATAGTTTACGAAAAGCTGACTGATTCTTGGTGATTACATTATTTTCAAGAAGGAAATCAAACATCTGATCGTGTACTATCCGCTCCAGGATCCTAGAAAAAATTGAAATAACTGAAATGGGCCTATAATTGTTTACATCCTTTTTTGCACCTGATTTAAATATAGGAGTTACTCTTGCAAGTTTCCAAATGTCTGGGAATATACCGTTTTTTAATGATGAATTGAATATCATCATCAAAGGCTTTGACACGAGGTCGCCCACATCTTTGACAATGGCTGTGGGTACTTTATCGGGACCAGCTGCCTTTCCGCTTTTTAGCTGTTTAATTGCATTCAATATGAAAACATCGTCAACAGTTTTAAATTCCATTTCCTTTAGCTCTGGCTTGATGTTTTGGAGACAGTCATCACCTGGCTTAGAGACAATTTTCTTTGCCAAGTTTGGACCAACTGAGACGAAATGCTGGTTTAAAGCCTTCAGAATGTCACGCTCTCGAGTGAGACATTTACCGTCTACTTTCACGCTCGAAAGTTTCACTGAATTTTCATTTTTGTCTAATACTTTGTTGATGGTTTTCCACATTTTTTTTGGATTTCCTATATTTTCATCGATGAGTCCATGATAATAGTCCCTAATTGCATTACGCATCTCTCTTGTTACTTGATTACGTAATCGTTTGTAAGCAGGCCACTTTTCAGGATATTTCTCAGCTTCTTGTTTCAACATGTCCCTTTCCATCATAAGATTTTTAAGAGAAGCAGTGAGCCAAGGAGCAAACTGGCTACGAACCCTTTTCTTTCTTACTGGAGCATGAAGATTTAAGATCGATTCGAAAATCTCCTGAAATGTGGCTGCCATACTTACAGGGTCATTATTGAATGGACTAAGGATGGTTTCCCAGTCAATCTGTTGTAAGTCTTGACGGAAGAGCATTTTATCATATTTTTTCATGTTGCGAGACTCGACAATTTTTTGTTTATTTCCTTTACGTCGCCAAGCATTTATTTTCCGAATACCATACACCAGATAATGGTCAACCATCCCAGTTCTTATTACATCTGCTTCTATGATATATTTTGGATTGGTGGAAGAGAAATGGTCAATAAGCGTCTTACTTACTTTTTGCTCACCAGATTCAGTGGTGGTCATGGCAACCCGCGTAAAACCCTTAATCAATTGCTCAAGTTGGTACTCAGAGTAAATCAACTTGAGTTTCTTGGCATTTGCGTTTTTTGCGTTTTTGAAATTGGATAATTTTAAGAAACCCTGTGCATGCTGAATGCAAAATTGGATAATTTTAAGAAACCCTGTGCATGCTGAATTGTTTCCAGGCGATTGTACTGTGACGCTGGATATTTCCCGCAAGATCTCGGCCAGGTGAATTCCGCGATCTCGCGGACGCCGCGTATGTACCAAAAAATCCGCCCAATATCCGCGGCGTCCGCGAGATCCGCGGGATCCGCTGAATTCACCTGGCCCAAGATCTCAAACGTCTCGATCAAAAAAGTCAAACTCTTTCTTCACCAGGATGAAAACCGTTCAGAAATAAATGAAGTTTCCTTTTCTTGCCTCTATTTCACTGTAAAACATTTTAATTTACCTTATTTAGCAGTAGAATGAGTGTTGAGTAGTATTTTTTTACGTCGGAGCTTCAGGCGATTGCCGACTTAGGCCCTATTCCCTATTTTGACCTCGCTCCATCATTTAGAGGCTACCCACATCACCAGACAGAGGCTGAATCGAAAGGGCAGCTGTTAAGCTATCAAAACATACCGTTGCCACTAACACTGGATGAGATGGACTTGCGCCAAGTCTCGCTCTTGATCCCCCCTGCTGCATTTCCCCTCCCGTATTGATTGATCAAGAGCGAGACTTGGCGCAAGTCCATGGATGAGAGGAAGGTATTTTATCGGAAAAACAAAACAGATAGAAAATATTGAAAAATTTTGACAAATAGCAACGAAAAACTCGCGATTTAGTTGCAGAAGGTTCCCTCCCTAATAAATCAGTAAACTTTACTGTAAACCATGTTCATCTTTCGTTGGAAACAACCCGGGGGGGGGGGGTACATGACTTGCGGATGGACGGGGGTCTGCCGCCCGGTTTTCAGAAAGTTACCCTCTTCTAATTACCCAACTTGCTTTTGATACCCACTTTTATGATGAATTATGGCGGAAAACTGCCCTTTTTAACCATTTTTTGCGAATCTCAGCGAAACCCCACCCTTGTTTATAGAAAATTTGCCGAAAAAGGACCCTTGTTTAGAGAATTTCGGGCCCAAAAACCCACCCATATGGGCGGCACATACCCGTACCCTAAATATGTTATGTAACAATATCTCATTGCTTGAGGAACAATTTAGTCCAGTTTTTGCCGACATTCGTTCGAGGAAGGGATCAAAACACGAGAAAAAAAATTACGATCGTAGTAAGTCGCAATTCTGCAACCGCAGCATGACATGCGAATGAGAATTAGTCTGGTTGCAAATCTGCGACTGCATTCAGTACTAGCCCAAATTCTTAGTTTCTTAATGGAAAAAATATACGTGTATGTGTTTCATAAGGGTACCGAATCGCATAACACCAGCATTAAAAGTTTCAGTTTCAGTTTCTTCACTTTAAAATTCCACTACATGCAATCCACTTCATTGAAAATGATTAATAGATCAACACAAAAGAAAAATTACAACTAAATCTGAGAAACTAACAAAGTAACAACAATTACAAATTAAACATAAGGACAGATTTTGCAAGACAAAAACAGCACCATTAACCCCCTCCCCCCCTTGTAAATCACAATGAAAAAGACGTTAACTCTGAATGGCTCGCTATGGAATGGGCGAAGCGCTTTGAGGCATGCGCGAACTCACAAGGTAAACATGAAGGACGATGACCCTGCAACGGTAGTGCGCATGATCCAACCTCGTCTCCAGGACCTTTTGTCATATTGTGACGAGGTTGCGCATAATCTAATGCACTTAGACGGTGGTTTAACTCTTCTGGAGAAAATCCGTAAGACTTTCACTGATTATATCCCGAACAATTTCTTATAGAAAAGACGTGTATTTCTATTCTCCCACTATAGCTCTGGAAGCTATTTCTTACGGCCCGGTTGACAAGGACCTTAAACTGTTTTGATTTCATATTTTTCAATATCATAAACCTAAATCCATATTCTATTTCAGGGTTACAGCATTGGTTCTTCTGCTCTTATATGCTACTACATGCCAATGTCAAGGTAATATACTGGAAATAGGAACAAAACGATAAGATATCATTACTCTCCGAGTTTACAGCTAAATTTATCAATAGAGGCACATATCTTGCATTAAAACATCGTACACCAAACACCGGAGTTACAAGTTTGCAACGTCTAAATTTACAGTGCACCCAGAATCAGAGGTTTTGAAAAATGGCCTAGCCATGATTTGTTTCATGGAAATTTTCCAACCCACCAATTTTCCAAACTATAATTTTCAGTTTTTTGCTTTTGAAAAGAATAAAAGATGCACGGGTATGACCCCAATAAAACGAATATAAGGAAAATGTCGTGAAAATGATAAATCGTGCCACATCTCCAAAATGAGAGTGCATGTGCTCCTTGTTGATACAAAAACCAAGTCTTTGATACAAAAACATTTGGAATGGAATGCAATGGAATGGAATGCAATGCAATGCAATGCAAAGACCGATTTCGCAAAAGAAAATTATTTCAAGAACAATTGAAGCAATAATTCTTTTTAACAGTAAAGCTTAAGTTCAAAGGTGAAAGTTCTTTTGCAAAATGTTTATGTGATGCTAAATCATGGCTAGGCCCTTTCTTCAAGCCCCTGGTTTCAGGTGCACTCCAAATTTTGACCTTGTGGACTCATATCTCCGGTGTTTGGTGGTCGATTTCAAAATGCAAGGTATGTGCATTTAAGTTGAAGACCAACAAATGTAGCTATGAATTTAACAAAAGTCTTGACATTTTATCGTTTTGTTCCTTTGTTCAGTCAAAAGGGGGTACTTTTTTAGACACTCCGGTACTATTTCATTTTCGAACACAATATTATTTGTAATTTTTTTCCACGTTGTGCAGCTTGTCGATATAGCTATGTTTTAATAGACATGTATTAACCTATTCCCTTTAACCCTTCGCCTGCACGTATTTGTTTTATAAGAAACTAAGAATTTGGGCCAGTACTGAAAGTTTCTTAAAATTATCAGATTTTGAGTGCTCAGAGTTTCTTACGAGTTTCTTAGAGGTTTCATAGCAATCTTCATGTTCACTACCTGTGCCCTCGTGAACATTTCAAAACAGGGTTTTTTTAAGCCTTTCCAATGTTTAGACATTGCTCAAGTACCTTACGAGTAATATGATACAGGAAACAAGTGAACGTAAAGTAAAAATATGTCATGTCAAGGATTTCCTTTGTCAAAATAAATAGTTTCCTAACTCATTTTTTCCCAGTACTGGAGTTTCTTAATTTTTTGACGATTTTAGAGTTGAGTTTCTTTCTTGTTGCTTTCATAGACTTCGAGAAAGCTTTTGATAGTATATCTAGAAAATTGATGTTACAAAAGTTATACAAACTGGGTGTAAGAGGCAAATGTTATAACGCTATTGAAACATGTACAAAACTGACGAAACTTGCATCAAAATTGGAGACAAAATAACCCATTTCTTTGATGTTAACAGATGAGCCAAACAAGGATATATTTTAAGCCCGAACATTTTCAATGCTTTTCTGAGCGATCTTTCTGAAATTTGTCAAAAACCTTCGAATGAACCTGCAAAAATAGGAGATACTACCATCGGATCTCTATTCTGGGCAGATGATATCGTTATTATATCCGAATCAAAATTAGGTTTACAGCAATCTTTAAACGATCTAAACAATTATTGCAGTGAAAATAAATTAAAGGTAAACACAAAAAAGACAAAATGCATGGTGATGAATAAAGGAGGCAAACTCTTACAGAGTAACACATTTCATTTCAAAGATGTAAAACTAGAAACCGTAAAAACTTTTAATTACCTTGGCTTTTTAATAACCCCAAATCTAAGTATTAAAGAACAGCTAAACGATCTATACAAACGTGGCCTTAAAGCATATTTTAAACTGAAAAGCTGTTTAGATGACCCATTTAAACGAAATATCATTCTTACCATCAAGTTATTTGATAGTATAGTCAAACCAATCCTGTTGTATGGGGTCGATTTTTGGGGTTGCCTCAGACATGGAATTGGTGACACGAATCCCATTGAAAAATTGACCATAAAACTTTGTAAACATTTATTAGGGTTGAAAACTCAGTTTCAAATAACGCTTGTAGATGTGACATAACCCAACTTTATGTTACTGGATTCAAATCGACTGTCAAAAATTGGTTACGTATCCTCAAGAACGATACCAATTGACTTCTGCGCAATGTTTATAACAAAAATATGATCATGAACCTCGACTGGACTACTGCATTTAGCAATATTCTCTGTAAACATGGCTTAGTATACTTATTGCAATTACCAACAAACAACATTCACAACCAGACAACTAGAGTGGTGTCGCCCATTATGCCCATGTCGTCGCGAAGTTCTGAGTTAGATCCAAATAGAGCAATTAATGAAATAACCAAATAGGCAGATTATATCACCAACTAATGGAGAAAAAGATCTCAGAGTATCGATTTTTTACGTAAACTCTTTATACTGATTTTAGAGGATTTTAAAGAAGGGGGTAAAAACGTCGTTTTCTTCTAGCGTCACCCATTATGGCCGCAGGAGAAACAATGAACGCTACTCTCCGGTAAAAAGTTTTAATAAGAAAAACAGCTTTAATTACTGTTCTTTGTTTATCATTTGGTACTTTAAACCTAAAAATATCAATAAGAATTACCCTAAACTTCGAGTTTTGGCAATTGAAATACATGCTTTAAGTTGTTCTAAATCCTGCCTTATCTCTTGTGCATGGATGGATGAGTTTTGGCATAGTTTCTAAAATGAAAATAGACTTAATATAATGCTGCTTTTTTTGGGTTTCGATGAATTTCCAAGTCAGTAAGTAAGATTTCAACCCAAATTGGTGTTTTTTTAATAAATGTTGCATTTTAATATTTTGAAGCGATTGGAAACTTCCCTGGCAAACTGATGGGCATAATGGGCGACGAAAATGGCAATTAGCAGCACTCAGACTTCATAACCTTAAATCTGAATAAGAAGTCACTTTGATTTGGTTTCATTGTAGATTTCCTCTCAAGAGACAGGACTTTTGACAAATCAAAGCATATTTGAAAAAAATTTCAAACTGCAAGGTGCCGAGCGAACGAAAAAGAAGTTAGCAATGTAAATAGAATCATGAAATTTACAATATTTGAAAGAATCAATTAGAGATATGCACAAACCACCTCGTCGGGTGTCAATGCAAATGAACTGAAACTTCAGTGAAGGTCAAATCATGATAAAACAGATGTCAGCGAAGATTTCCCGCGCACTTGCAATTTTATTACTAGTCGTCAGTCCCCTGAAATTTAATTTCTCTTGCTAGCCGGCCATAATGGGCGACCGGCCATAATGGGCGACGTTACTCTATGTCAATGAACATTGTAAATATTATTCACCAACGTATTATTGATTGTAGCTATCAAAACACTTTAACGAGTTTAAAAAACCAACCAAAATGCGCGCATACGCATATGTATTGCCTATTTAAAGACAATGTAAAGATTGAATCGTATTTGATGTACGAAACAAACATCACTACACGAATCTTCGTTAAAAAGTTTAGGTTGTCAGATCATTGCTTAGAAATTGAGATTGGGCGTTACTCCAGACCACAAAAAAAAACCAGAAGAACGAACATGTACTTCCTGTAACACCATGGAGGATGAAATACATTGTTTAATGACATGTTTAATAACAGTGATGAAAGAATCAAACTATTTGACGAAATATCTTCAATAATACCAATTTTCAACTTTTTGGACACAAAAAGTAAATTTATATACCTGATGAATGAAAAAAATATACAACTAAATCATGCAATCAATAAATTCATTGAAAGTTGCTTAAAGTCAACATATAGAGCAAAACAGATCTAGGTGAACTTACAAATATCTAACAATGGCAGTAGTTTAATTACGATTATATTTCATCTTTTTGTCGCTTTTGCTGCATTTCGCTTATTATATATAGTCTACGTATTGCTGTTATGTTTTTCCGTTCTGTTATTTACCCGTAATTAGCTGTATTAAGTATACATGTATTAGGCATGTACTAGGCTTTAGATTGGGAATGAAAATCTGAAATCTGATATGGGCAGTTTCCCGGCAGTTTCTTATAAAACAAAATACGTGTATATGGCTTCTTTACAGAAAATATGCAAAGAGTCAATGTTTGCTTCAGAGAAAACAGAAAATTAGGTAACGAACGTTCAAATTCGTTATATTTGAATTGTCCGCAAAATAGTTGTGAAACCGGTGTGAAATTCTAAAACGCGGACGAGAAAACTGCGGACTATTGTTCTCGTTTGGTCCGCGTGTCCGCGGTTTAGAACTGGCCCCTAATTTTAGTGGCAGGGATAGCATTAAAGGTTGAATTGACCTTCTTTCTATAATGGTCCCCTCAGAGGTGGTTTCTTAAACAGAAGATGTAAGATTGTCAGAAAATAAAGAAAAATAAACAAAATAAAAGTATAAAACTATAAAGTGTTTTTTGATTGAAATAGGTCCGAATCGTGAGTGAAAGAGCTTGCTGCGAACAGCACAACTATTTAAGAAATATCCAATTCATACGGATGTCCTTGTGACACGCTCCATGAAGCCAAACAAACAATGCTATGTATAAATATTTCTTTATTCTATTTGAAGAAAAACCTTTTTACCATATCACGCCCTCTAAAATTTACGAAATTTGAGTTTAGATGCGTAGATCAAGGATTCATTTTTTAATTTAGTTCTCATTTTCATCAGATTTGAATTTAACAGAAATTAGGTTGATCTGGTTGTAAAAACTCCAAAATAGGGCGGCAAGAATAGTCACACACAGTGCTTATGATGCTTCACCTCTACCCATAATTAGAAAACTTAGTTGGCCCACCATCAACGAGCTTATCAATTCAGAATCCTTAAAAATGGTGTACAGGTCGGTAAATGACCTCTAAATGACTAAGCTCCCACTTACCTTACAGAAATGTTCGTCAGGCTGTCCGACTCATGGAAGAGAGAACTTTGCAATACCAAAACAGATTTGGCCGTTCCTCGTTGCAAATCGGCCTTCGATCAGAAGAGCTTCTCGTACAAGGGTGCTAAATTGTAGAATGATCTTTCTGTTTAAGTCAAATCATCCAAAGCTTATGAAATATTTAAAAAAAAGTATCAGCAATACCAATAGCGAATGGTGATTCTCTCTTTCATGCTATCATTAGCATTACTTTTAATTTGCTTGTTAGATTGTTTTGTAAATAAGATTATTTAAGTTTGTATGCTTTTCTTTTACATTCAGTTATTGTATGTATTTGCACGGCCCACTGTAAATCAGTCCTTTGACTGAGGTGGCCACCGTGCCCTTTTCCATTTGATATGCGACATTGATTTTTCCTAGGTAACGACCTTAAAGTTGAAAATGGCCAACTGACGTTTGATGCAGAAGGAAATGATAACCCAAGAAGTCGCTTCTTTAGCAGAAAACTGCATGTGCCAAGTGCATGGTCTGGAATTACAATGGGTAGAGGCTATGATATTAAATACAAAAGGGAAGGAATGGTATTAAGAGATTTACAAGACATTGGAGTTGCAAAGAATACAGCAAACAAGATCGCAAAAGGAATTGGCAAGAGAGGACGTGTTGCCAAGGCATTTATTCTCGTAAGTGAATCAACCAATTCTAATTATGTCTGACATTGTTTTTAGTGCTATGGAAAAAGATTGCGTTTTAGAGGGTCTCCTGGACAAGCAACTAATCTCTCTACAGTTAGTCTTTGTCTCCTTCCGCCATGTTTCTCTTCCATATGCTTTGGTAGAACTGAGTTTTTATCTTTCTTTCCGTATTTTTCAATATGTTCATTGATTCTTTCTTCCAAACTTCTGGCTGATTCTCCGATCTATGTTTCTCCGCATGGTCCCATCTTCTTCACTTCCTAGGCATGACATTTGGTAAACTATGTCTCGTACTTTGCAGTTTGTTTCCGGATCTATTTTGCACACTTGGCAATCCGTTTCTTTGCATGTTTTGCTTTTGAATGGATCCGATTTCATGAGACTATCTTTCAGCGATCTTCCTGCTTTGCTACGACCTTTATTTTTAGTTCTGATTCCTTCAAGATTTTTTGGCATTCTTTTGCAAGCTCTCCGTTTGGGGTAGTGTCAACGAAGAGAACTGTCTCATATCCACCCTTTGCATACCATGTTCGTTTTTTCTTTATTTTCTCTTGATCCCTTCTCTGTCTTTCCAAGAATTTTCCCCTATACATCGGACATTCTCCTGTCCGGTCCCTTTCTATGATTTGTTCAAACCTTCTTTTTGCTTTAGTAAACACTTTAACACGTTCTTGCTGGTGATATCCTGAGAACTGCATTCCTTTGATGAATTGCTGGATATGTTTCTGTCTTTCACTTTCTGGACATTGTAAAGAAACATTCCTCATGATTCTGACCAAATCAGCTGCTAGTATGTTGGTTTTCACCGTTGCAGATAACGCTGATCTGTTATTGATGAGGTATTTATTGGCCATCGGTTTCATGTAATGAGTGAACAGAATTTGGGGTTTCATTGAACCGTCAACTTCCACCATATCTATCCATAATTCTAGATCTAAGACCGGCATTTTGTTATTGGTATGGTTTGTTGGGAAATCGATTGTCACACTAATGCTTGGATGTATTTCATTTGCTATCTTTTGAATTGTTGCCATTGTTACTTTATCGTTTGGTTGTTCAGTTGCGTTTGGAACAGTTTTTGGCAGAAGGTTTGTGTCGTCTACATATCTTTTGTAAAGTTGGATTTCAATATTTTGTCTGCGTAGTTTACTTTTTAGTTCGCTGTCCCACCAAACCATGAATAGTGTAGCTATATCTCCTGCTATCCCTACGCCTATTGCACCTCCTTGTGTTTGTTTGTATACGTTGTTGTCAAACTGACATATATGATTTTTCATGGTGACTGATAAGCTGTTCCTGAAATTAGATTGTCACCTTCTGTTGCTGTTTTTAAGAAAAAGCTACTATCCATAATCCGCCCCCCCCCCTACAAAATCTGTATTTGGGATTCATAACCCTAAGGGCCTGTCTTATCTTACTCAACTCCGGGTTGGTCTCAGCAAGTTAAACTTTCAAAGATTTCAACACAATTTTAGAGATACAATAAACCCAATGTCCCAAGTAACGATGGAATCGAGGATACGGAACACTTCTTGTTGTGCTGCCCCTCTTTTGGTGTTCAAAGGGCTGATCTCCTCGCTGGTATCTCCACTCTTGTACGACCATTTGGATGTGCAAATGTTGCAAATGAAACTCTGTTGCAAATCTTACTGTACGGCGATAAGACTTTTCCAAATAAACTGAATAGAAGCATCCTTGAGCTAACGATACGTTTTATACATAGTACTGGTCGCTTTGAATAAAGTATCTCGCCCCTATCCCCCTAGTAAGCCACCAATTATTTAATTAATTATCGTATGTAAAGTCTGACTCAAATTATATATGAGGTGAGATTTGTGATAGCGCAAAATTATCCATAACGGCGGCAGGCATCTTGTCTGTTGTTATCGCGGACAATTTTTCGCCTGACGTCTAATTTGAGACAGAATGTAGTTTTTTTTGCTTTCCCATGTATTGTTGTCTTGTTTTCCCTTGAATATTCATATATATGTTGTCTTAGTTTTTCGTGATGCCACAGAATAGTCATGATATTTTGCATCTAGTGGCATCGTCTTGTAGTATAGTAAAGTATTTTGTAATAGTGTAACTAGTAAATTTGTATTGTAAATTTTTAATCGAATGTAGAAAAAAAAGCTGTTCCGTAGGGCTGATGTAACTAATTTCTTTATTTCTAACGAGCCTGGTTTGATGTCACTTTTTGTCCAACCTGTCCAACGTTTCTCTTTGTTATTTGCTACTCCTGAGGCTGTGAGTTTTGGAGCTCTTCCTCTCGTTGTAATTCTAGCTTGGTACTAAAGATCTTTGGCTTGTAACTCTTCTTTGTCATTTGTCATCATAAGAAATAAATTAAGTTCGTCAATGTCAATATTTATGAATTCCATAATAAAGAAATTGACAATGATAATAATAATAATAATAATAATGATAATAATAATAATAATAATAATAATAATAATAATAATAATAATAATAGTTTCAGATTTTAACCCCGGGGTAGCAGATCAGGCTACTTACCTTCATAGGAATTAAATCTGATAACATTCGAATATTGACTTGTATACATCTCTTCTCACACATTGCCCTGCCTCTTCTGTTTAATGTTCTTTGCTTTCTTCTTGCTTTCTTTCTTTTCTTACTTTTCCTTTGGGGCAAGTTTTGTTCACCGTGTGACGTGTGTGTTAGCCAGAAAGTGTATTTTCAGTGTTTCGAGTTTTGATAAGGCAGAAGATGAAATGATAACATATGTGAAAATTTCACCTAAAAGCCAGTATAGCAATTTGTTAAACAACTCAAATTAATGAACGCACACGTCGGAAACAGGGAACACCTTCTGTGACTAAAACCAATCCGCAGCACTCATTGTTAGATATGATTTTCATGCTTACAAAGAGTGTTCTCGACCGACCGTTTTCTTTTAAAGATTCGTGATTTGCAATCCTAAAAAATATCTTTCTACCGAGTGAGTCAAAGAAAAAGAATCCCTGTTTGAAAGAAGTAATAAAACATGCTAGAACGTGTTGAACTCCTTGAGATAAGGCAGAAAGCTCGGGAAATGTGGGTCGTTGTTTTGAGCCTGTTTTAAAGATTTCTCGACAGGGTTTTAAATCCCTCAAAAGTGGCCGATGTCAGTCAGGTAAATATTGAGGTTCATTTGAACATGTCTGCTGATAAATGTTATGTTTCCCAATATCATCATCTTGATATTCAGGGAATGGTGACTTTTCAAACAGGGATTCTTTTTCTTGACTCACCCGGTAGCAACTTTAAACTTCTGAAACCTACCCTTTTCTTTTTTTATTCTTTTCCTTATTTTCTTTATTTTTGTTTTGTTGGCTCTGGTACCCAAAGTGCTGAAAACTAGACTTAAGAATTCATCAATTTACTTCTCACTTTGCAGCCAGAATATTCAGGCGGACAGGGTTTCATCCCAGGTAGAGCCCCACCACTTGAGCGTCATGACAAGGAGTCCCATACTCAATTCGGTCTTCTCTACTTTTGCGATCCCAAAGCTTGGCGCTGAAAAACGCAACTTGACCTTGACTGAATTTCCAAAGATCTCCAAATTCTCAAAAATACCAGCAACTGATTATTTGATCTCTTGAACATTTCACTAATGTTACAAAAGATTGATTGATTTTTGTTACTTTACTTTTGTTACTTTGTTACTTTTGGTCCCAACTGATAATTATTCTAAGTCTGTGTCATAGGTCTGTGTATTAGCATAGAATGATCTTCTCTTGCTGTCGAAAAAGTTCAATAACGTACAGTTAACGTCTTTTTGTAGGAAGAAGCATTGCAGTCATTTGTGCTGTCTCGCAGTCAACAAAAATCGTTGTTCATTAAAACATACAGGAGACAAGAACGAGAAACAAAGAGATTGGTCAAAAAGTACTACAAGATGGAATGGAAATCACTTCAGAAAAAGATAGGAGAAGTTCTTGTTGACTTGAAGTTCAGAGGAGATTTCAGACCATATCGATCTTACGGCACAATGGGGAAATTAAAAAAAGCGGTGTTAAAGAACTCATTGCCAGATTTTACAGAAGTGATCAGCAAACGAAGTTTTTGGAGAAATGTTCCCTACGACAGGTTTAGACGAAGAAAGCTTTTCTTGGTGGCATAAATGATTTGCAGACTGGTTGTCAGAACGAAATTGATTGAAAAAGGATTTTGTTCGTTTCTTACATTCTAATCTTTACTACATAGTTTTAATTCCTTTTTAAAATCATAAATGATATTCATTGTGATTACTGTATTTGATTACTTGATTTACTTGATTACTGTATCATATACATAACGGGAACCAAAATCATAAATGATATTCATTGTGATTACTGTATTTGATTACTTGGTTTACTTGATTACTGTATCATATACATAACGGGGACCAAAATCATAAATGATATTCATTGTGATTACTGTATTTGATTACTTGATTTACTTGATTACTGTATCATATACATAACGGGAACCAAAATCATAAATGATATTCATTGTGATTACTGTATTTGATTAGTTGATTTACTTGATTACTGTATCATATACATAACGGGAACCAAAATCATAAATGATATTCATTGTGATTACTGTATTTGATTACTTGATTTACTTGATTACTGTATCATATACATAACGGGAACCAAAATCATAAATGATATTCATTGTGATTACTGTATTTGATTACTTGATTTACTTGATTATTGTATCATATACATAACGGGAACCAAAATCATAAATGATATTCATTGTGATTACTGTATTTGATTACTTGGTTTACTTGATTACTGTATCATATACATAACGGGGACCAAAATCATAAATGATATTCATTGTGATTACTGTATTTGATTACTTGGTTTACTTGATTACTGTATCATATACATAACGGGAACCAAAATCATAAATGATATTCATTGTGATTACTGTATTTGATTACTTGATTTACTTGATTACTGTATCATATACATAACGGGGACCAAAATCATAAATGATATTCATTGTGATTACTGTATTTGATTACTTGATTTACTTGATTACTGTATCATATACATAACGGGAACCAAAAAAAGACTTGACGAGCTAGATCACAACTGGCTCTATGAAACCAAAAGTTACTAATAAATGGTTTATTCACTACAAATGGTTTGTTCACTGTGTGGTTGTTGTTGTTGTGATTGTAAAGCTTAGCTATCTACATCAGAAAAACCAGATTCAAAGAAACTTCCAATCCTACATTTCTCAGTAATGAAAATAATTGCCAATCTTCTCCAGCCAATGTTATGTGAAACGTGACGTAGTCGTTTGGGGGAAACCTGCTGTTTCAAAATGACCGACCTCTGTTTCTTATTGAAATTTCGTGCTACCATGCAAATTCGAAATTTTTATCTTTTCACATCTTCCAAAACTTGGACTGGAAAAGGAGGGGAAAATCCGAGGAATGAACGAATTAGCATATTTCTGAAGCTTGTTTTGCGGAGGGTATTCACAATGTAAACTGACCAAATCTGAAAAGATAGCTAAGAGCTTTTTTTATACATATAAAATATTACAATAAATCTTACATTCCAATATACCTTCCTAATTACTGTACAACACTACATGGACGATGCCAAGGGGAATGAAGGACAATGACTACCCTAAGGCCAATAGAAAGACACGCAACGTTAAACTAAATACAATTTGGTACACTACGAGCGATTAAAACCTGATGGATACCATATCAGATTCTGCCTAACATTAGATGTCGGGTCAGGTTTTTTATGAAATTCAAAATGTCACGAGCACAGCTCTTCATTGGTTTGAGGTCGCAAACTATGCCCGGCATGTAATATGAAACAGAACTTGCAAAGAAACGGAACATTTAAGTTAAGGGATTTGGTGGTTGCTTGGTACTGAAGTTACAAAAGATCTTAGTCAAGCCGACCAATTTCGTGAATGAAACGTAACGTCAATTCGAGCATATTTCTGTTCAAGTCATTAGAAAGGTCTTGATCACCAAATATTAAAAGCTGCGTCAGAGCATCAATTGGAAGATCGGTGATTTGCACATGTGGTCGTAGTAATTCAGCAATTCCAGGGAGAAGATTTTGCAGCTGAACATCAAAAGGAGAGCAGAGCAACAAATAGTGCTCCGTATCCTCAATGCCATCGTTTGTTGGGCACATTGGGTTTATGCTATCCCTAAAATTATGCTTGAATTTGTGGAAATTCAACTTGCTTAGACCAACCCTGAGAGTTAAGAGCTAAGAGCTTCAGCTGCATGCTCATACATCGTTTGTGTTTATAAAATTTGCTTTCAGGAATTTCTGGACCGTGAAGTTTTCTTTTTGGTCATCAGATATATCATTCAATGTTACCCCCATTTTTGTTCAGCAAAATTTGATGGACGCGATTTTGTATGAAAAAGCAAAAGTATTTTGATTTTGATGCAGTATTAATTACTTTAATGACAAATGATCAGCGACGAAATACAGCCCATCCTATTACTTATACCCTCAGTGTTCTCATATTGAATTTTTATTTCAAATTTTAATCCTTTAACTAGATTGTAGATTTTGGAGACGAAATCGAACGCACCTGTTGCTGACTCGAAACAAGAAGTTAACACCCATCTTGTTATAGGAAATGAAGAAAATTGAAAGAAATGTCACCTGCTTTAATATTCAATGCTTTCTGTAGGTTAATTTATTTTCTTTCAACGCCGTGTCTAGTTATTTTCTTGTTTGAAAAAGTTTCTACATCATTTTGTCGAAACTTTATAAATAGCAGGAATCAGAACTTTTCTTGGGCAACGACTTAACAATCTTCTTTCGTTTGAATTACTAGATGTGTGAATAAAAGATCAATTTTAACTTTCATTCTGTTGTGATGCGGAATTACTCGTTTTAAATTCGCAAAATCTGCCAAAAAATGGACTCGTCGTTGAAACTCTTCTGCACTACAAAATAAGAATACTTAAATCAGGGCAATAGATGTTTGGGTCACCTTTATTTGAGATTAAAGTTGCATTTTTTTAATTTCATTAATTTTTTATTCTCAAATTCTGCTTTATTTCAGAATTCTTTACACAGGGTTACAATTCAGTTGAAGTAACTGTTTTACCCTGCAACTAAAAATAAAACTAACCATATACATGTACAACATATAGGTTGTCAGGGGTGGTAATCAGACGGCGGCGGTGGTGGCGGTGGTGGTGGTGGCGGCGGTGGTGTATGAATAGTGGCGAAAACGTACAGAAGGTAAGTCACAAATGAAATCCATCAAAATGGGCATTTCTTGGCATTGAAAGCTAACATTATAGGTACCAGACAACTTTACAAAAAGCCTTCATGAATGTAAAACGCTCTAAAGAAGTTGCTTTTCGTTGTGCATGGCAGTGTAGAAGTTGTCGTTGCGAATATCTCATCCCTGATTCAAAACTCTGAATCCATTCCAGAAAGAAGCAAAAATCTTAAACAATCACTTAAATTCGATTTCTAGCATGTAAATAACGCATAGCATTATGCCAAAGACTTACAACAGTTTCAATGAAGGGAGGACAGTGGATGTCATATCGAATGGTCTTAAAAGTTGACGGCGGTGGTTTTCGGACACCAAATAAATCAGTTGTTTTGGAGCATGAACAAAGGTTGGATTTGAACGTTTTTTGGATTTTGACATTTCAATCATAAATATTTATACATACGTCAATCGAAAATAGTAATGAGATCAAAACAACATTTTTCGAACGCATCTGCTAGCTTGGAGATTGTGTTGTGTGTTGTTGTGTGTACCGAGAGCTCTCCAGAATGTCATTACGAGAACCATCTATGCGAGAACCGACAGTGGAACCATTGCTTTTGCATTCAAGAATAGAACAAAAGACAAGAAAAGTTAAGCAAACGAGTTTACGGATGGAGTACTTGCTAAGTATGAACAGAAAAATAATGTTCGTGGCACACTCAGCATTGTGCAACTCATTGTCCGAAAACCACCGCCAAGATCAGTCACAAAAACATCGTTGTCAAAGAATAGCAGTTAAAGTAAAAAACCAAAACACTTCGGGAAAATATGTCCAAATACCTGTCCATTCACCTGGTACTTTTGGTTTTTGTTTTCAATTAAAGTTTCTCATGACAATATTTAGATTAGTTTTCCTTAAGTGTCCGATTGCCACCCTCTACATGATATTTCCTTGTATTAGTTAATTTCAGTGCAATTGTCTTATTAATATAAACATAACCATCTCAATATCAATATTTGCTGATGAAAATGTGAAGCATAATTGAAAGCATATATTTTGTCTCTTCTACAAAACTTTTAATCAAATGAAAGTTTCGTTATTGTTGTGCCACCAGTTGGTAATGAATCACAATTTCACAGGAAGCAAATATCCAAATGGAACAATCTTCCTCTCTTCTGTCCTCCTTCGTCCTTTGTCTTCATTCGTCCATATGTATTTATGTTGCCATTTGCCACTAAATTAATTCAATATTTTCAAATTGCAAGCTTCAAATCTTACATCGATGAAATTCTATTAACAAATGCCTTGAATTGCTCTACTCTAGGAAATCATTCTTTGCAAAGTTTCCTTTCCTGCTTTCAAGAATTCGTTGAAGACTATGCCTACTTGGTGCGGCTTCGCCGTGCCTCAGCCATGCATCCGCATTCCCCTCTATAGCTTCACCTTCACTCGTGTTTGTTCGTGTAATGAAGCAGTAGTGAAGTGGAAATGTATATCTGCACATCAGTGGTGGAGCCAGTGGATGGTTATAAGGGTGTAAATACACCTCCCGACTTGAAAATGTTTTGCTGAAATTGTAATTGAAAAATGTTATTTAGGGGACAACCACTTTTCTTTTTCATCCCGATTCCGATTCTGTGATTCTCCGTAGCAACGCATTTGACGACATTGTTAACTCACGGAAAGAGACAGGCAATGGGAGAGTACGTAAAATTTCGGGTGTTCTGTCTTCTATATCTCGTCGTCTGTCGTCTAAGTTATTACCTTTTTGACGTCTCATGATGTCCTTGGGATTCTTTCATGAACACGGGGTTGTTTAAGGAGTGATGGAATGGAGTATTGGGTTGATATCATAGTCTATAGTGACATTCAGCCTATAGTGACATTCGTGTGAAATTCATGTCAAAAATCGTGAACCAATTTCCAAGTTGCAAACTCTTGAAACCAAATAGCCTGTTTCAATACCTTTTTATCAATAAAGAATTAGTCCAAGATCTCTTGACATTTATTCTGACTTTACATAATAAAAGGAACGAAATTGTCAATAACTCGAACCCCACGTCTCACAGTGTCTAACTTAGATTTTATTCTTGTTCGTTTCGCTTTATATAACCTTAGTTTTGTTTCTTCTTAGTTAGATATGTTTGTAAATTTAGTTGTAGGTATTTACCTGTAAAACGTTATTGTTAAATTTACAAATATACTAGTAGGCCTAAATTAGCTGTAATTTAGCTATTCTTTTTATTTTACTTAGCCTACATTAAATAAATTATTGATGATGATGATGATGATATACTATTAAAAAAAAAAAATAGTCAATGATCAGGGAGTGCATGACACCAAGCAGTTAAGAACACTTTGATTGACGTCATTTGTTTCAATAAGCAATAGACGAACAAAGAACAAACAATTTTGTCAATATCAATCACCCTGTTTTGGACTTTTCGAGGAGTGATTAGATTAGTAAGCAATGGAACGATAAAAGGTAATGAAATTGGCAATATAAGGGAAATAGGACCCATAAATAGGACACCTTTTCGTCATGAGTTGTCTTTTCATGCCAGTACCTTGATTTTGGAAACGAACTATTTTCCCTTCCATTTTTACTTAGACAGATCTCACAGACAGAAAGCTTGTCGAGAGTTGCCATTGCCCGACAATCACAAAGTTCATTTTTTTACAGTTTGTCAATTTTTAGACGGAAGTTAAATGTAATCTGTTCGCTGAACTTTTTGGAGCACATCTTCTGTTAAATTCTTTTATAAGAAATTAAGATCAGGCCACCTAAAAGCTTCTTTAATAACATAGGGCTCAAATCTTTAAAAAGGTGGGTATAAAATCCTATCACAGTTTTCTTTGAATTAAATAGCTTGGATGGAACTTAGGGTGTTTTGCTATAAATCTGCCGTGGCAATTTATTGATATCTTGATTAGTTTCAAAATGGCAGCATTTATTAAATTTGAGGCTATGACGTCATCAAATTCCTAGATCCTAAACCAGAAAAGCTAAAGATTTCTGCTGGCCGCTATGTTGTAGACTTTCATAAATTATGGTTTTAGAGAAGGTTATATCATCTTTTCTTTATTGGTTTAGGATTTACGATGATTTGAATTGTTTTCAAAAACTTTCCATGATTTCTTCAAAAATAATCAAATTGCCACCATTTTGAAAAAAATCGAGATATCAATAAATTTCCGCGTTAGATTTACAGCAAAGTACCAGAAGTT
The DNA here is from genome assembly GCA_039566865.1 of Aurelia coerulea. Lineage (NCBI taxonomy): Eukaryota > Metazoa > Cnidaria > Scyphozoa > Semaeostomeae > Ulmaridae > Aurelia > Aurelia coerulea. The sequence continues at coordinate 183,758 of CM076943.1, read as the reverse complement.
TTCTTTCAGCCGTTCAATTCAAAGTGAAAAGGTCAAAGAATTTTACACCCACCTTTTTAAAGATTTGAAAGATTTAAGCCCTATGTTTTCTTTAATTCAACATGAAATTTCTCGCATTTTGATATTAAAAGTTTCTTAATTTGTTTCTTGTCTTTTAAATGCATGAATTGTCAATGTGGTCTCTCACACTGCTGCTTGAGATGAATTGACAATGTTTCTTGACATTTAAGACATCATAGCTAATAAAAAGTTTTCTATCATGCTAAAAACTTAAACGGTTAGTTGATACTATTACTCAAGATACTTCAATTCTTCACTACTTCAATCGAGATACTTCAATTCAATTGGCTTGAATTTGCAATCTTTATTATTTGAAGAGCTATTTGAAAGCCGTATTTATCATCCAGCCTCTACAATAGCTATCTTCCAATGAAAGAGAGGGGGATGGTCCTCCAGAGACCCAGAATCGTAAAATGAATGCTTTTGAATACTGTGGAAGGATTATACTGAAAATTCATACAAGAAAATACTGAAGGATTCAAGATTCATTATTCGTTTGTGGTTTGTGGCCTTAATATGGCTGCTGACATTTGATGTGGAAGCAAAATCAATGGCCCGAAACTCCGCTAACTACTCCGCTAACTGCACTGCAACCGAATCTCGGAATATCAAGTAGTTGAAACCTGCACACATTTCAATCAGAATAGTGAAAATTGTCATAAAGCTCAACTGATGAATGATTCAGCAATAATAATCGATTATAACGATTGTGAAATGTTTTGCAATTACAAAATAATTTCAAAGGAAGTAATTTCCAAGGAAATTCAAAGTAGAAAACAGTTTCTAGACGTTTCATTTCAACGTTCAACTGCTCAATAAACATTTTAGCTATTGAGCCTGGATCGAGCGTCATTTTGTAGGTGTACAGGTTTATACGCGAGGTTCGATCGAGTGGCATCAAAGTTTCTATCACTATACACATTTGAAAATTCTGGCTTGCGAATTTCTTGTTCAGGAAAATGTGATTTTGTATGAAAAAGCAAAAGTATTTTGATTTTGATGCAGTATTAATTACTTTAATGACAAATGATCAGCGACGAAATACAGCCCATCCTACTACTTATACCCTCAGTGTTCTCATATTGAGTTTTTATTTCAAATTTTAATCCTTTAATTAGATTGTAGATTTTGGAGACGAAATCGAACGCACCTGTTGCTGACTCGAAACAAGAAATTAACACCCATCTTGTTATAGGAAATGAAGAAAATTGAAAGAAATGTCACCTGCTTTAATATTCAATGCTTTCTGTAGGTCAATTTATTTTCTTTCAACGCCGTGTCTAGTTATTCTCTTTTTTGAAAAAGTTTTAGCATCATTTTGGCGAAACTGTATTAATAGCAGGAAGCAGAACTTTTTTCTTAAGCAAAGACTTACGGGAGGTTCGATCGAATGGCGTTAAAACTTCTATCATTATTATGCACATTTGAAAATTCTGCAAAAGGCAGCAAAATATCACTCGATTCTTTTTCTTTTCAGAATAGATATAAGGTCAATAAGGGGTAGGTTTTCGCGGGAGTGTTCATTGAATTCTCATCGTTTGTGGAGACCTTCTTAATTGCAATTTTCATTGAAATATCATAGGCTGTGAATTCTTGGTTATGCATCAAAAAGTTGATTGTTCACGCTATTGTCTGGTCACAATGGTATATTGTTATTTAACGATCAAGTATTGTTAAATTTGCAATGGTTGACAAAAGAAAAAAGACCAATTGGATAATTGATCACGTGCCTGATATATCTAGATTTTTGTGAAGTCTGCATCTCCCAGTATATATTGGGAAAACCAAAATAATGCATCGTCATTTAAGGATGAAAGGGTTTAAAAAGATTTAAAAGGAATGGCAAAATTGGTGGTCGTAAAATCTTTGATTTTCTAAAGTGCAGCTTAACTTAGCGAAAAGAAAACTATTTTTCTATATTTTATTGAAAACAAGACTTGATATTGATAATGTATTATTTGAATTGATCCGCAACATGTTTATGTTCGTGCTAATTCGATTTGAACGAGCGTAAGAGGATGACACTTGTTGTTCTTAATACAAAGATGAAACAAAGAAATTCTATCTTATCAATGCAAATGCCTTTCAATGGCTAAGGTACCCTGCCTGCCAGCATAGATTATCTATGGTGCCAGGGCCAAAATTTTAGATTTACAAAAAAACCAAAAATGAATTTTTATGCTGGGGACATAGGGTGTCGGCGGTGGTAATCGGACGGCGGTTGTAATCGGACACTTGCGAAAATATCTCGAAAACCAACAGAAAAGTACGTTACGAATGAAATCTATCAAAGAGGGCAGTTCTTGGTACTGAAAGCTAACATTATAGATACTAAACAACTTTACGAAAAGCCTTCATGAATGTAAAACACGCTAAAGAAGTTATTTTCGTTATGCTTGGCAGTGTAGAAGTTGTCGTTGCGAATATCACATCCCAGATTCAAAACTCCGAATCCGTTCCAGAAAAAAGCAAAAATCTTAAACAATCACTTAAATTGGATGTCTAGCATGTAAGTAACTCAAAGCATTATGCAAAAGACTTGAAACAGTTTCACTGAAGGGAGGACAGCGGATGCCATATCGAATTGTCTTAAAAGTTCATGGTGGTGGTTTTCGGACACCAAATGAATCAGTTGTTTGGGAGCATGCATGAAGGTCGGATTTGAAATGTGATTGAATTTTGACATTTCATTCATAAACATCTATACATACATCAATAGAAAATAGCAATGAGATCAAAAAACATTTTTCTAACGCATCTCTCAGCTTTTAGATTGTTTTGTGTGTACCGAGAGCTCTCCAGAATGTCATTACGAGAACCGACACATTCGAATTATTGTTTTCGCATTCAAGAATAGAACGAAAAACAAAAAATGAAGCAAAAGAGTTTATAGACGGAATACTTGTCAAGTATAAACAGAAAAATTATTTTCTTTGCACATTCTGCAGTGTGAACCCACTGTCCGAAAACCACCGCCACTGTCCGAAAACCACTGCCAAAATCAGTCTCAAAAACATCGTTGTCAAAGAAAAGCAGGTAAAGTCAAAAACCAAAACACTTCGGGAAGATATGTCAAAATACCTGCCCATTCACCTGTTACTTTTGGTTTTTGCTTTTAATTAAATTTTCTTATGAAAATATTTAGTTTTCCTTAAGCGTCCGATTACCACCGCCGGCACCCTAGGTGGAATAATTTTTGGACACAAATGGGTAAGTGGTCTTTCACTATTGACAATGTTCACTACCATTTGATACCGCATTTCAAAAGGATTGACAATTATTTATACCCCACTACTGCCGAGACTATCGAGGTTTTACATTTAGTTGAAAAACATAAAGCTTCTAATAAGAATTGCGATCTGGGCATAAAAGAAAGCCAATTTGAAAAGATGAAAGAGTCAATATGTATCTTTGCTGTGCTTTAATTAGATCAATTATCAATTAGATGTACTTCAAGAAGGAATAACAGTCAAATTGTGCTCAACTTTCTGCTTCAAAATGAGGAAAATGAAATTGATCGACTTGCTATATCTTGGAACAAAATTCCCTTGAACACTAAACAATCTTCTTCAGTGATGAGTTTTCGCCGTCAACTAAAATTACACCTGTTTTCCACAAATTATCAAGTCTAGATTTGTTTAGCTTAGTTTGCATCAATCAATCTCTAAAGGTTTAAGATACTTCAAATTGAATAGTAGGTTTTTAACCAAGGGGGTGCTCTCTCCTCGATTAGTTTATCTACTGAGAGAGATCCTCCTTTGAGAAAATTCTTCTCCATACAAATTCCTAATCTTTATGTAATCTTATTGTAATTTTGCCATCTTCTGTAATGTGGCCCCCCAAGCGGGGTCTCCCATCACGCGATCACGTCGATTTTTATGCCCTTTCACGCCGTCAGGCCGAAATATTTTCCTCATCACGTTCACGTGCATAACATTTTAGGAGGCTATATCTTGGAACAAAATTCCCTTGAACACTAAACAATCTTCTTCAGTGATGAGTTTTCGTCGTCAACTAAAATTACACCTGTTTTCCACTAATTATCAAGTCTAGATTTGTTCAGCTTAGTTTGCATCAATCAATCTCTAAATGTTTAAGATACTTCAAATTGAATAGTAGGTTTTTAACCAAGGGGGTGCTCTCTCCTCGATTAGTTTATCTACTGAGAGAGATCCTCCTTTGAGAAAATTCTTCTCCATACAAATTCCTAATCTTTATGTAATCTTATTGTAATTTTGCCATCTTCTGTAATGTGGCCCCCCAAGCGTCGATTTTTATGCCCTTTCACGCCGAAATATTTTCCTCATCACGTTCACGTGCATAACATTTTAGGAGGCTATATCTTGGAACAAAATTCCCTTGAACACTAAACAATCTTCTTCAGTGATGAGTTTTCGTCGTCAACTAAAATTACACCTGTTTTCCACAAATTATCAAGTCTAGATTTGTTTAGCTTAGTTTGCATCAATCAATCTCTAAAGGTTTAAGATACTTCAAATTGAATAGTAGGTTTTTAACCAAGGGGGTGCTCTCTCCTCGATTAGTTTATCTACTGAGAGAGATCCTCCTTTGAGAAAATTCTTCTCCATACAAATTCCTAATCTTTATGTAATCTTATTGTAATTTTGCCATCTTCTGTAATGTGGCCCCCCAAGCGGGGTCTCCCATCACGCGATCACGTCGATTTTTATGCCCTTTCACGCCGTCAGGCCGAAATATTTTCCTCATCACGTTCACGTGCATAACATTTTAGGAGGCTATATCTTGGAACAAAATTCCCTTGAACACTAAACAATCTTCTTCAGTGATGAGTTTTCGTCGTCAACTAAAATTACACCTGTTTTCCACTAATTATCAAGTCTAGATTTGTTCAGCTTAGTTTGCATCAATCAATCTCTAAATGTTTAAGATACTTCAAATTGAATAGTAGGTTTTTAACCAAGGGGGTGCTCTCTCCTCGATTAGTTTATCTACTGAGAGAGATCCTCCTTTGAGGAAATTCTTCTCCATACAAATTTTCTTTATGTTTATGTAATCTTATTGTAATTTTGCCATCTTCTGTAATCTGTGATTGTAATATTTTGACTTGATAACGAGTATATGCTCGAAACGTCGTGTTTTAAACATCTAACCTATTTTTGGTACTTAAATCATTTATATAATTTATTACTGTAATATTTTGTGTCCCAGAAAAACGCAACAGATTTTATTTCATTTTCATTTCATTCATTTTCATTTTTAATTATTTACACAGGGTAGAAGCATCAATAAATATATAAATACTGCTTTACAGCTTGCCCTGTCAACAAAAGAAAAGAATATAAACCCTATTTACAGTGTTATTTCAAACCTAAAGTAATAAAAGAAAGGAAATGTAGAATCAACATATCTTTGTGTTCACGTGACAGCTTTCTTAAAAGCAAAAAAGATATTTGTGGTTTTGGCTTCAGAACCCAATTTGTTCCAAAGTTTGGCTCCCCTGAATGAAAAGCTCTTTTGTCCTAGGGATGTTTTCAACAGCGGAAGGTTCAAATCCAGTTTGGAATTGCGTAATTCCCTGACGCCTTTATCAGAGACCCTCAGGGCCGTCGAGAGCCAGCTCGGGCCCTGGACCGATTCGTAGGATCGGGCCTTGAGGGGGTTTGGGGGCCAAACCCCCAAGAAAGTTTTCCGGGACCACGCCCTTCAGACTCTCGGAGAATGAGGGAAACGCCCTTTTTAAGAAATAATACAAAATATCGCAAAAATCAAATTTAATCAAAACGGTCATAATGGTATATGGTCTTAAAGAGGATATGTTAAGGATCAAAACAAAGCAATAAGTAGACTTTTGTGACTTCTGAGTCCGGAGATATTCGTTTCCAAAGTTGGATGAAATTGACATTGTTTACTTTTCATGTAATTTTTGGTAGATTTCTACAGAATGCTCATTACAACAACAAATTCATTTACTAATATCTTTGCCCAGGGTTATCCGATTTTAATTCTGTTTGCTTAAATTGATAGAACAACATGTCCTCTTACAAGAAAGTCGCTCATTGATCCTTTTTTGTTTTCTTGTTATTTTTCCGAAATGCGCTTATTTTCCTGAAATAGACACCAAAAACGCGTAATTTGAGATTAAAAGTACAAAATAAAAAAACTAAGGCCGAATATGTCTACCAAACCTAAATTTTATTACAGCAGCACATTTCAGCAGATAGTCTGCCAAAGCAATCACTCAGGATCGTGCAGGGAAAAAAGTTATTTTATTTTGAAGGTGGCCACTACTACTTTGTTGCTATTTTGAGCCCCCATTATTTTCATGTGCACCTTCAAACAAACGCAAATCCTGTAACTCATGCTTACAATATACCATTCTGAATGGTTTTATCCTTGTTAACAAGTGTTCTGGCATTCTGGAAAGTAAAAGTAAATTCACTATCTCCTCCGCAGATGCCTTTTATACTTTTTTGATGGAACAATCTTAAACATTGGGACTCCTATCTGTATGCAATTACCAAAAACATTGTAATAATAATATATTTAATGTTTTCTCAACTCACAAAAATAAAAATGATCCATACAAAGTTGAAGATGCCATCAGCAATGGTTCCTCAAGACTGGTAGAGTTGGAACTGCGAAGTGTTATCGTTTTGACTTGATTACATCGATTTCATGGTAATTACTGAAGTGAAATGATCAGGATGCGCACAAAAACATCACACATAACATTGTCCATATAATATTGCCTTGTCTTGAAGCTGGTTGGCTACAAAACGTTCCTGGTGTACTTTTTCAAGGCTAAAATTGCATATTCAGACCATGCTATCCCAGGGCCCAGGGCTTAAGACAGTTCAATTAGAGAGCCACAAAATGCCTCTGCGGAGGACCCTTTTAATTCAATTTACTTTCTCTTGTGTCAGAACACTTGTTGACAAGGATAAAACCATTCAGAATGATATATCTTAAGCATGAGTTACAGGATTTGCGTTTGTTTGAAGGTGCACATGAAAATAATGGGGGCTCAAAATAGCAAAAAAGTAGTAGTGGCCACCTTCAAAATAAAATAACTTTTTTCCCTGCACGATCCTGAGTGATTGCATTGCTTTGGCAGACTATCTGCTGAAATGTGCAGCTGTAATAAAATCTAGGTTTGGTAGACATATTCGGCCTTAATTTTTTTATTTTGTACTTTTAATTTCAAATTACGCATTTTTGGTGTCCATTTCAGGAAAATAAGCGCATTTAGGAAAAACAACACAAAAATAAACATTTGGGATCCAGTCGAAGCAGCGAGCAACTCCCTTGCAAGGTGAGAAGTAGTTCTATCAATTAAAACAAACAGAGCTAAAATCGGCTAACCCTGGGCAGAGATATTAGTAAATGAATTTGTTGTTGTAATGAGCATTCTGCAGAAATCTACCAAAAATTACATGAAAAGTAAACAATGTCAATTTCATCCAACTTTGGAAACGAATATCTCCGGACTCAGAAGTCATAAAAGTCTACTTATTGCTTTGCTTTGATCCTTAACATATCCTCTTTAAGACCATATATCATTACGACGGTTTTGATTAAATTTGATTTTTGCGATATTTTGTATTTTCTTCCTTTATTTTTGCATTCTGGATCACTGTGCACTGCCCCCCTGCTGAAATTTCCTGCGTACGGCCTTGCCCCAAGCGTGTTTCCAGTTAGGCCAAAACCAAAAACCTCTGGTTTGGAGATGGAAGCAAATTTGGACTTTCAAGATTGATATTCGAACACTTCATATCAACAAACAAGATATAGGTATCTATCTTCAAGTTAACTATCGAGGATTATATCAAAATCATTCTGGATTGATTCTTGTCGCTAGTCCCGATCAAATCAGTTGCGTTTTTTTTGACATCCGGTATTTAGTAAATTTTGTTAGTTTAAAGGTTTGTTTATGTAGTGGAATTTTTAAATGTGTGGGGAATCTTTTGGCCAATCTGACTTTTATCACAAATTTCCGCTGCACACTAAAACAAAAAACTCTCGCAAAAAGATGGACCGTCTAGGGTCTTAAACCTTGTAGAAAAACCTCCAAAAAATATTGCGTCTGCATCAGCCTCGACGATAAATCCTCACAAAAACTCTCTACAATTTTGAATTTTCCAACAGCAAAATTAAGGGTCCTAAATTAATCCTGATTTGGCAAGTTCTCTGCTGCCAAAATTCAACAGTTTGTAAGTAACATATATTTTTGGCCAAGTCACTTGTTTGCGTTGTTTTTCGAAATGTTCTGTCCTATATATAAGTTAATAATTCCGTCCATAAACTCACTTAGCCCCGCCCTGGCCCACTTGAATTGACCAGGGCTAAGGGCTGTGTGTCCTTTTTCGTGACTTAAACTCACTTAGCCCCGACCTGGCCCACTTGAAATGACCAGAGCTAAGGGCTTTGTGTGAACTGAACTGAACTGAACTGAACTGAATTGAACTGAATTGAACTGAATTGAACTGAATTGAACTGAATTGAACTGAATTGAACTGACTGAACTTCAACAAGCAACTGACTCAGTTGAAATGAGAAACAACATTTTGTGACTTCGTCTTCCCCTTGGAAGATAGTCATAGTCCTGATAATTCCAAGCTGGAACTTGAGCAAAAAATTATTGACGTTTCCAAGCCTGTCTCAGCATGCTTGGGGGGGGGGGGTACTCAGGTATCTTTAGGATAGGGGTGCTCAGGCTGAGGTACAACGCATCAACCCAAACAAATAATTTCTACCATGAAAATAGACCCAAAAGAATAACTTTTCCGACCCTACATACCCAAAAGTTATGAAGTCATTATCTTAATTCTGCATAAAAATGCCCTAACGGATAAGATTTCTCATAATGTATTTGGATATCCAAGTTCTTTTATTTTAGTAATGTTACTTGATTCTAATTTTGTTTGTAAATAATATTTTTCCTAATTTTTCTACTTTTTCTCATATTTGAGACCCAAAAAAGTAAGCCAGAATTTCAGGAACCAAAAAAAAAAAAACTGAACAAATAATTGACCCAAAAAATAATCCTTGCCCAGATTTTAGACCCAAAAAGTAGCCTGAGCACACCTATCCTGAATATACCAGAGTACCCCCCTGGCCTGGGATGATAGCCTTGAAACAAAATAACTCGCAACTGTAGAAGAATTTTAATGGCATGCATTCATGCGTCAAATTTGATTCTTGAGCACAATGTAAAGCAAAAGTAACTACAGATATATGAGGAAGAGATTCGTTGAAGGGCCCGCAAATAGACCTCGAAACAAGGACACAAGTATGTTACCCACGTCACATGTCCTGTTGTTCATCATTTTTCCTGTTGTTGATGTAAGTGAGTAAACATAACATTGCCTAATGACTTCCAATTTTCCGCATATTTGAATTTTCAATTAGGATACCTTTTTAATAATCAGATATCTTTAGAAATTGACTTCCCACTCTGTGATGTAACGAAGTATTTTATTGGTAGGTTGGCTGAATATTCACTAGCCTGCGGGCAGACTCAACTATCCTAAAGTCTCAGGATCCTAAAGTCTCAGGATAGTTGAGTGTGCACGCAGGCTATATATTCACCAATTTTCCATATTATAAGCTAAGATGACATGTAATGCATCGGCGTTAAGATAAGGCTCAAATCCTTACTGGTTGCCAGAGCATGCGGAAATCATCCAATTTCATGCTTGTCAGCCAATGAGATCACCGCTTTCTAGCCCCTGGAGACAAAATCGGTCGTTTGAGGTAAATTTTCTAGTACCCTCACTAAACCTGAAATGGATGCTAGAATACTTCAGTTATTCGCAATTTTTTTTGATAAATCAGTTGTGGGGATGTCCGTCCAGAGTTGTTTACATGTTTAGGCACATAGCTTGTTTGGGGCCGGAGCAGCGTTCATTTTCCGGTCGAAGAATATTGACCTTCGTTGAAATATCTATAGAAATCGCTACAAATGAGATATACAGATAAGAATTTCAGCAATTATGCATACTGACCTGAGCAATAACCCAAACTCCTTTACTGCTATCATATCTCAAAATTGGAGGCAATTTCTAATGATTTCTGGTAGAGATATCATTTGGGCCTAAGCTTGTCCTCGCTTAAAACTCATTCCATTGCACTTAAAAAGTAATGGTAAAATTCTAGAGCTGAATAATGCACTTACCCATGACTCAGGCACCAGTTTGACTTCGTTTGCCTTTTTTACATTAACAAATTTTTATAAGAAACGACCAGTTGTGGGTGAATTGCAAAAACTTTCCTCAGTCCATATTTTTATCTGCACAGTCTATCCGCTTTAAACAACAAACAGTGAACTTTGTATCATAAAAGTCTTGCATCACAAAACATTCCTATAGAACGATTCCATGCGCCTTAGCGAGGTACTCGTGAATTGTTTTCACGCATTTGGTTCAATCAGTCAATGCAAACAAACAAAAGTGCAAAACCGGGTATCTTTTTTAGCGAACCCAAAACAATGTTTTGTTCTTTTTATGTTTTGCATTCATTAAAATAAGAACGAAAAGAACGAAATGCGTAAATACAATTCACGAGTGCCTCGCTAAAGCGCATGGAATCGTTCAAAAGGAATGTTCTGTGATGCAAGACTTTTATGATACAATGTCAAAGTTCACTGTTTGTTGTTTGAAGCGGAGAATCTGTGTAGAGAAAAATATGGACCGAGGAAAGTTTTTGCAATTCGCCCACAACTGGTTGTTTCTTACAAAAATTTGGCAAATTAAAGAAGGCAAACGAAGTCAAACTGGTGTCTGAGTCATGGGTAAGCGCATTATCTAGCTCAAGAACTTTACCATTACTTTTTAAGTGCAATGGAATGAGTTTTAAGCGAGGACAAGCTTAGGCCCAAATGATGTCTCTACCAGAAATCGTTAGAAATTGCCTCAAATTTTGAGATCTGATAGCAGTGAAAGAGTTTCGGTTATTGCTCAGGTCAGTATGCGTAATCGCTGAAATTCTTATCTGTATATCTCATTTGTAGCGATTTCTATAGATATTTCAACGAAGGTCAATATTCTTCGACCGGAAAATGAACGCAGCTCCGGCCCCAAACGAGCTGTGTGCCTAAACATGTAAACAACTCTGGACGGACATCCCCACAACTGATTTATTAAAAAAAATTGCAAATAACTGAAGTATTTTAGCATCCATTTCAGTTTTAGTGAGGGTACTAGAAAATTTACCTCAAACGACCGATTTTGTCTCCAGGGGCTAGAAAGCGGTGATCTCATTGGCTGACAAGCATGAAATTGGATGATTTCCGCATGCTCTGACAACCAGTAAGGATTTGAGCCTTATCTTATCGGCGTTGACTTATTGTGCTATTATAAATAATGCATCAATTGCAACACCGCAGGACCACTGAACAAGTTTCCCCTTTGAAAACACATATGATAGGAACAGTTTAGCCACCAGTCATAACAAGAACCAATTATTACAAGTTCTTTTGTTACTCAACTTTTGACTACGTCAAAACTGTTTTATTGGCGATTGCCCCAGTGTACAATGAACCATTATGGACCGATTTCAATAAACTACTAATCATTTTGTGGCAGATAATTGAATTGATGAAGCAAAGTGAGAATTTGAAATTAATTAGCTGGTACGAGAACCGTACCTTGAAGTAACTGGGTAAAAACGAGGTCATTAAAGTGGGTAACAATATATAATCTACCAGGCGTCTCAAAAAATGTATACGTATTGTTGTTTTGATATTTCTGGGTGTACTTTGAAGTCAGGCTTCATCAACCCAGAGTTTGATACCTTCTCTGCAATTTTCGGATGAATAGCCTCCAAATAGTAATTAATTAAAGTCAAAATTTCTGGAAAAGGAGAGGGTTCTGATAAGACTTATTACAAACACAAAAAATGAAACATCGCTCAACGAGCACTCAATTACAAGCTGTTCAAAAATAGATGCGAGAAACATTTGCTCTGACATTGCTTTGAGACTGTTTACTAAAAAGTTGATTATCTCAAGGGTATTTACGGACTGCATGCAACATTATCGTTGTTAAACAGTGAGAATCAGTCGTAGTAAGTTTGTAGCTTGATACAACCTGTACATTTGATGATGATGATGATGATGATGATGATGATGATGATGATGATGATGATGATGATGATGATGATGATGATGATGATGATGATGATGATGATGATGATGATGATGATGATGATGGTGATGGTGATGGTGATGGTGATGATGATGATGATGATGATGATGATGATGATGATGATGATGATGATGATGATGACGATGACGATGATGATGATGATGATGATGATGATGATGATGACGATGATGATGATGATGATGATGATGAATAATGATATATGCGTATCAAGCAACGAGTGACCACACCAATGATGTGGGGCAGTGACTTGTGCGGCAGTGTTGTGGAGCAGTTACTTTGCAGCCAGCATAGGAATCATTCGTCGTACATAGCCGATTGCTCGTGGCCCATGGTCGAAACCGCCAAAGCCTCATTTTCACGGACCAATCAGACGGCTAAAAAGCGAAGAAGACAAAAGAAACCCGCGAAGATTTTTCTAAATTTTACCTACCTTCATAAAACGCAACCTTCAAAAAACTGCTTGAGATTTCCCGAATTTTTTTACAGCAATCTACTCTCCAGATATTTGGGAGTACAAGTTTGGATGCCGGTTAAAATATCTCCAGGATTGGCGGAGTTATTGCCTCTCCAATAGACAAAATCGGCGAAGGCTTGTCGAGGCCTGTTTACGCCACTTCAAGTCAGGTGATAAAGCCTCTTGATAAACCTTTTTTGAATTTTATAAGTTATTTCACAACGAGCAAACTTGTGCCATGAATGCAAAGAGTAGTACAATACAGAAACTTCCCTAGAGTATTGCCACATGACTTGAAATGCGCGAACAAGCCTTTGTAGACTTTTTCAATTCACATAGAAACCGTAGGGGCATTGAATCTTCAATCAAAGAAAATTTAGCGAAAGACAATAGCAAGAACAATTGAAAACGCAGATTGTGGCGTTTTCGGGTCTTTCTTACAACAATCACTATTGTTATTGCTATTCTCTCCCGGCCAGAATTTCTATTGTTCAAGGTTCAGTGCCTTATCGGTTTGTTTGTGGCCATAACTCCGCCAATCCAATCCTGGAGAAATTCTAACCGGCATCCAAACTTGTACTCCCAAACATCTGGAGATGACATGGTTCCGCCAGGAAATGACATTTTTAACGTCAAGGCTCAAAATCGAACTACCTAACCATTCCCTCGATGCTCTGTTGACAGGATTGGACAATTTTTTGCTCTTGCCTTGTTTCCCCAATCCCAGTTCTGCTAAGAGCACCATAGCCAACAAAAATAAAAAGATAAACCAGTGTAATCCTGCCATGACACCGCCAAGGAGTCCTGCGATCTTTGGCGAGGATGACTTAACATAGTGTTACTATATCTGCATTGCATGGCACTTATATTCCCAAAAAGAGACTTAAAATGCCAGAAGCCTCAAAACTTCTCTTGACATACATCTTTAGAAATTCATCAATTATTTTCATAGGTGGGTATTCCTTTGCCCATTGCTGGAAAGCAGTGAAGCTTCGAGCTGCTCTTTGCCTAACATCCTCCCATTTCCAACTCTCTTTGTCTAGCAATAGCAGAGAAACAGTTACCAATAACACATTTAATATTAGGACTAGAGATACCTTGGATCCTTGGATCGGAATATTTCGCGCAAAGATGGGACGGTGCATAATAGGTTTGGCAGGATGCGAGATTGCCCATTTGTGACAAACAGGATACAGGATGTGCAATTCCTGGCTGGTAGGATACAGGAAAGGCAAAGGCAGCAGAATCAGGATTGGAGTATTTTTCACTATGCAATGCAGAATACAGTATGCTGAAAAACGCTGCGTAACTGCGGTTGCTTGAGAGGACTCTATTTTGCACCCTCAAATGGCGCCCCATAACTTTGGAAATAATGAAGTAGAATTGTTTTTTTGCTTGTGTGTTATTCCTATCGATGATCCATCTTGATTTATGGTTTCCATTGAAACTGAGCTAAACGAGATATTCATCATGTGAGTATGATGAGATTTTTCACAACATTAAAGTGCGCCTGGTGCCCTTGATAGGTAATTCAGATAACACAGATAACTTTTGCCCTTGGGTAATTCAGAAGGATGATATTTTTCAATATAAGAACTGATGAAGCCACTGACAGCAAGAGAACCTTCATGCAGCGACTGGTGAAGACGGCCCACCGGGCGATCGGCCAGTAGCGCGACTGGCCAGTCCGCCTCTGCAAATTGGTAACAGTTGTCAAAGCTTAAAAATATTAGATGACAACGGATTGCCCAAGCAATAACATGGTGCAATTGAGTTTCTGATTATTGTTGAGCATAAAAGATAATGAAGTTTTGGTCTGTTTTGAAAGGATGCGACATTGTGATTCTTGTCTGCTTTGATCAAAGCCTTGCAACAAAGATACGACCAACCTCAACCAACAAATCGTTATTACGTAAAATGCCAGGTTACCTAAAAATAAGAATCAGCATGAAGAAATTTCATCAATAGAAAGTTTGAACTTGTTTTGATGTAGCCAGTCTTCATTTTCAATTTCTTCAAAAGTGCTCCATAGCCATGATATGTACTGATGCATAATTGTGCAGAAATAAACAATTTCACTTTAAAACATGATTTTCAACAAGAATGAAACGAGAATATGTATGAGGTATCTACTTTCTAAAAATCATATAAGAGCTCATTTAACCTATTTTGAATATTTGACATTTCTATTGTTGATTCCAAAATGTGCAGAATTGCTGTGTACTGCGCCTACATAATTTTACATAAGTTGCGAGGTACAATTTTGAGTTCATACTGTAAATCATGTTAAAGAATAAAGTTTTTCAACTTGGAACTATTTCTTGATAGTATATTAAGTGAATGGCTCGTAGAATATAGAAGGGATATTTAGATTGTTGTGGTTATCTATGACCATAAAACACAATAATCTCATACATTGTATACAAGAAAACTATCCGATTTTTACAATTCTCCACGCAATCACTCAAGCATGCGATGTGCAAAAAGTGTGAAATATTGCATTGTTGAAAAATTGACATGTTATTCTAATTATAAACTTGAACGACACGCATAATTGATGGGAAAAACGCATGCACCTCCTTCTTTAACTAGCAGTTGTATGAGGAAGGAAAACGACCAATTGTATAAGAGCGAGGAAAGCAAGCAGGTCAGACATTCGCAAAATTGAGTTGAAGACTCCGATCGAAATTTAGATTGAATGCAGATTGGTTTTCAGATTCACATATTATACAAACTAAAGACGAAGATTCATTTGACGATAAGAAATTGCTTTGCTTGAAAATGACAATGAGTTTCTTTGCTTTCGGCAAGGTCAGTATTCTGTTTTCCTTTATCCTTACACTGTAGAATATATCATCGAATCTAAATTTGATGACAAGTCGTTGGTTTGTTTCCTGATTTCCCACAGGGTTTCCTCGAGTGCCCCTTGAGTGTCATTGCATTCATGCCTTGGAGATAAAAAAGTCTTTCCTCGAAAGATGTAAGCAATCCAATGACTCTGCTTAAGAAATAGCGTAAAATAGCTTTCACATGCCGCAAAATTGTCGAGGATCAGAAAATATCAATGAAATAATCTTCGAGGCCAGTAATCTAAAGTACCTGGTTTATCTGAAGCATAGCTGAAAGTATGTTGAGATAGTTATCAATGTGAAGTTCCTCGTGATACACCATTTCAATTCAACATCAGTTTTTGGAAAAGTTGAGACAAATTCAAATCACTGGTCATTAAAGACAAACGCTTTCATACCTTTTTAACGGTATTTGAACAGTTGAATGAAAATAAAGTTAAAGAGATATGGATTCGAATTGTTCAACATTCTCAACCATTGAAATTCACAAATTCACATATCAAATGAAGTGTCTACATTTTGAAAACAAAAAGGCAATGGAAATAGCAGGTGCAATCAATCGTAAATGTCTTCGGTGAAAGGATGCAACATAAAGCAAATGCATGAAAAAGAAAGGTGAATATAGTTGAATCATCATGCCAAGAAATTACCTTTCAATAAGAGCTCTGCCATTAATCAATACCGTTTTTGCCGCCCAGTACCTCTATGGGGGAATTACTACCAACCAAAGGCAATTGCTATTTTTCACTTATATTTGAAATTATTTATTCTGCATAGTCTTTGCAGTCGAAATACATACTTAGCGATCGGAGTTTCTACATCGTTGGTCTCACAAATTCTGTCAGAATTTTTCCTTGAGATCAGATAAGTGGATTTATCTCCAAACTACTCAAAAAAGTGTTTAGTTTCTTCCAGTTTCTATCGCCCTTACTTTGGATCGGTTGTTTATCCATAACTTGACGAAGTTTGTGTTAAAATGCTGGGGTTAGATTTTCTTCAATTCTATATTTCAGTGTTATTTTGATAAGAAAGGAGAGCATTCTCAAGGTAACATAACACGGTATTACAAGCAAGGCGTTATGAATTTTATTGCGCGCTCATTTACAGTTGGCTGGATGTCTGCGGAGAAGTCCTCGTAAAATGCATTAATAAAACAGTTATGCAAAAATAGAAATATACAACTTTTAAAAATGCCAAGGATTAAGCCTGGAGCTAACGATAGAAATGTGATGTAGCATACGTTACGTTGTAGGTTCAAAGTGGAATACGAATGATCGTTGGTTTGTTGGCCCTGCTTGAAATAGCTTCTCAGCTCCACGCGCGTACGATTGATTTACGTGAACTTGATGAACATAGATTGGAGCAACGTGTGCTCGAAGCAGCTGAGTCCAATGAACGCGGACTGGAAGGATATGATTTTGCATTTGAAGCTGAAAATGAAATCAACGATCTACGAAAGGAAGATTCATACTCCAGCCCAGAGGCCGCCTATCGTGATTTCAAATGGATTCGAGAGGCCTTCCAATGTCTTTGTCCAACAAATGAATCAATTGACCTAGATGGCAGCAGACATATCCCTATTATTCCGAAAGCATTACTCAAAAAGCTCGAAATAGATCGAGAGATTCATTGTCGCGAGGTAACAGTAGCGTACCAATCCGTAAATATCACGGTTGCGTATATACCAAAAGACTCGTCCGCACTTTATCGTCTATTTAAGACATGTTACGATGAAAATAAAAAATGTAAAGAGCAATGTACACAGCAAGAATTCTTGTAGACAAATGATTGCATTATCAATTTACTTTCAACATGATTCTTTGCGTGTTTCCTTTTACTAATGATAAAGCTTAAAGGCACACTGTCCCCTTGATATATGAAAGAAATCGATAAAGATCTCTATTGAATATTCCACAAATTTACGCTAATTTCCTTTATTCAACTAAGGCAGGATCATTCATGCGTAATTTCCATGGCCATGAAAATTATGCATGGATGACTTTGCTTTCTTTGGATAAAGCAAATTATCGAGGGAACAGTGTGCCTTTAAATCCTTACTGGTTGCCAGAGCATGCGGAAATCATCCAATTTCATGCTTGTCAGCCAATGAGATCACCGCTTTCTAGTCCCTGGAGACGAAATCGGTCGTTTGAGGTAAATTTCTAGTGCCCTCACAAAAACTGAAATGGATGCTAAAATACTAAAGTTATTTGCAATCTTCTTAACTGATCCGTTGTGGGGATGTGCGTCCAGAGTTGTTTACATGTTTAGGCAGATAGCTTGTTTGGGGGCCGGAGCTGCGTTCATTTTCCGGTCGAAGAATATTAACCTTCGTCAAAATATCTATAGAAATAGTTACAAATGAGATATACAGATAAGAATTTCAGAATTATGCATACTGACCTGTGCAATAACCCAACACCCTTCAATGCTATCATATCTCAAAATTGGAGGCAATTTCTAATGATTTCTGGTAGAGACAACATTTGGGCCTTGGCTTTTCCTCGCTTAAAACTCAGTCTATTGCACTTAAAAAGTTATGGTAAAATTCTAGAGCTGAATAATGCACTTACCCATGACTCAGGCACCAGTTTGCCTTCGTTTGCCTTTTTTACTTTAGCAATTTTTTATAAGAAACGACCAGTTGTGGGTGAATTGCAAAAACTTTCCTCGGTCCATATTTTTCTCTGCACAGTCTCTCCGCTTCAAACAACAAACAGTGAACTTTGACATTGTATCATAAAAGTCTTGCATCGCATCGCATCACAGAACATTTCTATTGAACGATTCCACGCACTTTAGCTGTTTAGCGAGGCACTCGTGAATTCCTAAAGGTTCCAGGACAATTTTCGTCTTTACTGCCTGTGCCGTCGTGAACATTTCAAAGCAAGGTTTTCTTAATTTGAGCTTTTCCAATGATAAACGAACAAATGAAAATAAAATGAAAATATGCCCGTGGCGATCTAAGAGTTGAGTTTCTCATAAAAACAAATGATTCACTAGACAGGTTCTCATCACATATCCTAAGGAAGTACCTTTGTTGAGCCGTTTCCTTAGAAATGCTTAGTTTACCGATTCTTAATAACAGATCAATCCACCAAGTCATTCTTTCTTTTTCTTTCCCGTTCTTTAATATGTCTGTTTCCCAATACGTCTGTTTCCCAATACGTCTGTTTCCCAATACGTCTGTTTCCCAATACGTCTGTTTCCCAATACGTCTGTTTCCCAATACGTCTGTTTCCCAAAACGTCTGTTTCCCAATACGTCTGTTTCCCAATACGTCTGTTTCCCAATACGTCTGTTTCCCAATACGTCTGTTTCCCAATACGTCTGTTTCCCAATATGTCTGTTTTTCCCAATACGTCTGTTTCCCAATACGTCTGTTTCCCAATACGTCTGTTTCCCAATACGTCTGTTTCCCAATACGTCTGTTTCCCAATACGTCTGTTTCCCAATACGTCTGTTTCCCAATACGTCTGTTTCCCAATACGTCTGTTTCCCAATACGTCTGTTTCCCAATACGTCTGTTTCCCAATACGTCTGTTTCCCAATACGTCTGTTTCCCAATACGTCTGTTTCCCAATACGTCTGTTTCCCAATACGTCTGTTTCCCAATACGTCTGTTTCCCAATACGTCTGTTTCCCAATACGTCTGTTTCCCAATACGTCTGTTTCCCAATACGTCTGTTTCCCAATACGTCTGTTTCCCAATACGTCTGTTTCCCAATACGTCTGTTTCCCAATACGTCTGTTTCCCAATACGTCTGTTTCCCAATACGTCTGTTTCCCAATACGTCTGTTTCCCAATACGTCTGTTTCCCAATACGTCTGTTTCCCAATACGTCTGTTTCCCAATACGTCTGTTTCCCAATACGTCTGTTTCCCAATACGTCTGTTTCCCAATACGTCTGTTTCCCAATACGTCTGTTTCCCAATACGTCTGTTTCCCAATACGTCTGTTTCCCAATACGTCTGTTTCCCAATACGTCTGTTTCCCAATACGTCTGTTTCCCAATACGTCTGTTTCCCAATACGTCTGTTTCCCAATACGTCTGTTTCCCAATACGTCTGTTTCCCAATACGTCTGTTTCCCAATATGTCTGTTTCCCGTGCGATGCAAATCATATGTAGCGTGAATGGCAATTCACCCACACTAAATTTATACATTCAAATCTACATATCGTGATAAAGATACCCCGATCCTATAGCGTGGGCGTAAGGCTTTGCTCAATGGAGATTCTGAACGGGGAGCAGTGGCAGCAGCAACTGTTGTCGTTGTTGTTCTCCCGGCCGGGGTCACCGTTGCTCGGCATCATGCGTCTATTCTGGCCTGGCATCCAACGTGAAACAAGCATCAGTATCTACCAGTAGTAATTGTTGATGTGTAGCTTCTTGTAATTGTGTATTTAGATGTAATTAAGGTGGATGTTTCTTTGTGGTTGCTCCTCCTGGTATTGTTGCTGTAGTGTTGTATAGTTGTATAGTAATTAGGAAGTACATCAGGTTGTAACATACCGGGTGAGCCAGAAAAAAGTTCCCACTTTTGAAAATTCATAGCATCAAGAGTACTGAATGGATTGGAATGAATCAATATTTGCTTGACAGCCAGAAGATTGAAGTATTTTTGTGATTTTTCTCACCTTTTTACAAACACTGGAAAAATTGGTAAATTCAAGTTTACAAACACTTGATGGTTGCAAAATGACTGAAAAAGGCCTAAAATGCTTGATCAAATCATAAAGGACTCCTCACTCAGAACAACAGAGACAATGCAGTTTCTCATGGGTGAGAGATATCGTCTGCACATCTATTGCCATGGGATTGAAAATCTTTAGTATCTGTTTGCAAATCTATTTCTTATAACTCTTGAGAGAGGTGAAACGCCCGTGCGTTTTGTTCTGTGTGAAGAGAATCCTAACGATTTGATCCAGTGTTTTAGGCCCTTTTTCAGTCATTTTGCAACCATGACATTTTCGTAAAGTTGAATTCATCTATATTTGCAGTGCTCGTAAGAAGACGAAAAAATCACAAAAATACTTTGATCTTTTGGCTTTTAACTAGAATTTGAATCATTCAAATCCATGAAGTACTTGTGGTGCCACGAATTTTCGAAAGTGGGAACTTTTTTCTGGCTCACTCGGTATATTGTGAAGTTTTAGATGAATATTAAAAATCTACTAATATGGCGGTTGGCCCCAGAAAGAGTGAACCGCGAAAATCTTTCATGTATAAGAAAGTACTTACATAAAGAAAGTAACTAACAGAAATCAGTGATTCGAAAACTATTTGATAGCTAAATGACTTCGCTACATTCCTACAATTTTTGCAATTTCTCTCGACATGGTAAATTGGTGAAAACAATGTTTTAGTTACAGCAAGCTGTTTTAAAACCCGTAGAAACGTCTCAATATGTATCAATGTGAGCGGAACGAGAAAATGATGAGTACGTTTCATGATATCTTGGGAACTGGCATGTCAGATCGAAATTTCCATTGCAAGCAAACACTTCTGGTAACGAAAACTAATTACGAAAACTAATTTCATGTGAACATGTGGTTTTTGTCATAAAAATGTCAATGTGAATTTCAGACGGTTATTCTGCATGAGATGCAATTTTTGGAATCATATTAAATGCAATGGGACAAGTGTGAATGAATATAACACTTTAGTTAAGGAGGGTAAGGACAGTCCATGGCTATGTGCTAAATGCTCAACAAAGGAACGTGAAGAAACGTTCCCTTTTTGTAGTGTGTCTGATGATGTTTTTGCAAATATCTTTTTTTTGGATACCCCCTCTTTTAGTGACACAATACCAACGTTTGATGTATGTTCAAGGCTTACCAATCTGCCAAATCTAGGTGACTATGATATTGATGAGCAGATGCCGCAAAATATTGACTCTCACTACTTTTCTTTGCAAGAGTTGTCCAAATTTTTTTCTAAATCTTCTTCTCGTGATGAGCTTTCTATTTTTCATTAATATACGGAGCCTTTCCCTTCATCTTGATGAGCTAATTAGCCTAGCAACTAACTTGAATCAAAGTTTTGATGTTATAGGTGTGTCTGAAACATGGGATTCATTTGAGAATCTAATTGCAACTAATATTGAGATTCCAGGATATGATTTTGTCTTTACTAGGTCTCATAGCCAGAATGGTGGTGTTGGGATCTATGTCAAATCCAGCCTGTCCCCTTCACCAAGGAAAGATCTTGACTGCAGTCATGATGATTTTGAAACTGTTTGGATTGAGGTTGATCGCAAAAATTAAAAGAATCTGCTGTTTTGTTGTGTTTACAGACATCCAAGTTCTGATATAGATGGCCTAACACTTCACCTTAACAATATTTTATCAAACATAACTCAATCTAATAAACTTGCTTTTATAATGGGCGACTTTAATGTTAACCTTCTAAACTATAATTCAGACACTCAAACTTGTGATTTTGCCAATAATTTCTTCTCTAACAATTTTATGCCATGTATTTTTCACCCATCTAGAATTTCTGACCAAACCTCTACATTAATTGATAATATATTTACAAATGCAGTTGAATTCAATATTACCAGTGGTAACATCCTAACCCAAATTTCTGATCATTTTCCTCAAATTCTAATCATCAAGAATTTAAAACTTGATATGTTAAATGCTAGTCACTATAAACATGATTTCACTAATTTCAATGAGGCAAATTGCATTGAAGATTTAAATTCCATCAACCTTGATTTTGTTAATGATAACACATTAGATGTAAACTATAAATTCAGTAAATTTTTGAAAGAGATCTTTTCACTGTCAGAGAAGCATGCTCCCATTAAAAAGCTAAATAAGAAAGCCATCAAATTAAAAGCTAGGCCATGGATAAATGGTAGAATCTTGAAAATGATGAGATTACGTGATAAAATCTTTCGTAGTCTAAGGAAGGATAACACTGATGTTAAAAAATCATTATATAAAAAGTTTCGCAATCGTGTAGTTTTGGAATTGAAAAACAGTAAAATTGCCTACTTCCAAAATTATTTTCTTACCAATAAACAAAACATGAAACTTTTATGGTCAGGTATTAAATCTATTATAAGTGTGAAAAGTTCTTCCTCTTCTTCTGTTAAAAAGATCAAAGATAGCAATGGAAATATCACCTCTGATCCAATGCACATGTCAAATATTTTTAATGATTACTTTGTTAACGTAGCTGAAAATATTACTGATAAAATCCCCAAAACCTTGAAATCACCTCTTGCCTATATGTCAGACAGAAATTCAAGTTCAATCTTTCTTTCCCCAGTCACACGTTATGAAATTGACGATCTTATTGCGGCTTTGAATCCAGCTAAATCTGTTGGTCCAAACAGCATACCAATTAGACTGCTCAAAATTCTTGGCCCCTCTCTATCGCCTTTCCTAGCTCAAATGGTTAATCAGTCATTTGAGTCAGGAGTTTTTCCAGACAAGCTCAAAATTGCTAAAGTTATTACCATATTCAAAAAGGGTGATCACCAGCAGGCTTCTAATTACCGCCCAATATCTTTACTTTCTATTTTCAGTAAGATATTTGAAAGAGCAATGTATAAACGCCTCTTTAACTTCCTAGAATTTCACAAGATTTTGTATGACCTTCAATTTGGTTTCCAGGAAAATCATTCAATAGACCATGCTCTAATTAGTTTGACTGAAACTATAAGACATAGCTTAGATAATAAAAGATATGGTTGTGGTGTATTTATTGACCTTCAAAAAGCCTTTGACTCTGTCAATCATCAAATCCTACTTTCTAAGATGGAGCACTATGGAATTAGAGGTTGTGCTTTAGATTGGTTTAAATCATACCTTTCAGAGCGTGAACAGTATGTAAGCATAAATGGTTTTAACTCTGGCCTACTCAAAATCTCTTGTGGGGTTCCACAGGGGTCTGTATTAGGTCCTCTTCTCTTCCTATTGTATATAAATGACTTGCCTAATGTATCTAAAAGACTTAAATTCTTCCTATTTGCTGATGACACTAACATATATTATGAGAGTAATGATATAAATAAATTAGTAAAAGTTGTCAACATTGAACTCAGACAGGTTAAAAAGTGGCTTGATGCCAATAAATTATCTCTTAATGTAGAAAAAACAAACTTCATGATATTCCATTCAATACACAATGAAATAGATGAAAATCCAATCATTAAGATTGGAAAGAAGGCCATTCAAAGAGCAAACTTTGTTAAATTTTTAGGACTACTTCTAGATGAAAATCTTAGTGGGAAGTTCCATCTGAAGGAGTTGTCCAAAAAACTTGCTAGAACTTGTGGTGTTATTTCAAAGGTTAAGAGCCTCCTGACTCCAGATGTGTTACTCTGCTTATATAATTCATTGTTTATGTCTTTTGCCCAGTATGGTATTATCGTGTGGGGTAATACTTCTGCGTCTTATACAGACCCTGTCTACAAACTTCAGAAGAGACTAATCCGAAAAATTTCTTCTCAGCCTGCTCTTTCTCCTTCTGCTCCAATCTTTAAGTCTTTAAAACTTCTTAGACTATCTGGTCTTTTTCAGCTTAAACTTCTCACTTTTGTCTTTGAAACTGTATATAGATCATCGCCGAGTTGCTGCCATGACTTTTTCCTATTGAATTCATCCATGCATCAGTATAACACTAGACAGGCTAGTAAAGGTGATTTGTTTCTTGCTCGAAAGAACACCCTTCAATTTGGGCTCAACTCCAATGAAATCCCTGTTGAATTAAGAAACTCTCACTCGAAAGCTTCATTCAAAACCAAGGTAAAGATCTACTTTTTGTGCCACAATTACACCCAGTAATTCACACTTTATTATATGTGTCTTTCTGCACCAGTTTCAAATAACATCTATAGAAAAGTCAATTTTCTTTTTCAGATAGGGGGTGTTCCCTCCTCGATTAGCTTGCCTATTGAGGGAGCTCCTCCTTTAAGAAATTCCCCTAATCTCATTATGGCTCTTCATACTTACCTATTTAGTCTGTTTACATTTGCCCTAAGTATCATCCTGTGTTTTTTCAATGTTATTTGTTGTATTTTATTTTAAATTCATATTTGTTAATTAGATAGGTGGGTATGTAGAGTTATAACATGTATTAGATGGATTTTTAAAATGAAATGAACTGAACTGAACTGAATTTCTCAAATCTACTCAAATAGACTCAAATCTTTCAAATCTTTAAAAAGGTGTGTGTGTGTGTGTGTGTGTGTGTGTGTGTGTGTGTGTGTCTATGACATTTTTCTTTGAACTGAATAGCTGCAAAGCAACTTATGGTACTTCGCTGTAGATCTGCGGTGAAATTTTCTGATATCGCATGTTTTATCAAAATGGCAGCAAATAATTTTTTTTGGAAAAAGTTCACAGAAAATTTTGAAAAAATTTAAATCATTGTAAATCCTAAACCAAAAGAGGAAAAGTGATAACCCTGACGAAAACCAAGGTCTACAATATAGGGACAAGCAGAAATCTGTAGCTCTTGTGGTTTAAGATTTAGAAATTTGAAGACGTCATAGCCTCAAATCTAATAAATGCCGCCATTTTGAAACTAATCAAGATATCAATAAATTTCCACGGCAGATTTACAGCAAAAAACCCAAAATTCCTTCCAAGCCATTTAATGCATAGAAACCTGTAATAGAATTTTACACCGACCATTTTTAAAGATTTGAGCCCTATGTTCTATTTTTGTTGTATTACGATGAACAGGCTGTTTTCTCTATACCCTTAGTTTTGCAAGTTTGCCAATTCGATATAAATAGCTAAAAATAGTAGGGATGTAGCAACGTTTGTATCACTGATTTTGGCTGCCTTTTGTCTAACAGATTTTCTCTGGTCACTTTTTGGGTCAAATATCATAAAAGTTAGAAATCTAGTTCTCAACGAATCCAAAGGTGGGCGATACAAAATTGAATCAGAAATCAAATGTCGGTAAACAAAAGTCAAAACTAACTGTCGATAAACCCAAAAGTCACAATAATCATTCCATGGAGACTACAAAGCTCTAACCAAAATAAGTCGCATCTTGATGCAAATCTTTGCACTAAAAAAGTTGGATTGAACCTGGCAGATAAACCAAAACTCATTGTCCATAAACCCAAAAGTCACAATAATCATTCCATGGAGACTACAAAGCTCTAACCAAAATAAGTCGCATCTTGATGCAAATCTTTGCACTAAAAAAATTGGATTGTACCTGGCAGACAGCACTTTTATCGATATCTTGATGGACAACTGATATTGGAGTATCATCTCTTTCGTTACGCTCTCTCTTTTAAGAATTCCACATGCTCATCATCATAATCATCCCTGTCAATCAATCAATCAATCAATCAATCAACCAATCAATCAATCAATCAATCAATCAATCAATAAATCAATAAATCAATCAATCAATCAATCAATCAATTTCTCAACAAGAGGTATAAGTCTGGTAACATTGACTGTCTCAAAGAATCTGACTTGTAGACTGTTCGCAAAAAAGAAATTTCTGATAAAATGAACACCTTCTTTTGCTCGGTGGGTAAGGACCTTGCTGACAAAATTGACCCGGTTCCAAATCCCCTCTTTTCGGGCGACTAAGAGGCTAACAAAGATAAGGCTAAATTTCACTTCAGGACTGTTGAGGTTCAAGAAATCAGGGATGCATTTGCCAAAGTTAAAACATCAAAGATTTTTGGGACTGACAACATTTCTAGCTACCACAGGGGGAGGGGGGGGGGTTCTTCCATAGTAAAGGTACTTGGGGATGTGCCGCGACGAAGGGTATACTTTTTCGGATTTCAAGTCCAGCCAAGGGTATACTTTTTTGCAATCCTTAATCAGTAGTTAGCAGTAGTCTTCATTCATCAGTAGTTCTACTGATGAAGGGTTATGCCCGATATGTTTAGTCTAATTAAATCCTGGCATTTTAGTTTGATCAATAAGGAAATTTATGTTTGACAAAATATAGACACAAGGTAAATTGTATGGAGGGAATTACTTA
Source organism: Aurelia coerulea (assembly GCA_039566865.1). Classification (NCBI taxonomy): domain Eukaryota; kingdom Metazoa; phylum Cnidaria; class Scyphozoa; order Semaeostomeae; family Ulmaridae; genus Aurelia; species Aurelia coerulea. Next base: position 157,266 of record CM076943.1, on the reverse strand, counting down.
AAGGAGCAGCTCTCTCAGTAGTTAGACTAATCGAGAAAAGAGTACCCCCTATTATAAAGGTATCTCATATAAAATTGATTTCTTTCATTCACATTATGATAATGATAAAACTACTGGGCGGACGGACGGTGACATTTTTGATATCCACTTTTCCAAACTTTAGTAATTAGTTTCAAATAGGAAGGCTTTTTGATTTTATTTCCACAGGAATGTCATTCCAGTATTTAGCTCCGCAATAACGCACTGACATAAGACTATATTGCAGGGTATTTTTCTGGGTAAGGAAAATACTATTTTTGATGACTTGCCGAGTACCATATTGATGAACGGACCCAACTAAAGAAATAATGAAAACAAGAAGGAGAGATCTTATTGACACATTCATATACAAAACTAAGCAACTTCAAGTGAAAGGGATCTTGTAGTTTTAGAATCTTTAAATCTGAAAAGATAGGTGTAGAAGGTGCAGTAAAGTGTTCAAATGAAATTGCCCTATTAGCCCTTTTCTGTAGCAACAACACTGGATTGATATGTGTCTCATAAGTAAGACCCCAAACTAAAATACCATACAGTAGAAACCCGCATAAAAGAACCTAGGTTTTTTCTGGGCAGCCTGAATTGGTTCTTAATTAAATGGCTACTATTCTAAATTCCAGCCTCTAAGGTTCTTAAAAAGGTTCTTATATACGAGCAGGCCTTGCACACATTAACACTGTTTTCCAGCCCAAGAATTCTTGAGATTTCTTGAGATTTCTTGAGACTTCTTGAGAACAAATCTTTTGTACCAATGAAGAAGTCTGATCAGGATGTGAAGAATTCTAAACATTCTTGTCATTTTAATGATTTACATTAAAGCTATTATATAAGAACCTTTCCCAGTTTGAGCCTCTTAGGGGTTCTTATTTAGGGGGTTTTAAAGATTGAATTTCAGCCTCTAGGTTCTTATAAAAACAGGTTCTTTTATGCGGGTTTCTACTGTATTGAAGAAATGAATATAGAAGTTGACATGCCACAATGCTCGTGTCTTGGTCCCTTACGTTTCCTAATCTATATCAATGATCTCCCACAAGCCGTCCAAGATTCCCGGCACCTGCACTCCTATTACCTGGTGTATATCATGCTTGTCAATAGAATCTACTTCATATCCCCTATCTCTGACGGAACCTTTCAAATTAACCCCTTTTTCTCCGACTCTATGGGAAATATCACCCCTTTTTCATACAATCGCTGACATTCTTGAAATGGTGATTTTGTGATTAGATAAGATGAGGGAATATAAATAAATGATCATGAACTGAATAGGAACTAATATCATTACAGTTGCAATACAGTAGGTTACAATACATGAATCTGTCCTGATACTGAGAAATCTAAATTCAATCTATGCATGTTGAAAGTGCTTAAATCATTCTGGTACATGGTTACACAGTTATGCTTAAAATTTACCTTCTTAGTGACAGAATGATTAGTGATAAATTTGGTAGCCTATTCCAGGGAATCTCTGATTAATTTTCCAAAATATGACCCCTATTTTTGAACTCTATGTCCTAGATAGGATTTGAATTTATACCCCTTTCTCAGAGAAATAGTGAACAAGCATGAGGTAAAACAATAACTAAAGTGCAGGTGCCGGGCCAAGATTTCACTGTGACCATGTTTCACTGTGTCTGTGCCATCAGCCCAATCATTTGACTTAGCTAAATGAGGCTATCAACAATGACCTTAGGCAACTGAACACTTGACTGCAAGGCAACAAACTTTCTTTCAATGTTGCAAAAAACACACGCCATGCTTGTTTCAACAAAACAGAAACATGCCACTCTGAAAGTCAGAATAAAGAACTGAAATTAAAAATTCGTGAAAATGAACTGCACGTTGTTAAAAAAACGAAATACCCTGGTGTACAAATTGACTGCTCTCTGGATTGGAAAGAACAAGTCAAGGCGGTCTCTACCAAGGTTTCCAAGTTGCTGAAAGCAGGATCTGCACATCGGTCACGTTTTTATGAGCACATGAAATACAGGTAAATTCGACTTAAGGGAATCAATCTCAAATGACAGCAGACATTGAAACCGTTATGGAAGCTAAAGAAATTTTAAAGGAATTGAGTCCATATAAATAGCTGAGCGTTAACGCTATGCTGACAAACTGCTGACGGCCCTTTGTTATCGCACAATTGTGCTAAAGTCATTAGTAGTGGAGATCAAAGACTTCTTAATCCTTGCGCAAGGATTAAGAAGTCTTTGATCTCCACTACTAATGACTTTAGCACAATTGTGCGATAACAAAGGGCCGTCAGCAGTTTGTCAGCATAGTCGTTAACGCTCAGCTATTTATATGGACTCAATTCCTTTAAGGAATACAAGCAAGGGAAGACATGTGGATTCTATCGCTAGTTTCTGCTTGACGAAACATGGTTGGGACCGAACAAAGACAATCGCCGTCTTGTATCAAGCGGTAAGCGAAGGGAAAATGTACACAACCATGTCCCACAACAAAGTTTCTTATCGCATCCAGAATCAGGAAAGCATGGACACTGGAAATGATGAGTCGAGCAAAACATCTGAAATGGATTTAGAGCAACCAGAGTCGGGGGATTATGTCAGCATCAACGATTTTAAAAGACTCCAAGTAGAACTTTAGCAATTCAAAAGATTTTCACATGGAGAAATCCTATCGCTGAAGGCCCAAATTGCAAATAGACCAAGTAGTCCTTCTCAACAGACAAGGGTAGCTCCCTCTGAAAAAGATAGGGAAGCGTTGCTGAGATGCCTTCAAGACCGCATTATCTCTTTAGAGCGGCAGCTGTATGACAAACAGAAAATTATCGAAGGTTTATTGGTAGGGCCTAGATTGGAAATCAAAACAGTTGATGGTAATAAAGGCTGTTTTGATGACGTAACTACACTCATTCCCAGTGGAAAACAGAAATTGCAAGGAGAAAGAGAGCCAAATGTAAATACAATAAAGACAAAGAGGTTGACATAAATGAAGAAGTTGAAAGAAAACAAATCGAACAGATCTATGTACATGATGACAAGACATCCCAAAAGTCCAGGGGCAAAGATCAAAAGCAAAAGTCAAGTATCAAGGGACAGCGCAAAGTCTGCAAACAGAAACAGTTCAGGTGGCAAAATCGTTTTTCTCTTCTCTCAAGTGATGACGAGTCAAGCGATTTGGAAACACTCGAAAATCAGACTCAAAGTTGCTGTACAAAATCCAGCAAAGTACAAGTATCGACAGATGAAAACACAACAAGGGAGAATCAAAAGAACAAAGAGTCGAAAGGGAACAAAAAGAAAAAGAGTGTTCTTATCATTGGTGATTCTATGGTCAAGCACTTGGGTGGGAGAAAGTTGAAAGGATCTTTGGGAAATGGGCAGAATGTTTATGTCAAATCCTGCAGCGGAGCAAATGCAGAAGACATGGTACATTATTCAAAACCACCGATGAAAAGAAACCCTGATGTTGTCATCCTTCATGTCACTAGGTACAAACTCAAACACAAACTCACTAGGAACCAACAAGCCAGCTGAAGCTATTGCGAATGAAATCAGTGACCTGGCAGTCGATCTAAGAAACGGAGAAAATGAAGTCGTTCGTTGTGTCAGCCATAATATCTCGAGGCGATGATTCAACGCCTGAACAGAATGGGCGCAGTCCTTCTTGCCAATAACTTCACAAAATATCTCAAAGCGCATTGATGTGATGATGGGACTCAATATAATAGACACACAGCTAAGTACATTAATGACAAATAAGTACAAATATTTCTTCTATTTTAGAAAATCAAGATTCCCATGAAATTCCTGATTCCGATACTGAAGAAATAAATTCCCTTACCAAACTATCAACTGACAACTATTAGGCATAAGAATAAAAGAGGCCTAATTGTGGTACATCTGAATATAAACTCAATCCGAAATAAAATAGAAAATCTTAAATTTCTGGTTGCAAAAAATGTTGATATCCTAGTAATTTCGGAAACCAAATTAGATGAATCCTTTCCACAAGTCAGTTTTTAACTGATGGTTTCAAAAAACCCGTCCGTTATGATAGAAATGCAAACGGTGGAGGGATTCTGATGTATATCAGAGATAAAAGTTCCAGCAAATGAAATAAAACAGATCAATATTGCCAATTGTAGATTGTAGAATTTAATTGAATGCGTACTAACTGAAATTAATGTGGGCAAGAAAAAATGGCACTGATCAATGCCTACCGCCTCCTTCTCAATGCGAAGAGTTTTCTTTGAAGAGATGGGCAAAATGCTGGACCAACTTACTCCTCGATACGAAAACTTTGTCATTGTTGGTGATTTAAATTCGGAAGAAACGATGTGAAATTAGCAATTTCATGGATGTCTATGGCATGGATTGAAAAACTTAATAAAAAGTCCTACTTGTTATAAATCTGCTGACAATCCCTCTTCGATTGATATGTTTCTAACGAACAAAACCTCTGGTTTTCAAAATACTATGACAATAAAAGTGGGATTGTGGGATTTTTAACAGTATTAAAGAGTGGTTTTGTTAAAAAAGGTCCAAGAATTGTTACATACCGAGACTACAGTAAGTTTGATCATATAAAGTCTCGCAGTGACCTTAAAAACAACTTAGCTAAGAACGATGAAGAATGCTCAGTATTTGAAAATTTCAATTCTGTAGTCAAAGAAGTGCTGAATAACCATGTACCTTTGAAACAAAAATATTTACGTGCAAACAATGCACCTTTCGTGACTAAAACTTTGAGATGGGTATTTATGCTCTGTACACAGCTACGTAAAAGATTAAACAGGCATAACACCTCTGAAAATTGGAACGCTTTTAAAAAGCAGCGAAACAAGTGTGTGAAAATTTTGCGTCAGGCAAAGACATCTTATTATGGAAACCTTGATATGAACTCTGTCACTGACAATAAAAAGTTTTGAAGAACTGTGAAGCCACTTTTCACTGACAAGGTACAAACCTCTTCAAGTATCACACTTGTTGAGAACGAAAAGTTGATTACGAATGACAGTGAAATAGCTGAGATCTTGAATGAATTTTTCACCAATATTACAAAGACAATTGATATTGCCCCTGGTGCATGCACACTTGTCCCGACAGACCACTTGCTGGACCCTTTTGAAATTGGTGTTGAAAAGTATAAATATCATCCCAGCATTCAAAGGATTAAGGAAAAGGTAAAACATGGCTCATTCTTTGATTTCCAACCAGTTACCATGAAGGCAGTCATTGATGAATTATCGAGTCTAAATAAAAAAAAGCGTCCTCGGTTAAAAGTATTCCTGCACGGATACTGAAAGAAAATCAAGACATATTTTCACCATTGTTAACGAAAATTTTTAACAATTCATTACTCCAGAAAACGTTTCCTGGTTATCTCAAATTAGGAGACATAACATCGCTATTTAAAAACGATGATGCCACAAAAAAGCGAAACTATCGACCTATCACAGTTTTGTCCGCTTTATCAAAGGTCTTCTATATGCCCAGATGGTTGGCTTTGCGGATACATTTCTAGTTCCCTACCTATGTGGTTTTCGGAAAGGATTCAACACACAGCATGCGCTATTGAGATCAATGGATACCTGTAAGAACTCCCTAGACAAAAAAGGAGTGGTTGGAGCTTTGCTAATGGATCTTTCAAAAGCGTTTGATTGCATAGACCATGAGCTGTTAATTGCGAAATTAGGCGCTTATGGATTTTGTGAGGATGCTCTGCTGATGATTTATACCGGGTGTCCCAAAAAAAGTACTCCCGTTTGAGAAATCACCAAAATTTAATTACACAACCGATATTCAATTTTCTCTTTTTGTCAAGTAGATCAAGGACCAAATTATTTCCCCAGATATAGAAGATTTTGTAATTGCTTTAAAAATTAGCAAATGTAACTCTTTTTAGGTTTACCTGGTTTTGAATCATACTGCCAAAAATCACTGATGATTGCCAGATCAATTCTTTTGTGCATGTAAACCTTCTAGATGATGATGATGATGATGATGATGATGATGATGATGATGATCTGACTGACAGAAAACAGAGGGTCAAAGTTAATGGTTCATTCAGCACTTGGCGAAAAACCTTAGCAGGTGTGCCACAAGGATCAGTTCTTGGACCTCTTCTATTTAACATATACATCAATGATTTATTTTCATGGTAACGGATACTGCAGTATGTACAGTCTTGCTGACGATACAACTATATTTGCAGCTGACTGTCAATTAGATAGAGTTTTAGAACGGTTAGAAACTGATGCTCTTATTTTGTCAAAATGGTTTCCTGAAAACTTTATGAAATTGAATGAAGGGAAGTGTCATCTTTTAACTTTTGGGACAAACCAAGATGATATTAAGATCACAGTCGGTGAGGCTATTGTTGAAGAAAGCTCTGAAGAGAAGTTGCTGGGGGTGATAATAGATAAAAATCTGAATTTTAAAAGTCACGTCTCAAATTTATGCAAAAGAGCCAGCCAAAAACTGCATGCCCTTGCTAGAGTATCTCCTTTCATGGATCCTGATAAACTGTGTCTCCTAATGAACAGTTTCATAAAATCTCAGTTTAGTTACTGCCCGTTAATTTGGATGTTCCATGACAGGGGTCTCAATGCAAAAGTGAATAAAATCCAAGAGAGAGCACTCAGAATTGTATATAAAAACAGTCATTCCGACTACGAAACTTTGCTGAAATTAGATAATGCAGTATCCATTCACCAACGCAATCTACAGTACTTGATGATAGAAATATACAAAACCAAGAAAAACCTAAATCCTAGTTTCATGAGTGAGATTTTTGAGGCAAGAGATGTACAATATGACTTGCGAAATAAGAATATTCTTGGCATTCCAAACGCCAGGACAACTTCTTATGGCATAGAAACAGTGAGATATTTGGGTCAAAAACTGTGGCAAAAATTACCTCACAATATTAGAGAGTTACAATCATTGACAGCTTTCGAGAAAGAATTAAGAAACCACACAATAGAGTGTGACTGTAGATAGTGTAAAATATTTATTTCTGGCCTAGGTTTTATTTAGCTTACACTTATTTTTCATTGCAACATACACTTAGATATTTCTGATAGATAATTGGCATTAATTAGCTTTTTACATAGCTATTAGAGTTGGACGCCAGCTTTAAACAAATTATTTATTATTATTATTATTATTATTATTATTATTATTATTATATATTAACATATTCAACTTTTGTATACGGTATTTAAACAATACACTAGCCACGAATAAAAATATGTTTACTTGGAAAAAATCAGCTAGTGCTCAATGCAGTGTATGTAGTGCTCCACAAACACTAGGTCACGTAATTGGTGGATGTGCCGCTCATTTGAATGAGGGGAGATACACATGGAGACATGATTCTATTCTTAAGAACCTGGCTGATTATCTGAAAGTGATAGGAAATGTAACTGTTTACGCTGATTTAGATGGATACCCATCACCTTCGGTAATAACTGGTGATGAATTGCGACCTGACATAGTGGTAATCAAAGGAAATTTGCTATACATACTGGAACTAACTGTTGGATTTGAAACCAATATCTCCAAGAATGCTGAGAGGAAGGAACAAAAATATGCAGATCTGATTGAGAATTTACGAGGAAGTCGTGGACAAAATAAGTATAACAACGTTCACTTTATAAATCTATCATTAGGAGCCGTAGGAATAATTGGAAAAGAAAGTCAAAATCTGAAGACTATGCTGCAAGAAATCGGTCTGTCAAAGAGTGCAGAGGATTATATTGTTAAGAAACTAATAAATGTTTGTATAAGGTGCACATACTTTTTGTTTTGTAAAAAGGACAGCGATTGGCCAGAGACTGAACTGCTTTCATGGTAAATCTTTTGTGCTATGTAGTAAAATGCAAAAATAGGTTTGTATGAATTCATGTTGTTATTCTTTTATTTCGTTTTATTTTTAACTAGTATATTTTAGCCTTTGTACGTTCCAGTGCAGCTTGCCAGATTTGAGATTGCTGTAATGGTTTTTAACTCTTAGCTTGTATTTTAATGGATTTTTGATTAAAATGATACATGATGTTTAAAAAAAATTATTATTATTATTATTATTATTATTATTAATTGGACTAACTCGGGATATCATGCAGCAAATCAACAGTCTCCCCCTGCATCCAAAAAATAAGATTGCTCTTTACTCCAGATACTTGCTGCCAAAACTGTCGTGGCACCTGACAGTTGCTGATCTGTCAAAAACGTGGGTTATACAATCACTAGATAGCTTGTGTAACCAATATATCCGTGATTGGCTCGAAATTCCAATATCTGGAACAATGGACATAATTAGCTTACCAAAAAGTAAATTTGGGCTAAACATCATACCTGTCTCAATAAAATTCACCCAATGTCAAGCAACAATAAGAAACTGCCTAAAAAATTCAGTCAATGAGGATATTCGGCATATTCATGAAGCTTCTAGCTATGGTACTAACGTTCAATATGACCAGTACAAGACCACTCGAGAGGTTCTCAAAGACATGAGAGCAGCCACAACTGATCACATAATGACCAAACTTACGTCGCAGGGTTTCATCATTCGCGCAATTTGGGATGCAGTGATGCCAGCTTACAAGGGACATTGGCTGTCAACATTTGACAAAATGCCAAGAAACATATTCAACTTTTGTATACGGTATTTAAACAATACACTAGCCACGAATAAAAATATGTTTACTTGGAAAAAATCAGCTAGTGCTCAATGCAGTGTATGTAGTGCTCCACAAACACTAGGTCACGTAATTGGTGGATGTGCCGCTCATTTGAATGAGGGGAGATACACATGGAGACATGATTCTATTCTTAAGAACCTGGCTGATTATCTGAAAGTGATAGGAAATGTAACTGTTTACGCTGATTTAGATGGATACCCATCACCTTCGGTAATAACTGGTGATGAATTGCGACCTGACATAGTGGTAATCAAAGGAAATTTGCTATACATACTGGAACTAACTGTTGGATTTGAAACCAATATCTCCAAGAATGCTGAGAGGAAGGAACAAAAATATGCAGATCTGATTGAGAATTTACGAGGAAGTCGTGGACAAAATAAGTATAACAACGTTCACTTTATAAATCTATCATTAGGAGCCGTAGGAATAATTGGAAAAGAAAGTCAAAATCTGAAGACTATGCTGCAAGAAATCGGTCTGTCAAAGAGTGCAGAGGATTATATTGTTAAGAAACTAATAAATGTTTGTATAAGGTGCACATACTTTTTGTTTTGTAAAAAGGACAGCGATTGGCCAGAGACTGAACTGCTTTCATGGTAAATCTTTTGTGCTATGTAGTAAAATGCAAAAATAGGTTTGTATGAATTCATGTTGTTATTCTTTTATTTCGTTTTATTTTTAACTAGTATATTTTAGCCTTTGTACGTTCCAGTGCAGCTTGCCAGATTTGAGATTGCTGTAATGGTTTTTAACTCTTAGCTTGTATTTTAATGGATTTTTGATTAAAATGATACATGATTATTATTATTACTATTATTATTATTTTATTCCAGGGCAGTAGGCCTTTTTGAAGCATGCCAAATCATTCCTACTGAGAGAATCTTTGAAAACTCTCTACACAGGTATCGTGGAGCCTCATTTTCGATACTGTCGCTCTGTTAGGGGACGAGCAGGTTCAACTGAAATTAATCAGTTGCAAAAAACTTCAGAATTGCGCTGCACAAGAATTATAACAAACAGCAGCTACGACTCCCCAAGCAGACCACTTATTGAAGGGCTGGGCTGGAAGACCATGTAAGAACTCATTAAAAATGATTCTGGAATAATAGTCTTGAAATCCCTGAATGGGTTAGCTCCACAATACTTGAGTAGCCTTTTCACAATAAATTCAGGATGCTCCTCCGATAGCCTCCGCAATACAAACACGGATCTGAGGTTACCTTTGAAAAAATAGCAAACGGTAAAATTGTTTTTCTTTCAGAGGAGCACAGTTGTAACAGCCTCTCAGCTGAGTCAAAACAAGCATCCTCCCTGAGCTTATCTAAGTAGTCGATTTAGGGCCTTTCTTTCATTTATTGTAAATACGTTTTTAGATTGTTAATAGGGTTAGTTATAAAAACATTAATTTCTCTATTGATTACACTAAAATGCCAGGATTTAATTAGACTAAACGTATCGGGCATAACCCTTCCTGAGTAGTAAGGGTTACTACTGAGGAAGGGTTATGCCCGATACGTTTAGTCTAATTAAATCTTGATTAATCAATAGAGAAATTTATGTTTATCAACTGTAACTATTGCCGCACGTCAACCTCAAGATTTTATTTAACAGGTTTAGTTATAGTTCTAATATTAATTATTTTTTGTAATTTAGTTTAGTTATCTTTTATTGGAGGGCCCTTGAAAACCAGCACTTCTGCAAAAGGGCTACCCTCCCCTTTAACCGGGGGGGGGGGGGGGGAGGGTACTTTGACCAGGTTTCATTCAGGGACGTGCCATCGAAGCTTCAAAAACATACTCGTTCCTTATAACAATTTTCCGAAAAAGTATACCCGACCTTATACCAATTTCCGAAAAAGTACACATTGCATTCATTTTTCATTTTATCTTTTTTACCCATGGTAGCCCCTCAATAATAATAATTGATTTACAGGGGGCCATGCTACACCCGACCTTTTATACCAATTTTCCGAAAATGTAAATCCGACCTTACCAAAATTGTGAAAATCGATACCGTTCCTTATACCAAAATCGCGAAAATCGATACCCTTCCCGATGGCACGTCCCCGTACCCAAAATATGTGAAGTACCCCCCTCCCCCGGGCCCTCTAGCTAAATAAATGAAATAAATAATGAAATTAATAAATCAATAAGTAAACAAATAAATAAATAAATGAATTTTAATGAGAGTCTTAAGTTGCACTTGTAGGGGCATGTGCAACATGGAACCTTCGTGCGCTAACATTTGACTTTCAGATTATCAAGTTTGACGTTTCCAATGTTTTAGAAACAGATGTAAGGTACTTGCAGTAACCTTAAAAGACCAAGAAGGAAAAAAATTGACCTGTTGTGTGTTTTTGGAGTTAGCATCAGTTGGGGATGAAAGGAAAATAGAATCATCTATGTACGTTTTATACATAGAATCATGTACGTACCTGAATCAGTACGTTGTATCATAGATATGTATGTATGTATGTATGTATGTATGTTTAAATTCACCACAAAATTAAAATATTTACAATTTAAAAATAATACAGAGTAATTAAAATACGCAATTTACACAACAATACATTTAATATGAATTAAGAAACACCCCTAATCATGGTGGCAGGGATAGCATTAAAAGATCGATTTGACCTTATTTCCACAATGGTCCCCTTAGAGATGGTTGCAAAAAAAACAAGTGTATATATAATATGTGCTTTTCAAAAAAGGGCCGAATCCTGAATGTGTGAGAGGACGTGGTTTTAGTAGAACACATATACGTCGTTTTCCTCTCTCTGTCTATTTTGAAAAAAGATCATGCTAACATTTTCGATTTATCGGATTGGTTCGAGCAAATCGAGAAGGCTGCAGAATTTCCTTACTGCTGAATAGTCCTTCGCTATTAGCCTAAATGCTATAACAGCTTTTCTATTCACAGCAAACGATCGACCAAAATGAATAAATCGAAAATATTAGCGTAATCACAAAATCTATCTGTGAAACGCAGAAGATGCTCTGGAAAGGCTTGTGGGAAATCTTGTTGGGGAGACGAGATCGCTTTGTCCGAGGAATGGATCTTGGAAAGCTTGTGGGTCTAGTGTTCATTGACCTCAAAAAGGCATTTGATACTGTAGATCACCAAATTCTCTGCAAAAAGCTCAAGCTTTATGGTGTACAGCAATGTGAGCTTGCTTGGTTTAAATCCTACCTATCCAACCGTAAACAGTTTTGTAGAGTTAAGGGTGTTGATTCAAATATTGGGGACATAGAAGTTGGTGTGCCACAAGGTTCGTGTCTTGGCCCTCTTCTCTTCCTCATCTACATTAATGATCTCCCACAGGCTGTCCAAGATTCTAGCGTGTCCATGTATGCTGATGATACCAGTTTGTGCTACCAGTCTCACGATTTGACTCAGCTGAATGAGGCTATTAACAGTGATCTCAAGAGACTGGATATTTGGTTGCAAGGCAACAAGCTTTTGTTGAATGTAGCAAAAACTAAATCCATGCTCATTTCCACCAAGCAGAGACAGAACATTTTCAAAGGTCAAAATAAAGAATTGACATTGAAAATACGCGAAAATGAGCTCCACGTTGTAAAAAAGACAAAATACCTTGGTGTGCAAATTGACTGCTCTTTGGATTGGAAAGAACAAATCAAAGCAGTCTCTACCAAGGTCTCCAGGGCAGTTTGTTTTTTGAAACATGCAAAGTCTTTTGTACCGAAAGAAACTTTGCAAACGCTCTACAGAGGTATTGTTGAGCCGCATTTTCGATACTGTTGTTCTGTTTGGGGCTGCGCCGGTTTGACAGAAATTAGTCACTTGCAAAAACTTCAAAACCGTGCTGCTAGGATTATTACGAATAGCAGCTTTGACGCCCCAAGCAGAGCTCTAATCGAAGGGCTGGGATGGAAGACCGTTGGCGAACTGATTACTGGTGAATCTAAGACAATAATGGTCTTCAAGTCCCTGAATGAGCTGGCTCCACAATACCTCTGTGACCTCTTCACCCGCATATCGCAATGCTCATCATATAGCCTACGTAATACGGGGACTGATTTGAGATTACCGATGAAAAGGTCAGCAAATGGCCAGAAATGTTTCTCGTATAGAGGTGCAAAACTGTGGAATAGCCTCTCAGCCGAGTCAAAGCAGGCATCCTCTCTATATAGTTTTAAGAAAACTGTTTAAAACAGGGGTTTCTTTTTTATTTAGAAATTTTTTAATATCAATGTACATTCGGTTTTGAATATTGTAAATAGGGTTTTATAGTTTAATTTGATTAATAACTTTTTAACTTATATTTTGTAGATTGTAATTATTGTTTTATCGGAGGGCCCCTTGAAAACCAGCTTCTGCTGAAGGGCAACCCTCCTTGAAAGAAATGAAATGAAAAAAATGAAATGAAATGGAAACTTATGTGTCCCCCCGTGCAGTGGCTTAAAGAGCATGCGCTCGTCAGAGCTTCAACCCCAAAACGCTACTGCGCATGAGCTTTAACCTACTGCACGGGGGAAGCATTGGTTTCCTCGGGTGAAACGTATCTCATCTCCCCAATAAAATCATTTAAATGAATTGAAGGGGTTTAAGGAGGAGTAGGAAGGACTTGATTGCGAGAATGGTACTGCACTCTCTGTGCGGACAAGTTTTGATGGATTTTTGTGACAGCCGTATTCGTAAATCTCTCGTTGCTGTTTTATTGACAAAAGTATTCATCAAGACCACGTTAAGCCTTATTGCTTGACCTGTGGTTTCATGTTTGCACTTACATGCATAATCGTCTTTCCCGCATTTTTCACCTGAAGTTGATAAAAGCGTGATTTCTCGAAACAGGATTCCGGAGTACTGGTAGGTAATATTTTCTGGCATAACGGAATAACCAGATCCAGGACCAGTAGGACCGGACCCTAACGGACTTGGACGCATATTTCATTCCAAAAAGAGACAAGACCAATAAGATCATCACTGACAAGAAATCATAACCTCTGAATCATCAAATGCTTGACTAGATACATTATGTATATTACCTTACTCACAAGCAGTAGACAAATTTCCAGTTGAAAGGAACGAAGGTTTGCAAAAACTTGATAACTGTAATGACTTTCTCCAAAGAACAAGATTCATCCAAAGGACAAGAAAGACATCCTGAACGAGATTCTGATAAGACAAAATGCTAAAATCTGATACAAACCAAACCAATTTACTGATTGGAGCATTTTATGACACTATATCAGCTTTCTTTTGGGATGGTATGCTTCCACATCTCAGAGAACTTTCCAGGAAAATGGGGAATACATCAAAAAACATAATAAATGAACAACTTACACTTTATAAAATGCAACTTTTGATCGAGGTGAACGAGACATCTTTCTTGAACAGCAACAAGCAAGAATAATAACAATCATTCCCGTCAAAATGGCTGATGAACCAACAATTGCATAATAAACACTGTTTTCTTTCAGTCTTATTACTTCATACCAATTTTTACTCTTTTTATCTTTCCCTTGAAATAAAAAACACAAAAGTAATAGAACAGCTCCAACACGTTTAAAAGGTTGATTGACAAAAGAAGCATCATGGCCAAAAAAATATCATGGTTGCATCTCTGTTGATCTGATCGAGAACCTTATAAGTCGTTTCAGGACATTTAGTTGCGATGCAGCTTTCTTGCAAATCTTTAATAGATAGAGATCAAAGTTCAGTTTGTAATCTAGTGTTATACCTAGGAGTTTACAGTCTCTGCAGACTGGATAGATTGTCCCAGAAAATCAAGATTTATTCCAGAGGTATTCGTCTGATCTTTTTTGATGAAGAGTGCATGCAATTTGTCAGGGTTAGCAATCATTTCATTTTGATCGAGCCAAGAGAGGGCGTCACCTGCTTGCCTGCCTGCCTGCTTCCTTTTCTAAAACCTTTTAGTGTATAACCTGAGACAATAGATGAGATCTCAAAGATTTATAAATAGCCTGTTGTATTTGATAATCCAGCTTGTGGCGAATGAAAGCAATGCTAAAGAAAAAACAATAGAGGGGAGGGATTAGGTGTTTCTTTATCCTATTTCTAGGCAAGTGCTATATATCTCAGGTCATTCATTTTAACGAGATCCGGCAATGACTCGGAAAAGAAAACTAGCGTATTGTCACCAGCATAATTGTACATAGTCGCTTGCTTTATGAAAAAGATCATTTATATAAAAATTAAACAATACGTTGAAAGGAGCTGTGCACGTTATTTATATGCACGCTCTGTTTCGCTTTTTTTAGATAGGAATGGATCAGTACTAATGCATTTTCATCAAAGCCATATGCATGGAGTTTTGCTGTAATCAATCCATGCGGAATTGAATCAAAAACAGATCCTACAAGGAAAATATTTTGTCCAATTTAGATTTCCACTCTTCTACGAGTCTAAGCAAGACATGTTTAGCCTGCGTGCAGACTCGACTATTCTACACTTTAGGATAGTAGAGTCTGCAGGCAGGCTAGACATGTTGAGTGCTGCAGGCCCTTCTATAGGCTGCGATGAAAGTCAACAGTGTTTCATCTAAGAAAGGAAAAAGTTGTTCCTTGTCAATTTTTTCAAAAACCTTTGAAAAACGTGTTGAGTGCACTGACTGGGGAAATACAAAATTACGAATGCTACAATTTATGGCTTTTTTCAAAGGTGAAGCTAGTTAATCACTGGCCAGACGAACAAGTTTTGGTAGAATTTGGTCCACACAGGTGGATTTTCTACTATCAAGCATTTTAAAAGGAAAAGTGTTAAAAGTACATTCCGTGTTTTGAACTAGAGCCAATATACTCGGGTGATCCTTGTCCTAAACAAGAATTAACCTAACAATTTTTCGATCGGCATCAATAGAAGTCAATTCAACATGGTTTTTTTCCAGAAATATTTTCCACAATATTTATGAATCAGACTTGACATAACTCATGATCATCAGTAACTATTCTGTCACCATTTACCACGCAAACTTCGTTACCAGTCAGGCCGCCTTTATTTGAAAAAAAAAACGGTTTCACGAGATCCCAGAAAACTTTTTTGACATGAGACCGTCACTTGTAACTCTCTTAAAATGAGTCTTAATAGCCTTTTTACGTAAAGTAACACATCGGTTTCACTGGATTTTGAAAGCTATTTCGCTTTCCTTTGAAGGGTGTTTGTTCAACCTATTTTTTAGTCATGCTCGGGTATAGCACGTCCTATTTTGGTTGGGGGGGGCAAAAAACTCCCCCCTACCTAACTCTTGACTGGAAATAGATAGAGCAACGAGATTTGGTGTACTAATAGCCCCAGGCATGTAATTTTTGAGAATATAAAAATCAATCTAAAATTAGCCGTCATTTTTGCTGGCATCAGCATTTTTCTTTGAGTGGTAAAGAAAAGTGGCAAAATCGGCCAAAAAAAATGCGATAAAATTAAATTTGGAGCACAATTTCCATCCAAACATGAAAATTATGATAGATTACATCAAATAGCACTACCCAGCAAAATATCTTTGCAAAATATTGCAATTTCATTACTTTTTTCGCGAAAATTAATATTGGAGAATTGGCGATTTTGACAGAGTCAGGTCCGGAAGATTGTCTCCCTCCCCCTTATTTGTGAAAATAGTTTTATAAAACTTCTTGAGTCGTTGCACAATAAGTAGCAACAAAAAGTCAGAAAGTTTCCGGGCCATAATTGTTCTCATGGCAGAGTTATAACAAAAAGTTTACGGGGGGGGGGAGGATTTGCCCCCCAACCAAAATAGGGTTAAGTTCTGGGTTCATAAAGGTCGAGTTATTTCCCCTTAGAAAATTTGTTTTGGTGGGTGCATATTTTTCAACAAAATTTCAGAAAGTTTTAGTCAGATGGTCATATGAATTATCAGAGTCATTTGCATCGCATTCAAATATTGCCTGCTTGACATCCTTCAAAAACGTCTCAGGGACAAATCTTTTGAGCGTCGATACTTCAATTTGTTTCGGTTTTAACCTAGGGACAGTTGATTTCATAGTTATAACTAGAGGCTATTTCTGAAAAGAGATCAGGGTTGATTGGTAAGAATAACACCAATGGAGGAGCTATGATTTTTGGTGAAACAAGTTTTAACTTCACTATATTCGTCAAATCGAAGACGTCACAGAAGGACATCAATTTTTCAAAGCCTGAATCTGCTTTGTCATGATTATCAATATTGATATCAACAATAATGTGCATTCTGATTGGTCGAAGCCACAAATGTCAACAAATGCGCTGCTGATTGGTCAAAAATGATATTCCCTTTTTTATATCAATTAAAAACAACAATAATTAAAACTACAAAACTACAAATACATTCAACTGTGACATTCATGGCGAGGAAAGACATGAGGTCACCAAGTCCTCACCATGAATGCCACTTACATTTCAAACTAAAGATTACATTATAAAAGAAAAATTAAGTAGAAAGAAATAAGGAGGGGGTGCTGCTGTTTATGTTTCAACGTTAGTTTAACCTTGCCGAGGCTTTGATAAAGGAAATGGTTGCTTCTAATATGATTCTGTTTGGAACTGTACCCAAATTGTGATCACCAAACAGGAGAAAAAGGACAAAGTTCTTTCGGATTTACATCAGCAACATTGAAACCATCAATATCTGAGAGCTGGTCAAAGAGATCTTGGCGCAATATGCTGTATAGGGGGCAGTGCAGAAGAAAATATTTCCCTTGCTAGAATGGAGCGGGAATTGAACATCATATCTCATAAAACATACGAAAAGCAGAGAAAGTTGGTATAAACTGGCTCTGCCGATCTCATGCGATGGGGCGCTGAAGAAGTATGGAAAGCACAATATTAATATCTTGAAGTTGCATAGCAACAACAACTGCTTGGTAAATTGACTCAAAATTTGTCTGTCTGTCTGTCTGTCTGTTTGGCATCTGTAACTATTTTTGGAACTTCATGATTTCGGGACTTTAAAGGATGCTTATAGAGAGCCATTTCCCTTCACAAATTGCTATTGTGCACAATCACAGACATTTTGCCAAAAAGTTTTGTCACTACTCCCAGCCTGTACGCCCATGCTCCAAGCTAATAATCCTGTTATTTTGCAAAGGAAATATTGCAAAAGCATAACAAATATAGAAAGATTTACCTGTACAGTTAATTTTGATGTTGTGTGTGGTATTTGAGGAACTTAGCTGAATTATGTCTTCATTTATAATTGAATCATTTGTATGATTAGCTGAGCCGGTTCCCTGATGCGCTGAAATAAGAAAAACATCTTGTGAATGATCGAAGAACACTCTTGGATATTTGTGAGGCTTTTTTAACATTAAGACTGTTTGGATATATCTAAGATACACAACTCTTGGCTGACAATACAAAATCTTACTCTAAGATACACAACTGTTGGCTGACAATACAAGATCTTACTGTAGGCAGTTTCAGAGTTTTAGTTTCTCATTTCAAATGCCACTACCGGGTGTCCCAAAAAAAAAACGCAACAGATTTGAAAAATTCTTCTGCAAACTTTTTCATAGTCATTATCCAACAATTATTTTCATTTAAATCTGCAATAATTAGATTAAATTTTGATATATTTTTCGTTATTTTTGGTGACTTGGTTGGTCAAAACCAGAGCTGCTGCATTGGAGAATCATAATGTAAAACATGACAAACCCTGCAATTGCAAAACATTGTTGCCAACATTGTTGAAAACAAAAGTGTTGGCAAACACACAATTTAATTGAACATTGAACAGACACTCTCATAAAGTTCTGTCAAAACACAGCCATGCTTCTTAAGTGTCCATAATGGTTGCTTGCGCTTTCTAAAGTGACTAGGCCATTATCAGATGTATACTTTCAATTATAAATGAACACTGAGAGCTCCATCGAGAATGGATAACTTTTGAATCAGTAAGAGTTCCCTTTGTTACAGTTTGTTAATGAAGTTGTGCGCTTGTTCATAATTGTGTGACGTTTCAGATATTGCCTTTCTTTTAATTTTACAGTATACTTTGCACTAATGCTGGTAGCTCTGGTATTGCCCTGACAGCAAATTTGAGGTTTGATGATTTTTAACTCTTCACTAAAGTCACCAAAAATTCTGAAAAATATATCAAAATTTAATCTAATCATTGCAGATTTAGATGAAAAAAATAAATTGAGCATCAATTTGAAACAGCTTGCACCATAATTTTTTGAATCTGTTGCGTTTTTTTGGGACACCCGGTAAATATAAAAAAATTCAAAACAAATACGAATTGCAAATAAATATGAATGCGAACAATAACAATGTAGGAAACAAATTAATAATTTGAATGCAGGGAATTTCTTGAGGAGGGGCCCCCTCAATAGATAAACTAATCGAGGAGAGAGCACCCCCTGTCTTAGAAAAGATTAAAAATTTGTTCAAATATTGAAAATTGAGGATAAACTTGCGAAATGAAGCCATATTTTATATCAATATCAATTCTAAGGTGTTTGCAACAAAAAAACTGTGAATCGACGGCAGTTGGGCGATTTGCTGTAGAGGCTGTGAAATCGTATCACATTCTATCGAATTTATCGATGATAAAATGATGGACAGAACTTGGATTTGTGGTGACCTTCTTCGTGAATGTTTCCGCTGGTTATTACTGCGAAAGAGACTTATATAACGCCGATTACTGGGATTCGGCTGCGGGTGAAGTGAAGGTAGGCCCATTAGATTTCTTGGTAGCATACAGTAAAAACCCGCGTATAAGAACCTAGTCGATTAAGAACCTACAGGCTGAAATTCACAAATTTTCAATTGTTTCATAAGAACCAATCCATTGTATTCATTGTTTAAGAACCCAGGCTGATTTGCAAAATAGTAGGTTCTTATACGCGGGTTTTTACTGTATAGCTTTAATTCGTGAAGAATTTTCGAAACCACAAATACAAATACCTTTATGTTATTCCTGGACATAATTCAAGTAACATGTGAAATTTTGAAAGTTATATCTTATTTGCAGGGTTCCTGAAAAAGTCTTGAACATAGGCCAATTTTCGAAGGAATGAAATTCGATGTAACGCCGATCCCTGATTAGATTTTAACCAAAAGCAGAAAAATAAATGTGGATTGGGGCCTGTAGAATCGATTTGTGGTAAAACCAGATCTGTATCTTTATTAGTCAACATCGATTTTTCATTTTCATGAAGGTACTCGAAAAGATCGGAACACGACGATATCATTGGCTTATAAGCGTTAAATTGGAAAATTTGCGGGTTTCCCGACTGTATATCAGTTTTTGATACTCTTTTCTTATCTTTTAAGGTTTTCAGTTAACAGTTTGCTTGATTTTTCATGAAAACATGATTGCAAAAAATAACCCAAACCTTTGATTTTCTTTCTCATTTGTCTTTGTAATAACATCTTTTCTGCTTTTCTCGAATCATCCATTGCTTCTGGACTCAGATCTTCATCACCTCCACTGAACGGTTTTTCATCGTCCTTCGTTGACATTTTTAATTTCTTTTCATTTTCAGCATTCATGAAATCCTGATTTCTGTGTTGGTCACTTCCTCCTTTGTCAGATTTAGAAAATGCAGATAATTTTTCACTGGCTTTCGTGAGTTGTTTGTTTGTTTGTTTGTTTGTTGTTCTTACAAGTGGTACGCTGTGTGTTGTCTGAGTAACCTTGGCTTTTGGGCCATACAATAAAACATCTTTAGACATCCATCTTGAATATATTTCTGATTTCACTTTTGAGAATGATTTTGCTTTTCCATATGCCCACACAATACTCGTATGGTGATCCTAAAATTGATTGTTATGAAATGATACAATTCTATCTGGTTCATCATATTAATAAATAGTCAACTGACACTTTAGCATGCTTGCATAGCAGCTTTCAAGCAACACACAATCAGTTACT
This sequence comes from Aurelia coerulea, assembly GCA_039566865.1. Classification (NCBI taxonomy): domain Eukaryota; kingdom Metazoa; phylum Cnidaria; class Scyphozoa; order Semaeostomeae; family Ulmaridae; genus Aurelia; species Aurelia coerulea. The sequence goes on along the minus strand of CM076943.1, from coordinate 136,702 downwards.
GTTTGTTTACTAAAGACTTGACATTTTATTTGAGATAACGAATGTCCCTAATCATTCTTGCTTCAATATAATATTTGTTCGTGTTTCCCTTTTATATTTTAAATCTATTTCTTCGAAATAAATACCCTCCTGCTCCAAGAGTTTCTCTCTATACTTGTAAGGCCTTTAGAGCTCTGGTTTTCGGTAAATGTGTACTTTGATGTTGAATATTTCAAATTTACCAAATCTAATCAAATCACCAGCAAAAACTTGGTCGTCTGCTTTGAGCATTTCTGTTAAAGTTTTTGGGACATTCAGTACAAGGACGATCTGATTTTGACAATTCATATTCCAAACATTTGACTAAGTCTGGATTTTGATGTTTAGTTAACATTTTGAGAAAATCAATAACCTGCTTTCATAATTTTCCAAAATCAAAATAACCCTAAGTGAGGTTTATCGAACAAACAGAATTGACTGACTTTTCCCAAAACGTAGAGAAAACACTTTAAATTTGCTCTTTGCTCAAGATAAGTGTAGTGAGCTGCACAAGAAATGGACAACAAGAGAGGATACTGTACATTTGTTTGCAATCTGAGATGCATTGTGTCTTCAACACCCCCGCAATGTTGACTAGAACAAAGATCGTTTGTTTGAAAACAATAGTGATGAGCAATGTTTGGGTTGGACAATAGCTTTACCCCCATATTTGGCAAAGTGTCCGCCACAGGAAAGCATTGTCCAGAATTAATTGATTGTCATCGTATACTCTTCAGATTTCTTGGAACGAAAGGTGATTTTCTTCAAAGCAGAATGTAATCAATGAATTAAGGTCACTGTCCACGCGACGCTGCAACCATTTTGATTTTCCACTCAGTAGGACTGCACGACAGAACTCATATATCATATATACAGTAAAAACCCGCATAAAAGAACAAGTGTATTAAGAACACTCAGGCTGAAATTTGGTTTAAAAAGTATCATAGACAATAGATTTATCGCAGAAAACACCGGATAAATAAGAACAAGATCAGCCTGAACCCCCAAAACATGTACGTGCCATCGGGAAGGGTATCGATTTTCGCGATTTTGGTATAAGGAACGGTATCGATTTTCACGATTTTTATAAGGAACGGTATCGATTTTCGCGATTTTGGTTTAAGGAACGATTTTGGTATACTTTTTCGGAAAATTGGTATAAGGTCGGGTATACTTTTTCGCAAAATTGGTATAAAGTCGGGTATACTTTTTCGCAAAATTCGGGTATGTTTTTGAAGCTTCGATGGCACACCAAAACCTGGTCAAGTACCCCCCCCGGGGTTCTTTTATGCGAGTTTTTGCTGTATATCACATTCATACATCATTCAATGCACAAGGAATATAACATTTATACATTATACCCAGTTAATTGAAATTCTTAGTAAATCAATTTTAGTAAGATATGAAAATAGCTTTAGCTGCACGTCATTGAAAGGGTGTCTCAAACTCTTGATATAATGTCTTGTCTACTACAGGGTGTCCCAAAAGAGGTTTGCCTGTTTGAAAATTCAAACTATGGAATTTCCGATTTCTTCCGTGATTTGTATTGGAGGTGTGAAGGGCATACAAACGCTTGTTAATTTCATAGATTTGTATGCAAAGTTGGCAATGTGCAAAACGGGGATCATGTCTTAAGAAGTGGATCTTTTTCTTTAAGCATCAAGCAAAATTGTGTTTTTATGGGCACAGAAGACAGATATTATTCTTCTTGGGTCATTTTCTTGGAGTTCAAGCTCCTTTCTCACAGAATTTTCTAAAAAGGTAAAAAAACCATGCGAGTACTATCATACTTGTGCAACCGAAAACAATTTTGTCGGATTAATAATAATAATCGAATGTTTTAACAGGATAACCTATCAGTACAATATAAACTGTTATCATCAGGGTCGTGATATTTAAAGCCACACTGTCGTGGCAATGATTGGACAAATAAGACAATAGGAAAGAATAGAATTAGGCAGGCTTCAGCAATTTCGCTGTACGCTGAAATTCACGAAGATGATAATGATCACACACCCTTTATTCTGGAAACAAAGTATGATCAAAGAGCATAAGGGCTTTATAATGATCCAGAGGCCAGGTCCTTTGTTAGGGATTTCAACATCACAACCAGCCAATTACAGCCACGACAGTGTGCCTTTAAGCATTATCAATCAAAAGTAAAAGATCTAAAAATAATTACACATAAGTCTAATCCGGTCCAATCCGAAGATAAAATAGTTTCACATCGTAAAATAATTTCTAGAAATCGTCTAAAAACAAGTCTTGATTCAATCTTTCTGGCACTGAGTGGCAACTCATTAAATTCTGTTCCTGCCAGGAAATAAAAACCTTTGCGACCAAATTCTGTTTTTACTTGAGGTAACTTACTACATGTTGATCATTTCTAGTATTCTTCCCATGAGCGTTTATAACGAAGTATAATCTTTCATTACATTGCAGATATTGCCTTGTAGGTATCCAGCACCAAACTACAGGACCTCATTTTCAAACCAGCTTCAATGCTTAGGGACATGCAAGCAAATTGACAGATGCAACCCGGGTTGATCCTATTACATCAAGGCTTCTCCGCTCACCACTTTCAATTCTTTTCTTGTTGAGATGCAGTTCGGAGCCCCTAATCCCCCCTTGAGTACGCCACTGATTAAAGTTTCATATTGATAGATAACTCTCAGCAGAACTGCTTCTGTAAACTTTCCAGCTTCCTATTCAGAACCAAATTATCATTACTTCCAGCACTGGAAGATTAAACTCTGTCAACAGGACACAACAAGTTTTAATTTCAGTCAAAACAAGCAGGGCAGTAAAGACATGGAATTCAAGATACATTAAGTACAAAAATTTTCAGCGGATAAAATTTCGGACGATAAAGTTCGGCGAAAATATTTTCGGACACATTTTTGGTATTTCGGACAAATAAATTTTCGGACAACATTTTGACTAGTTTTCGGATCATTTTTGCAAAACCACACCACCAGGTTTTAGATTTATCGAAGAAAAACACCTTCATAAAATTTGGAATAGAGCCCTAGCATGTCCTAAAGGCCCTTCTGACATAAAACTTGCTAAAATACCGGGTGCGTCAGTGCGCCAAAATAAACTATGCACGTTTGGCAGGCGCAATAAATCGTAGACTGGACCGATTTTAAATATTGATGACTTAATCGTTAGCAGAAACCCTGAATTAGATACTGAGATTTTTTGCAAATGTTTTCATTTTCAGTTTTTAGAGCTAGAAGCGAGTTTCCTAAAATTTTAGTTTTCGAAAACACTGAAAACGGCCCAAAACATCGATCAAGTTTTCTAAAGAATCGACATGAATGGACAAAGAGAGAGCTTGTTTGTGGTGATTTGCGATTTATAAATCGACCAGTTGTAATCTGCTATACGAGAGTTCGTACTAAACCCCACATCCCCTTGAAACGTTTTCTCTTTGTTCATTCATGTTCAATCTTTTAAAATTTGATTGGCGTTTTTTGATCGTTTTCAATGATTTTGAAAACGAAAATTTTAAGAAACTCGCTTCTAGATCTTAAAACTGAAAAAAAAAAATTTGCAAAAAATCCCAGCATCTAATTCAGGGTTTCTGCTAACGATTAAGTCATATATCTTTAAAATCGGTCCAGTGTATGATTTATTGCGCCTGCCAAACGTGCATAGTTTATTTTGGCGCACTGACGCACCCGGTTAAGTCATCAATATTTAAAATCGGTCCAGTGTACGATTTATTGCGCCTGCCAAACGTGCATAGTTTATTTTGGCGCACTGACGCACCCGGTTAAGTCATCAATATTTAAAATCGGTCCAGTGTACGATTTATTGCGCCTGCCAAACGTGCATAGTTTATTTTGGCGCACTGACGCACCCGGTTAAGTCATCAATATTTAAAATCGGTCCAGTGTACGATTTATTGCGCCTGCCAAACGTGCATAGTTTATTTTGGCGCACTGACGCACCCGGTTAAGTCATCAATATTTAAAATCGGTCCAGTGTACGATTTATTGCGCCTGCCAAACGTGCATAGTTTATTTTGGCGCACTGACGCACCCGGTTAAGTCATCAATATTTAAAATCGGTCCAGTGTACGATTTATTGCGCCTGCCAAACGTGCATAGTTTATTTTGGCGCACTGACGCACCCGGTTAAGTCATCAATATTTAAAATCGGTCCAGTGTATGATTTATTGCGGCCTGCCAAACGTGCATAGTTTATTTTGGCGCACTGACGCACCCGGTTAAGTCATCAATATTTAAAATCGGTCCAGTGTACGATTTATTGCGCCTGCCAAACGTGCATAGTTTATTTTGGCGCACTGACGCACCCGGTTAAGTCATCAATATTTAAAATCGGTCCAGTGTACGATTTATTGCGGCCTGCCAAACGTGCATAGTTTATTTTGGCGCACTGACGCACCCGGTTAAGTCATCAATATTTAAAATCGGTCCAGTGTACGATTTATTGCGGCCTGCCAAACGTGCATAGTTTATTTTGGCGCACTGACGCACCCGGTTAAGTCATCAATATTTAAAATCGGTCCAGTGTACGATTTATTGCGGCCTGCCAAACGTGCATAGTCTATTTCGGCACACCCGGTAGAATAGCAAAAATTCACTAATTTTCTTGTTTCTGTTCGTATTCGTCAATTTTTTGCATACGTTCTTTAAATTGTAGCTGGTGTCGTGTCATAGGCACTTCAAATCTGTAAAAAGGGTCTTCTTGTTCTATGTCGTTTTTGAAAGCATCATCAATTTTGGCCATTTTGACATGAATTCTTTTCGAGTACATCAGCAATAGTGAGAGCATGTAAATCGTTATAGGCGAAGAGGACGTTGTTATTATTTGTTATGACTAATGACAATTCTAGATATAGTCAGCGAGTGCTGCCGATTAGTATTTGTACCAAATGCAACTGTAGCGAAGTCAATTTTATAGAAATTGATTGAATGATTATCGCTAAGGAAACGTGTATTATGTTTGAATTTACAGTTGGGTAATGGTTCAAAAGGTAAATGATTTAGAATATTGAGTTGCTCTCCTCCGCCGGTTTCTAGTTCCTGAGTCCAAGGCTTTTGGTTCCGTAGTTCTGTAGTCCATGGTTCCGTGGTCGGTAATATCGAGTTCTGCATTGTCAGAAATAAACCTTTGTCGTCCATTCACGTAGTTAGGTAGTTAAGTAGGTAGGAAGAACTCATTATCTTTTGTTGGAAACCTTTGTTTGTTGTTTGTTGGATAAATGCTCATAAGCCGCGAGCCACAAACCGCAGCCGTGAGCTGGCCCGTCTATCGACATAGCCTGACGGCAGACAGACAGCAGGCAGACAGACAGGCTAATTTCGCTCGCTAATTGAAGCAGAATAGTTAGGCTGCCTTCGGCAGCAAATACTGGATTGGAAACAGTATTTTTTCAAAAACTTTGTATGTTTACAATCATCTTTCGTGACGTGCTTATTGTTGGTCACACTGCGCATGCACATATCCATTCAAAAAATTTAACGTGACAAATTTTCCGACAACTCCGTATTTCGTACAAATAAATTTTCGGACAACTATTTGTCCGAAAGTTTGTCACGCCGAAACTTTTTGCACTTATATTAATGTATCACTTTCTGACTAGGATGAAACATTTTATGACAATTTGATGTAGTTTGTAATTATGAACCTGGAGCCAGTGGTAGATACAAAGTGACAAAAATAGGTCTTCAAACACTGGTATTGTAGCCTGGAGTATATGGAGTATAATTGAATTATATCTTATTGCAATGCAAATACCTGTAATTGGACATCAGACGCATCTCCTGTATCCAATGATCTTGTTATTGTAAAATTGAAATGTCTCCTCTTTGTCACATCATAATCTTGACTTTTATCAAAATGCAATGAACCAGTCATCGTGTTACAATCCTTTGTGACAAGAACAAAATTGACAAAATGAAAGAATGAATTTCACAGAAAACTGTTTGAAACTACAGTATGGTTGAATGATGATGATAATGATTTATGAAACATATGAGTTAAAAACTTTTCAGTTTTAGTTTCATTGACAAACATATCTACATAAGTACATATAAGAATACAAGAATACAACACACATAACCTAACTTAAAATAAACAAATGTGCATACATGATACAAACTACAATAGAATCAAAAATTAACAAAGGGAAACATTACAAGACAAAAGATGCACTTAGATGCAATTGTCTAAGGAAGAGCTCTCTAATAGATAAACTATAATATTACTATATGCCTATAGAGTAGTGTACTATATTCTCTATGTGTGGTATTAGTTGAAGCAAGGTGGTTTGTGGATTAGTAAAGTGCGAGTTTATCCAGACCCCCAGACCCCCTCAATCTATTACCCTCCGATAAATTTACCCTGACCACGCCGCTGATTGTGGTCTTGTAAATTCGGCTTAAAATAGGCACTGAATTTACATACACATTTTTTATATAAGAAACTGGTTCATAAGAAAAGGGTACTAGGATTGCGAAAACTTTAAGAAACTCTAGTACTATGCTTGAGAATTGCTAAGAAACTTTTAAAGCCAAATACAAGGATGTCATGGGAAATTATCGTTAAGCCTTTATTTTCTTAGTAATATTCATGATAACTTTGTGTTTTGCAAAGTGAACTCTCTTTCTTGATAAAAAGGGTGCTGTCTGTCAAGAAACGAATACGTGGCCGTGAAAGAAACTACATGCATCTAAAAAATAAGAAACACATTAAGAAACTTTTGGAACTAAAAAGCTGAAATTTTCACTTGAAAATAAGAAAACTTTAGTTCTGTGGGCTTCCCAGTTTCTTATGAAAGAAAAAACGTGTATCAGAGCAGGCCTGACTGAAGGATATGTAAGAAATAATGCTGAAGCTACTTCGACCATGAGTGATATATCACTCCGTCGAAAAACCTACGAACTTTGAAAAGCAAGAGGGTGTATAGGGAACTGTTACCAATTCCTTGAAAAGCAAGGGGTTTTTGCTAAATAGCACCAGATTTTACTGGAGTGTGATGCCTCTTGAATTTGCCTTTGTTGACGATGCTTTTGCAAATCGAAAAACACCCTCAGCAGAGCTCAATTTACTTCAATTTCTTTTCTGAGCTCAGCAATTAACATGGACTTGCACAAGTCGTCTTGAAAGGGAAAGACAACGAATTAATGATTTTCCTTTAATTTTCTTTGAAGACAACTAAATCAAGTCCCAGTTTACTGCATTACAGTAATAAGTAATATTAGTGAACGACTTGGGGGAATGAAAGCCACAAATTGTAATAAGCCTGCAGCTTCTTATAATTGATTTAATATAAAGAAAATTACAACGGCCTAAAAACGCTAAGTCCATAAAACAGTTCTAAATTCAACTGCAACTTCAAAAAACCCTTTTATTTGGCAAAAAATGCATTCATTCATAACTCGCAACTCGCAACTGCAACTCGCACTTTACCATATCACGGTGGTTTTGTGCTGTAGGATTTTGAGTATTCTATTGTGCGTTTCATCAACTTTTGGAAGCATCGCCGTAACATTCAATGCCACAATAATAATAATAATAATAATAATAATAATAATAATAATAATAATAATAATAATAATAAGACTGTATATGTCGTGTACACTGTAAAATCAATAGGCTAACAAACTTTGGTAGTCTTAATTAGTGGCTTGAAGTAGCTTTTATAAAAGATAATAATAATAATAATAATAATAATATAATAATAATAATAATAATAATAATAATACATATTTAATTATTTATACAGGATACGCCTTTTCAGTACAAGTAAAATACTGCTATCAATAAGGGTCCTGTTTAAAGAAACTGTTGACAAAGTAAACAATTTAAAAGCTAAAATACTATACGATTATCATGCAAAGCTTAAATTATCTATTTTGCGTTTAAAATTTACAAAGAAAGATTCGTTCTGAAGGTCGGATGACAATCCATTAAAAATTAGTGCACCTTGAAAGGCAAACGTTTTTCTTCCTGCTTCTGTTTTAACTCTTGGCAATATAAGACGTGAGCCGTTTCCTCGTGTATCCTTGCCATGATTAAAACGCTGAAACATGTTTCGCAGTGGTGGAGGGCAAGAATCATTTAAAGACTTAAACACGTCGATCGATACTCGTTTTTTTCCGGATTTGATCCAATGTGTCCATCTTCAGGGTCGTGTAGTTAGTAGGAGCTATGATCTTATGGGCTGTCTTGGATTGACTGCAGCTTTTTCTTGGCACTTTCACCTACGCTTAGATAAATGGGATAGCAGTAGAGTAGCACAGGCCTTATCATAACGCTATATATTTTCTCCGCAACAAGTGGGGAGATGTTGGGACGAATTCTTTGCAGGAGTTTTACCCGACTTGAGGCTCGCTTGTAGATCTTGTCAATTTGCATACTCATTGTTAGGTGATTGTCAAGGGTGATTCCCAAATATTCATAGCTCGTAGTTTGGTTTATCGGAGTGCCATTCAGAGAGACATTACATGACGGTTGTTTCGCTAGTTTTTGACTTGTACCGTAGATAACGAGTTCAGTTTTGCCTTTTTTGAGATTCAGTATTAGATTATTGTTCGCAAACCATTTACCAACTAAGTTTGCCTCTTGATTCAGGACTTCTTCAACAGCCTCTACCGATCTTTCCGAGAAGAATATCACTGTGTCATCTGCATACATAAGAATTTTGCATTTGTCCAATACCAAATGAACATTATTGATCAAAATGATGAATAGGAGAGGCCCAAGGATTGATCCTTGAGGTACCCCATATGTTATTTGCTCAGTTTGTGATGTTGATTGATCGTAGCAGACAAACTGCTTTCTGTTGAATACATCGGCGTAGGGGAAGATAAAATTTGGGGGGGCTGCCCGACAAAAAATCCATTGTTTGAGAAAATTTTGCCCGACTTGAGGCGGATTTCCGCCCGATTATGGCTGATTTTTGCAAATTTTTCTGACGTTGGGGGGGCTGCAGCCCCCCTTTGCCCCCTATCTCCTACGCCTATGGTTGAATAAATAGTCTTCAAACCAAGCAAGCTCTGTATTTTGTATGCCATAACATCTTAACTTTTCAAGCAGTGTTCCATGATGGACAGTATCGAAAGCTTTAAGTAAGTCCATAAACAATCTTTTCTACATTGAGTAAATGCATTGTATAGCCTTTCGAAAGATCCAAATCCATGATCAGCAACTCATGTCAGCAACTCATGATCAGCAACTCATATGTCAGCAACTCAACTATTGAAATTAACGAATCATTCGCGATCATTAGACATGGATTCCTTGTCTTCGTTCAAGGTTTTCAATCTGAAGTTTATCGGAGATATGCAACTTTGCTTATGACACGACCATTTACGAGTGTGATACATCAAAAGATGCAATCATGATTAGATTAGAGGGTGACCGACAAGCATTAATGCAATGGTTTACTGACAACGGCATGAGTGCCAATCCTTCAAAATTCCAAATAATGTTTTTGGGGCTAAAGGGCACAAGAAAACTATGCCTTAACATGTTTCAGTTTCATATATTTTAAAAATTCCACTGCATACAATTTATCAATTACACTACTACAATACTACACTACTACATACAATATAAATTTGACGCAAACCTAATACAAAGCAAATAAAAAACAAAGTTACAAGATAATAACATATATAATGAATTGTATGAAGGGGAATTTCTTAAGGAGGACCTCTCTCAGTAGCTAGGCTAATCGAGGAGAGAGCCCCCCTATATCAAGATTGAATATGAGTTATCTCTACATAGATTTTCTATTTAAGCTTTTGGCAAAAGAATGGGTGGTTACTAATCTTTTGCATCAAATAAACTGAATCAGGTAAGGTATTTACTTTAAAAAAAGAAGGCTTTGAGTTTTCAATGGAAAATTTTGTTGGAGGGAGATCTTTTAACATCTATGGGTATGTCATTCCAGCACTTTGCTCCAAAATATCGAGCCGACCGAAGACCATATTGTAATGTATTTTCCTGAGTCAAAATATTTTATTCCTGGTAGCTTGCCGTGTACGATGTTGATGAACAGATTCAACTAAGTCAAAGAAGGAGTGAAAAGAGCGGGAGACATTTTATTGACAGATTCATACACAAAGCTAAGTAGTTTCAGCTGAAACAGATCATATAACTTTAAGATTTTTAAGTCAAGAAAGATTGGAATAGAACGTGTGGTAAAATTTTCGAAAGGAAATTGCTCTTAGAATCTTTTTCTGTAACAGAAACACTGGTCTTGTGTAAGTTTCAAAAGTAAGGCCCCAAATTAGAATGCCATATTGGAGGAAGGGAGAAAATAGAGAATTGTAGAGCCAGATTAAGATATCAATGGGTAAGAAGTGTCTTACTTTGAAAAACATGCCACAAGTTCTTGCCAGTTTTTTTGCAAGTTCTGTCAAATGATACTTCCATGAGAGACTTTCATCAAGAAGAAGGCCAAGAAATTTTACATACTGCTTAATGGGATGATCACCAATTTTTAAAATGACAGGCTCAAGAATAGAGTGTTGAGGAGATTTAAATATGATAAAGTTAGTTTTATCAATGTTCAGTGACAATTTATATACATCAAGCCAAACTTTCACTTTTTCAATTCTTTGTTCACCACTCTTTGAAGGATATCTAGATTATTTGCTTCAAAATACATATTGGTGTCATCTGCAAACAGATAAAAGGATAGTCTTGAAGATGAAAGTGGAAGGTCATTAATATAGATTAGAAACAGAAGGGGACCTAGTACAGAGCCCTGTGGAACACCACAGGTAACACTGAACTGACTACAGTTGGATCCATTCACTGAAACATACTGCTTTCTGCCAGAGAGGTAAGATTTAAACCAATCAGAGGCAATACCTCTGATACCGTAATGTTAAAGCTTTAATATTAGAATATCATGATTAACAGTATCGAAAGCCTTTTGCAAATCAAGAAAGATTCCACAACCAAGTCTTCTGTTGTCAAGTGAATTTTTTATCGTTTCTGTCAAACTAATCAATGCATGACTTACGAAGTGTTTAGCACGGAAGCCAAACTGTAAGGAATAATACCGGGTGACCCAGAAAAGAGTGACCCAACGCAATCTGTCATAGAAAATTAAATAAGTGGCCGATTGAAATGCTTCAAACGTTGTTCTGTTGTTAAAAGACTAGCTTATGCTATGAATATTTTTCGCAATTTTTTTCGGCACGGTGAATTTCGAAAATTAAGGATTTCGAGGAAAAGGGCATGCTTGAAATCCTCAAAATGTCGTCAAAAACAGGGGATCAATTTACAACCATTTCAAATATTCAAAACAACGAGGAGCATTTTTCATTTCAACCTGGGACTAGGCAACCTAATCAGAAGTCTTCAGAGCAAGTTTATAGTCCCTAGGTACTTAAAGATATTCTCTGGCAAAATGAAACACGCTTCTCGTTGTTTTAAAGATCTGAAATGGCTTTAAATCGATCCCCTGTTTTTGACGACTTTTTGAGCATTTCAAGCCTGCCCTTTTCCTCAAAATACTTAATTCAGGAAGTTTACGGTGCCCAAAAAATTTGCGAAAAATACTCATAATGTTGGCAAGTCTTTTAGCGACAGGACAACCTTTGAAATATTTCAATCGGCCACTTACTTTTTTTTAAATAACAGATTGCGTTGGGTCAATTTTTTCTGGGTCACCCGGTATAGAATCTCATGTTTTTCTAGAAACTTGTAAAGGCGCTCATACCATACATTACTTTCTCAATAATTTTACTGAAAACAGACAGAAGAGATATTGGTCTATGATTAGAAGTTGACAGAGGACAACCTTTCTTGAAAAGAGGAATGATTTTGGCTAGCTTCATTCTATCAGGAAATATCCCAGATTGGAAGGAACATGAAGGGCCAATTGATTCCATCAAGCGAACATGTAAAACTTCTTGGTGTAAACATTGACAACACACTTAAATTTGAAATGCATGTGAAAGAGCTATGTAAGAAGGTCAACCAAAAAGTGCATGTGGCAGTGGTTTTCGGACACCAAATAAATCAGTTGTTTTGGAGCATGAACAAAGGTCAGATTTGAATGTTTTTTGGATTTTGACATTGATAAATACCTATACATATATCAATCAAAAATAGTAATGAGATCAAAACAACATTTTTCCAACGCATCTCTTTGCTTTTAGATTGTTTGTGTGTACCGAGAGCTCTCCAGAATGTCATTACGAGAACCGACAGTTGAACCATTGTTTTCGCATTCAAGAATAGAAAAAAAGACAAGAAAAATGAAGCAAAAGATTTTATAGAGGAAATACTTGCCAAGTACAAACAGAACGATAATTTTTTTGGCACATTCTGTATTGTGAACTCACTGTCCGAAAACCATCGCAACTGTCCGAAAACCACCGCCAAGATCAGTCTAAAAAATCATTGTCAAGGAAAAGCGGGCAAAGTAAAAAACCAAAACATTTCAGGAAAATATGTCCAAATACCTGTCCATTCACCTGGTACTTTCGATTTTTGTCTTTCAAAAGTTTCTTATGAAAATATTTAGTTTTCCTTAAGCGTCCGATTACAGTAGAAACCCGCATAAAAGAACCTGTTTTTATAAGAACCTAGAGGCTGAAATTCAATCTTTAAAACCCCCTAAATAAGAACCCCTAAGAGGCTGAAACTGGGAAAGGTTCCAGAATGTTTAGAATTCTTCACATCCTGATCAGACTTCTTCATTGGTACAAAAGATTTTTTCTCAAGAATTCTCAAGAAATCTCAAGAATTCTTGGGCTGGAAAACAGTGTTAATGTGTGCAAGGCCTACTCGTATATAAGAACCTTTTTAAGAACCTTACATGCTGGAATTTAGAATAGCAGCCATTTAATTAAGAACCAATTCAGGCTGCCCAGAAAAAACCTAGGTTCTTTTATGCGGGTTTCTACTGTACCACCGCCGGCACCCTATACAATATGAAACAAATTCATAAAACTTTTATCATAAAAAGCCCAAGTTCGGAATAAAAATGTGACACTGCTTGCATGGACTATTTTCTCCGTTCCAGTTCTTTATATCTATTTGCTTTAAACTGACTATGGGATCCTGCATTCAGTATTGTCTGTGGTAACATTTGCCACAGTTGTGGACCTTTAAAGCGGTTGCTTCTGTGTCATTGCCGAACGATCTCACACTAGATTGAATGAATTTGTTATTGTTACGCAAATTGTAATGATTTTCGTTTTCACAGAAAATTTCTTGCACGAATGAAGGGCTCAGGTCATTTTTTGTTTTGTACATCTCAAGTCACGTTGTGAGGTGGTGCATGGCGCGGAAATGGCTTGACTACTCAGATTGTTTTATGTGCCCGACGTTGGCGGGCATTTTCGACTCAGCCAGTAGGGTGCCAGCGGTGGTAATTGGACGCTTAAGGAAAACTAAATATTTTAATAAGAACCTGTACAAAAATACAAGGCTAAACTTGGCCTTGTACACGTAAATTACGTTTATTACTAGGAACCCTCTTACTTTACACAATCAGTTTTTAAGTTAAAAAGTTTTAAAAATATTTGTTTTAATTTTCTTTAATTTGTAGCAGGTCCACATCAGCACTATGCTGCCAGCTATCGACCTGCTTTTAAAATAAAATATGTATGTATGTATGTATGTATGGATTATGACCTTGTTATGACTTTGTACTAACCTTGGAAGAAAATTACAAGGCTATCAGTAAGATTCCAAGCTGCAACCAGTCTAACACAAGGTTTCCGCAAGGCTTCTACAAGGCTAATTAGCATTTTTCAAGCCATTTACAAGGTTACAGCAAGGCTATTCCAGGCTATAACAAGGTTACAAAGACCATAATTACAAGGCTTGTACATGGCTATTACATGGCCTTGTATTTTCGTACAGGAAACTCTAGTCAAAGACAAAAACCAAAAGTACCACGTGAATGGACAGGTATTTGGACATATTTTCCGGCAATGTTTTGGTTTTTTACTTTGCCAGCTTTTCTTTGACAACGATGTTTTTGAGACTGATCTTGGCGGTGGTTTTCGGACAGTGGTGGTGGTTTTCGGACAGTGAGTTCGCAATGCAGAATGTGCCAAGTTAAAAATTTTTCTGTTTATACTTGGCAGGTATTCCATCTTTAAACTCTTTTGTTTCATTTTTCAAGTCTTTTTTTATTCGTGAATGCGAAAACGATGGTTCGACTGTCAGTTCTCGTAATGACATTCTGGAGAGCTCTTGGTACACACAAAACAATCTAAAAGCTAGGAGATGCATTCAAAAAATGTTGTTTTGATCTCGTTACTACTTTTGATTGATGTATATTTTTGATGTATATATCATATGAAATGTCAAAATCCAAAAAACATTCAAATCCGACCTTTGTTCATGCTCCCAAACAACTGATTTATTTGGTGTCCGAAAACCACCTCCATGAACTTTTAAAACCATTTGATATGACGACATCAGCTGTCCTCCCTTCAATGAAACCTTTATTAAGTCTTTGGCATAATGTTATGCGTTATTTACATGCTAGACATCCAATTTAAATGATTGTTAAATATTTTTGCTTCTTTCTTGAATGGATTTAGAATTTTGAATCAGGATATTCGCAACGACAAGCACAACGAAAAAAACTTCTTTAGAGTGTTTTACATTAATGAAGGCTTTCCGTACAGTTGTTTAGTATCTATAATGTTTAGCTTTCAAAACCAAGAAATACCCACTTTGATGGATTTCATTTGTAGCATACTTTTCTGTCGGTTTTCGCAAGCGTCTGATTACCACCGCCGTCCGATTACCACCGCTGTCCGATTACCACCAACGACACCCTATATCATGTCATAACACAAAGATACACAAAGCAGCAACCCCTCTCTCTAATGTGCTTATTTTTGTTTGTTTTTTCTTTATATAGCATAGTTGATTGTAAGTGCCAGCCATAGTGGAAACCAGATGACCCAGCTGGTACATAGAAATGTATGTATTTTGTTGTTAAAAAACTTTTTATTAATCAATATAAAAAACAGTTGTCAGAATCTTAGTGACATCATTACCTTATAAATGAGTTTGCCCTTGTGATTTTTCCAGACAATGAACCAATCTGCATTTGAAATCTCCCCATTGCGACTGAAACCAAAACCAATCCAATTTACTCCACGGCTTTTTACAAATGTTTTCAATTCAATTTCCTTTTGCCAATCATCTTCATCGTCTTCAATGCGCACCTTCCACCAAATTTCAAATTTGATTGTGGATTTATCAACCAGTATTTCCTTGTATGGTCCATAAGTTTTCGTTGCTTCCAAGTCAGGTGTGGCGCCTCCTACACCAGTTAAGAGTGAGTCTTCGTTGGTTGCTTCGCTGCTTTCCGCTCTTGCTAACAGCAATATTTGGTTCAATAAATTTAGGAGCAACACGGCAAAGATGACGGCGTCTATTTTTGTGGCCATGATTTGGAAAGTGAACAACTGCGAAGTCAACGGTGTGAACAAAGGGCTCAACAAATAACCCACATTCACACTGAATAAAAGATCATATCAAGCATATCAAACTTGTGTTTGTTCGCCTTTTGTTTCATTAAATAAAAGAAAGTCAAAAGAAAAGAGTAGAATATCTGCGCACTGCACTCCGTCTGCGAACTGCAGTAAAAATTAATGTTTTGGAAATTCTGCTTAGCAAAAAAATATTCCACTGCTGGCTTCTTCTTCAAAATCTTCAAACTCTTGATTCCTTTCCAATTTTCCTGGCCTTGCTTTACTTTGTTCTATTATTCGTTGCTTGTTTGTTGCGTTTTTGAAAAGACTTCCTTCCTCTTTAAATTGGTTGTTGCTGTTGTAGAGCCTCATTTGCGCACAGAACAGCGATAAAGAGGCTGTTCATTTCGTCTCGTTCTTTTTCGGCCTCATCAAATCAACAACCAAGCAAAGGTATGATAGAAATGTATCCAAACAATCTTCAGCTTTCATTTAGGTTTCATAAAAATTGATGTGCATATTTCACTCTCACACGAATATTTTATCTTTTAAATTACTTATTTTTGGGTGTGACGAAGTCAGTGACGGAACAAAGTTATATAAACATGTCCAAACAATTTACAAACCGTATCTTAACAGACAATGCTAAAATGCTGCTCCGAGCTCTTTCTTTGTATCCAAAAACAACTATGTCATAACTCTCACTCAGTTGTCCTTATTTTGCATCATGTATTTGATTTTTCAGCTGATAAATATGATGTATAAAGGGTTATCGCCGCCCTTTCGTACGTACGTACGTTTGGAACACTTTGGTAATGATAGCTCTTCTGAGCAGGATCACAGGTAAAACAGTAATGAAATGCAACTTGTAACGCAACGTGAAACCCTCCATGTAATCCAACAAGCTATGAAATGTAACAGATCATATAATGCAATAATGTAAGATTGAACATACGGTGAAATGCAACAGTAATGTTCACAGCTGTTACGCATCTAGTATCAGGGAACTTTGATTCTCCCCAAATCGTTAATTAACAAGGAATTTTACAAAAGTGCGCTAATGTAGGTGATCTTTCATAGCAAATAAATAAGTTGTAAACTCGCCTTTTAAAAAATGGAACTTGAAAATAATCGTTTAGGCCCTCCTTGTTGAAGCTATCTGGTTCATTTAACAGTTTAAACAGTTTCATTTTGTCAAATAAGCATCTTAAAATGAGAACATTTTGTGCGAGTCGCGAAATCACGTAACAAAACGTGATTTTGTGATGTTTTCAATCTGGTTTAGCATCTCCGGAACGCAACCCACCATCTTGGTTTTGGTGTCTTTAAACGCAGATTGACCTGCGCTTTCACGCAGACGATATGCCTACACAGGGAAACAAAGCAGAAGTTAGCGATCACGCGATTTGTACTTTTTGAGTGCTGGCCTGTTGCAAATATCGGAGTAGAAATCGAACCGATGGGCTGATTTTATCGGCATATTCACTACGCAATTTCTCAATTGATTGGGAATGTATATACATCAAAAGTTAAGTGAATACAAGTATCAAAATTGTGCTATTTGAAGTTTTGTGAGCTGCAGTCAGGTAGGCCGTGCGTTATCTTTTGTTTCTTTCAATCTAATCCCTTTGTTTCTCGCGGCGGGGTTTCGTCATGCAAATAAACACGGGATGAATCCAGATTCCCTCGTAACAGCTGTGTGTTACATACCATATAATACTACGAGTAATACTACATATGTAATCATCCATGAAATGCTTCCAAATAATGAAATATGCCATGTAATACAACATCATCTGCCAGTCTGCAGAGTGTGGCAGCTGCACGCACGAGATTTTTTTCAAAAATTTTACGTGCACGCCGATTTTGAACAACATCTTTTGTTCATTAATTTGAAAACAAAGGAATCAAAACCTTGCACGCGAGCAAACAAAGGAATCAAAGATCTTGCACGCGAGCACCCACTGCTTCCTTGGTCTGCACGCGCGAGATCTCGTCAAGAACTGCCATACTCTGCAGACTGGATCATCTGTAATCCTTCAAACTGTGTAATGGCATTACACAGTTTGAAGAATTACAGATGATGTTGTATTACAAATGCCTTATGAAACAATTCAAGCTGTGAAATCTTCCATGTAATGTGACCTTACGTGTAATGCTGTATATGATGAAATGGTCTGTGAAATTCTCCAAACTGTGAAATCCATTGCTGACCTTCATGATATTAATAAATCTACAAGTTTTATTCAATTAATTTCATTGCAAGCTCATCCATCTGCAGTACACTTATAATTGACTGTAAAAATTTCCAAAAAGTCATTAAATCTAAAGACCTATGTCTGCATTCAGTATAAAAGTTATAGTAATCAGCACTAAAAAAGAAAAATTCTATGTTTGGAATACTTCTAAATCATTCTCAATATTATCATAGTTTTGCTAAGCTTAATATTGATAATAATAGTAATATAGTGTAAACACCAGACTGGAAACCATGCTATCTGTGACCCAAAAATTTTGTTACTCAGCTGGATTTTACATCAATCTATGCACAATTCATTTCTATGATTTGTTTGCAAAATATCGAAACTCCACAAAGACTATTGCTTCAGGGAAGGAGGTAGTGGAGGGCCTTATGTCCTCTATGGCCATAGGTTTAAGACCACCCTTGGCAAAAGTGTAAAAAAACAATGTGTGCTTATGAGGTAAGAGCCTGTGATGTTCGATAACTCAAATAATGAAATGATTCTTGAACATTAATTCAAATAACCATGTGATTTGTAGCTTCAAACAAAAAATCCAAGGGCTGGTCTTAAACTTATGGCCAAAGGTGTGGACTGAATACCCTCTATACTACCATTTTCCCTGAAGCAATATTCTTGTGGAGTTTCGATATTTTGCAAATAAATCATAGAAATGAATTGCGCATAGATTGATGTAAAATCCAGTGGAGTAACACAAATTTTGGGTCACACCCCTTGTCGTTAGAGCCACTGTAATTTCCAAGAATTTCTATAGACTTCATTGTGAGGTCATAGCAAAATGGCGCCAAAATTTAAAAAACAACATCAAAATTTGGAATCTACATGGAAAATTTATCTATATCAACTCCAAGACAGTAAAGTAGGCAGAGTGGTAGGGTTCCATATCATTAGGCCAAGAAATGTTGTTGACAAAAATGTGGTCTTAAACTTTCGGCCACAACTGTAATACGAAATACAAGACATGCATTACTCTTCCGTATCAATGATATTGTCCTCCCCTGTGTCTGAGGGGTAAGTTGTCCTAGTTCCACCGTGTTTTCTTCCTCGGGGCCATATCCATCCAAATCATGTCATATCAATCCAAACCAGGGGGTGAAAATTAAAGGGAGCAAAACTTCTGCACATGGGGGGCAAAAATTAAAGGGAGCCAATATTGAAGGTAGGCAAAATTTGAAGGGACTAAGGTAGTTGACAAAGCAGGCCTTTTCGTGAGAAATAGCTCACGTGAGTGGACAATCGCTCCCGTGATTTCTTTTGCGTGAGCGATCGCTCAGATAAAGATATATAAAGAGTCATGTTGAGTTCAGAATTAACATAAAGAACTGCTTAGCCACGGGCTTGGCATATGATAAAAGGATGTCATGGACAGTGTTTCTGGGAAATGAGATGCAAAATGAGCCAGGCCAGGCTCTCGTTTCCATAATCTTTTTCGTTGCTCCAATTCCTTGGGTCAAAAATGGCCATCTGGTCGTAAACTTCTACCCTGAAATAGTTTGATCCCCTTCTTTCAGTGTTTTAAACCCTATTACCTCTGTCAGACTTCCCATAACTTTGGAAAGTCTTCAGCTCAATTTGGTTTTTCATTACGTTTTTCTTACACGTTTTTTCATAAGAAATTTGGATCAGCCCTTGGTGCTAAGTAGAAGTTAATTTCTTACTTTTTGGGCCTAAAATTGCGTTATAGTTCAAAGTTCGAAGCCTTCTTATCGACAAAGGGCTTGCATTTCGCATTTATATTGTCACCACGAATAAGCCATGCACATTAAGGCAAAAAGTTACTAACTTTTTGCAGTCAAAAGTTAAAAAAAGATGAGGGACCTTGTTAGAGAAAAGAGATTATTTTATTTGAATTCATCAGACAGGCTTATGCTTTACGTCAATGGACTGAAGAAAAATGCCGCATGAACAGTAATCTACCGACTCTTATGCTGTTAGAAATAAAATTTTAGAGTTTCTTAAGTGTTCTTGAACGTAGTACCAGAGTTTCTTGAACTTTTGGTCTTTGGCTTCGTCTACGTCAATGGACTGAGGATAATGCCGCACGAACAGTAATCTACCAACTCTTATTCTAATAGAAATAAAATTTTAGAGTTTCTTAATTGTTCTTGAACGTAGTACCAGAGTTTCTTAAACTTTGGTATTCGTAGTACTAGTTTCTTATAAACCAATTTCTTATAAAAAAAACATGTGGTCACGATAAATCGCAATGAGTGCGAATGAGTGCCGATGAGATATGATGATCGCAAAATGTTGTAGCAAACCATAACAGTACTTTGAAATGGATGTTATTCTCGATGACTTTGATATTCAATTGTCATTTTCCGTAGAGACGTTGCTAATTCATTGTTGTTTCCTGTGTTTTGATGTGCTGCCTTCGAATTGTCTGTGTCATTTGCTTGGGTCTTTTGAGATAGTGGAATGCATTTGTTTTTAACAATTGGACTAATTGTTTTCTTCTAAAATTACGGAGCGAAATTCGACATGGTTTACCGTCTTGCGGGAGCGACCAAAAGCTCCCGTGATTTGGTTTGCACGAGTGCTGACGCGATCGGGAGCGATCTTGCGTGAAACGAAAAGGCCTGACAAAGCTTGTCAAGGTTTCTCTATTTAAGGAAACTGGTCAAATTCAGGATGTTCCAAGAGCTGGCCTTAAATCCAATGCTAATAAACTACATCATTGTGCCTTCTCTTCCCAAGAATCGCATACTGTGTCTCTCCAAATGATTACCATAATCTTGTATTTCTCTGGAACCAAATACCAACCAGGAAATCCTAAATCCAAAACCCTTTATGATTTGACAGTTATCATTAACTTGTCTACAAAAGATAATCCTGCAGGATGTAATATCACTTAGGGGGAAGATGTATTTCTTTGACCTGATTTTAATTCTTGGAAGATCAGCTACCTTCTTGCTCATTCAACTTGCTTTCCAACCAACTGATAGATGAGTTACATGTGTACTACTGACACCTCACATGCCTTCTTACACTCACGATTCATACCCATTTCATCAAAAGTAATTTAAAGTTTGTATTTATATTTTGTTTATTTTTCTTTTTTTTTACAGGTATTTATTTATGTTATTTGTATTAAAATTGTAAAGTATTTATTTTTAGCTTTTAAAATATTGTAAGTTTTTAATTATTCTTATGGCAACTTGATACATCATATACATTATAATCATTTGGAATAATATGAAGCAAGATGGTCTCTTCATGAGAAACAGGCAAACATCACTATTGGCTAATTTTTAGTTGTTATTACGACATTTTCAAAATTTGTTCAGTCGTAAGTAAATGATTCCGGGTGTACCAGAGTAAACTATGCAATTTTGGCAGGCCACGTCGTACACTGGACCAATTTTGAAGAATTATGACAATCTCTAGCAGACCTGAATTTTGATTATAGGAATTTTTGTAAATTTCTGTTTTCAGGTTTTAGAGCTACAATCAGTTGCAAAATTGTTGAGCCATTCTAAAAAATAGCGTTTTTTTGGCACTGTGCCCCCCTTCCCCCCTTTGCAATGTTGAAATCAGTCGGAAAAGTTGTAAATCGTTGGATGCCAACAGAAAAGTCATGTTTGTTTCCATTCAACATTGCAACAGGGGGAGGGGGGGGGGCAAAAAACCGTAATTTTTGTCAATGGCTCAACATTTTTGCGACTGATTGTAGAAGCAAGTTTCTTAAAATTTTAATTTTCAAACACACTGAAAACGAAAAAAAAACATTGAATAAATTGTCTAAAGGCTCGACATGAATGGACAAAGAGAAATCGTTTTCAGGATGATTTGGAGATTTAGAATGGATTTCTACCTTCCAGCAATGAGGTCAACCTGCTTTAGCATGTGCTGTTCTCTCTGGAGGATGAAAAAGTCTTTGAATAGCTCATTCAGGGGGATAACCCTGAATCTAATCTACAGTAATTGAACATTATCAGGAATGAAAGAAGAACAGTACAGTATATTCATGCAGCAGTATTTTTCAAATACCAGGCCTTTTCTTTTTACTTAGCTGGCAATTGCAAGTTCAGTTCAGTTTCACATTTAAAATTCCTCTACATACAATATCTTACTAAAACATCAATTACATGCAATGACTACAAATTACAAAAACATACTTACAGTATATAACATACAGTGTGAAATAAAAATTACATGAGATTAGAATTGGAAAAGAATTGGTGAAGCTCTTGCAAGCACATGTGAAGCAAGTCAGTTTTCTTTTGAAATGGAACAAGAAACTGAGGTTCTGAATGTGTCTCCGTGAACAGAAAGCCTGAATGATAATGGACACATTTTGAGCAAATATCTTTTAATTAGTGGGGTTTTACTGAAATCCTTATGGAACTTTAAAATGAGCGTTCTCCAACGCTGCAAAATGCCAAGAATAACAGCAATATCATACAGTAGCTTTGCATTTGGTTTTTATTGACCAAATGAGTAATGATAACAAATTTCTGGAGAGGAGATTTCTGAAACCTTTCTTGCTATATGCTCATTAGTGTCTTCATATAAACAAAATCGGTTAAGGTTTGTTTCACCCATTTCAAGTCATGTGACCATGTATTTTCATGGCAAAAAAAGTTGTCAAAGAAATTAGTGTTTTATCAAGGGATTGATGACTTGACTTGAAGATGGTGTAAACAAACATCAGCCAATTACTGTTGGTCTATTATGACCCATCCCTAATGAAACTTTTGAAGTTTGAATAATCTTGCAAATTTGAAGGGTCCCAATTCGAACCTCACATTTAGCTTTGCTGATGTATATACTGTATTCATTTTCTTTTTCCAGTCAACATAAAGATGAAGACCATTCTTGCCACCCAGAAGATTGTCATTCCTGACAAAGGTGTTTATGAACTTTAAATTTGCGTGTTTAAATTTGTCAATGTAGCTAATGTAGATAGTTGATAGTGTGCTTTTCTCAACTTATTCCATGCTTGCAAATGTTTAAGGGTGGGTACGGGTTTTGTTGTTGTTTGTGTGTTTGATGTGTCAATGGCAACGAAAATGCTTGGAAAAATAAATGGCAAACTGAAATTTCTATTTAGAAAACAAAGCTTCCTGGATAACTCCCTTCGCAGATTGCTTTTAAATGCTCTCATTCGACCCCATTTTGATTACGCATGCACCTCATGGTTCCTGATGTTGAATAAGAGGCTGCCCAAAGAAAACCAATCAGCACAGAACAAATGCATTCACTTCTATTTGAATTTAAAATCACAGCACATGTTGGGGCTACAGAATTCAAAGCTATAGATTGGCTCCCCACAAAGAACAGAGTTGATCAACATACATGTGTAAACATAATGAAATATTTCAAAGGATTAGCTACAGCCTATACTTGTGAAATTTTCCACCCAATCGACCAAAACAGAGTAACAAGAAGGTCTAAGTTTAAATTAAACCTCCCATTTCGCAAAAGTAACACTGGCCAAAAATGCCTATCTTACTTTGGGCCGAAAATATGGAATACAGTTATTGCCTTTCTTTTGATTTAGAATCTACAAACAGTATCAACTTGTTCAAACACAAGATCCAGGACAATTTTTTCCAAAATATGCAGAGAGAAGAAAACAATGTATATGTGTTCTACTAAAACCACGCATCCTCTCTCACATTTATGATTCGGCCTTACTAAATTACAGTAGGCTTCATCCAAAATCACTTTAACATCTGTTGCTTATCATTAATATTTTTCTTTTGCAACCACCTCTTCTTCTTCTTCTTACTGGCTCTTCCGTCTTAATTCAAGACATTAGCCTTGCCACTGTTTTCTTCCATTCCTTTCGCTCATAATCGTTCTCAGTTAGTTCATCCACTGTTTTATTTATTGGTTTCAGGTCTTTATTCATTTGTCTGATTCATGTCTGTTTTGGTCTTCCCAGATTACCCTTCGCTTTTTTCAAATGTTCTCTGAAAGCTAATTTTGCTGGTGTTCTTTCTGGCCCTTAACCCTATTACTACCGGGGGGGGCACAAAGTGCCCGCGGCAAAGTTTATTTGATGTAGTGTCGTCAGTTCAAAAGATAAAGAGCTGAAACTTTGCGGCTTTTCCTAAAATTTCATGGACTAATTAAAATTTGTAATTTTTTTTCAAAATGGTAGATACTGATCACGTGACCAACCTCTTTTCAACACGTGGTCAGCCAGACAATTAAAGAAGCGAGTCCAGTTTTAACACGGATGGTCGTAGAACATCGAAAATACCACCATTCGATAGCTCTCGACGAGAGCTTTCAGATGATGTATAGTTTTATCCATTTTTGATGACGTCAGCAAATTTTACGTTCATGACGTCATCAAAGTTTATGACGTCATATATATAATAACAAATGTATTAGATAACTTTAAATGGTCAAAATTAGTTCTATTGATTGTTATGAACAATTTTAAGGCATTTTAGAGAAATATCATCAGTAATTAGGGGTTTAAATGAAACAATGACAAACTGATGCAAATAAATGATGAATATATGATATAAATAACAAGCTTAAATTGACATTTCAATGCCAATTTTTATTCAGTGATGCTTTGGGATACATTCTTGTAGTAGTATGAAAGAAATTATCAACTAAGAACTTAAATATTGCCAATATTGTTAATAGTAAGCAAAAAGTGCAATTTTCCTCAATTATGACGTCATCGTGACGTCATGAAAGTAATGAAGAATTAAAAAAGTAGCCTATTGTGTAGATTTTGTTCCTATACACCATTGTACTAAGTTTCATCCTCCTATCTGCAATAATGGCGAAGTTACGGAGGGGGGGCACTTTGTGCCCCCCCCGGGACTACGATGGTCGAAAAAGCCCGGTAGTAATAGGGTTAACATGTGCCCAAGCCAGTTTAATCGCCGTTTCTTTATTTCGGTTGTGATAGTTGTCTGATGTGATCTTTAAATCAATAACCACCTCTAAGGGGACCATTATGGAAATAAGGTCAAATGACCTTTTAATGCTATCCCTCCCACTACCATTACACAGTGATCCAGGGAGTGGAAGAAATACCAAAACATGAGGTTACAAAATTCCAATTTATTTCATGACCATATCATGAAGCCCACTCTGAAGATTTATGAAACACAAAACGTTTTTAAATTGGGCAACGGATAGCCAAGAAAATGATTTTTGAAGTTGGGCCTAATTCATTGATTTGTTTGCATAAGTACTTCCGGAATACTGTATCGCTGCCTGGACTGAATTTTCAAAGCAATATTTCTCTGCTCAGAAAGGTCCGACATTTTCGTTTTGAGCTTATTTCAATCCTCTAGTCATGTACTTTCAAGTAATTGCAACAATGATTGGAAATATTTATATTTTGGTTCATTTTTATGTAATTCATAATGGTGGAAATGTGCAAAATTCACATCTCTAAAAATCATTTTAAACATTCAACAGTTGAAATGTAAAAATTGGGGCAAAATGTATTTACCAAAACAATTACATAATTAAAGCAACTATTTGTGCAAGTTTCTACCAAAGGGTTTGCTCTAATTCGTGCTGAAAGAGAATTATGCTCATTCTTATTTTTGTGGTACAACAGTGATTTTTGAGATTTGTTCAATGTTTTCTGCAATAAAACTAAATCAAGGCACTGCTAAATCCTTCAAAACTAACTTTGATATAGAGTCATGAAATTTGACCCTCAGAAAGCTTTGTGTTTCATTGATATGAAATCACTGTTTTCAAGCATTTTTATTTGTCACCTCAGCAGCTTTCACATGATCAAAGATCAGGGAGCAGCCATATAATAGACAAGACTCACAATGATTTAAATTGGCATGAAACCTTTCTCCGATATAACTTTCTGTGTAGTGCTTCACTGCACCAGGCATGCTACAAAAATTTTCTTAACTGTTCACTTTGCAAATCTACTGTTTTGACCTTAAAGTTTTCCGTCAAACTTTCAAAGTAGGTTGGTTTGTGTTGTGTCAGCTAATTACTTTGGTGGAACAGTTATCTTGCATTCAGGGACATTGCCAGCCTTAAAAAGTATGGTACACTTTATAAGAGATCAAAGAACCCTTGGGGACTGACAGACATAAAGCCAACCTTTCAGTCTCAAATACAGTGAATATCCTAAGCCAGTGGTATGTAAATAATAGCATGGCCACATATTGGCACTTGTAATAACATAGTTTGCAGGTAGAACGAGAATATTTTGAAAATACTAATTAGCCTTTATCATATTGGCAGTGGGATTCCGGGAACAGAGGCAAACTGTCGATCGAAGTCTTTTGGTACGAAATGCTCCGACCTTAAACCCCGGAGCCGGAGTGCTTCTAATCGGTCCATTTTGCCTTCTATCTCTTTATAAATTCCGTCAATTTCTTCCTTCTCGTTTCCTCGCTTCAAGCTGGTCATCGCCAAAGAAGGCAGATTATGGATAGAAATACCCAGATTTTTGTCATAGATATTGCTCCAGTCACAAACCATACACCTATCAGGCATGGTTGAAAGAACGGATTTGCGGACAGAAGCAAGAAGCAACTTTGTTCTGTTTCTCCCATGAAGGCCGGCCTACGCTACGACTTTCACGCCTTCCTGCTGTGACGCTGCAACGCTCGTTACCAATCTTCTGTTCTTTGCGCGGTAATTTTGAAATTTTACCGCAAATTCACAACTTTGGAGGGCTTTTGGGGGCACTTATTGCCAAAATATCGCTTTTTGGGTGATCTCATCGATATCAAATTTTCGTAATTGGTGATATTAGCCCTTTAACCAAATGCAGAAAATCAAATGTGGAGTGGGGCCTCTTGAATCGATTCGTGGTAAAACAAGCTCTGTATATCTTTATTAGTCGAATATCCATTTTTATTTCCGTGAAGGTACTCAAAAAGTTATCTCCAAAGCCTTATTTTCAGACATGTGATCGGAATACGGCGATATCATTGGCTTATAAACGTGAAATTGGAAGATTTGCAGGTTTCCCTGTGCCTTATTGAAAGATTTGACTCATATGCTCCTCACACGCATCCAAAAGCAATGGAACCCCCTGGTGGGGTTTCCTTGTCTATTTCACCTTCCACGCCGTCTCCTCATTGAGTAGAATCCATTTACTCCTCGTGATCGGAAGAGGGCGATCTATAGCCTATCTGACTACAGTTAGAACTTTACCCCCGGCTGGGAAGCAGGAGATATTATGATCAGGATTTTTTGTAAATATCCGTTTAGAGACTTGGAGTAAAGGTTGAAATGTTTTGACTGTGGTTCTAGTGAACAGTAGTAGAGATACAAGAGAAAATATAATTGCTGCAAGGAAACACAAATGGAAAAATGGCAACTACTTACAATTCCATCACAGGAAGGCCTTTTTCAGCTTCCCATCGCTGGATTCACAAGCCAGAAAAAATTATACCATGTCTGAACTTGAAGCTCATGGCAACAGCAAAGTATTTTTTCACACGCATTTTTAATTGCAGGACCCATTCCCCTTGTAAACAAACATCAAGAGATTGTACATGAAAAGCGCTCACAGCAGCCAGTGATCGGAACAGGGCGATGGGGCTCTACACGTTTTTTTTTTATAAGAAACTTGGATCAGCACTTAGTACTAAAAGTTTCTTAATTTCGCATGAAAATTTCGGTGTTTTAGTAGTAAAAGTTTCTTAATTAGTTTCTTATTTTTTGGGCCTAAAATTGCGGTATTGTTCGAAGTTGAGCCTTCTTCTCAAGAAAGGGCTTCCATTTTGCATTGACATTGTCATCAAGAAGAAGCCATGCACATCAAGGCAAAAATTTACCAATTTTGCAGTTAAAAGTTAAGAAAAGACGAATGTATTTCTTAGAGAGACATAGGATAAGAGAGACATACAGAAATAAAGTTTTAGAGTTTCTTAACTGTTCTCGAGCGTAGTACTAGAGTTTCTTAAATTTTTGGTCATCGTAGTACTAGTTTCTTACAAACGAGTTTCTTATAAAAAAAAGTGTAATGCAAGAACAACAGTTTTTGATTGGCTATCCGTAAGAAGAGTAGAAGCTGGCAGTTTATTTAAAGAGGCATTTCCCATCTCAAATTTATAAACAGGGCTGGGTTTCTAAAGTTCTAAAGTCCAAAGGATTTTGTTTCAGTAGATATCAAATTGTATCCATATACTGTATGATCTGTGATAAATGATTCAATGCATATTTACAGAATATGACTTTTTCTATTGTGATTTTGCTTTGAAGTAATGTTGACTGTCTTTGTTTTTTAGTTACTGTTGTGACAAGTGGAAGAACAATCACTGTAAAGGGACCAAGGGGCACACTCAAAAGAAATTTTAATCATCTAAATTTGGAACTGACAAGACTTTCCAAAAAGACCATCCGGGTGGATGTCTGGTTTGCAAAGAAAAAGGAAATGGCATGTCTGAGAACGATTTGCAGTCACATTGAAAACCTGATGAAAGGAGTGATCTATGTAAGTCCTTGCTCTTGGAATACCTTTTGCATATTGTAAAATGAAAATAGAGGAACTGTAAGGTGACTAGAAGATAATAATTGTACACACAGCAGGGTTTTGTTTCAGCAACTGTGCTCATCAAAGAGATCTTAATTTTTTAAATAGCAAGACAAACTTTTAGGAAGGAAATGGTTATTGATTTGACATGGCAATGCTCAGATCAAATAGCTAGATTTAAGTTTTCTACCAATAATGAGGCGCTATTTAGACAGTTCTTGTTGTTGCATACAAAAACGGTTGATACAGCCTTGAGTCATTTAAAGCATATGGACATGAGTAAATGGCACATCAAAATCTCAACGAATTTATTTTCTTTTGCTAGGGATACCAATATAGAATGAAGTCAGTGTATGCCCATTTCCCCATCAACATTAACATTGCAAATGATGGCAAAACTGTTGAAATCCGCAATTTCTTGGGTGAAAATGTCACCAGAAATGTTGAAATGCGACATGGGGTCACATGCAAACAAGGAGCAAAGGATGAATTGGTTTTGGAAGGAAATGACCTGGAGCTTGTTTCTCAGTCAGGTATTTTCACATTGTTGCTCTTTGATTGATTATTTGATTTATGATTGATTAAGTGATTGTTTGATTATTGATTGAGTGAGTGACTGATTTATTGATTGGATGATTTATGGATTGAATGATTATTTGATTTATTGATTGATTTTAAGTAAATGGGACAGTTGTCCAGACTGTTGTAAATATATTGCTAAACAATCAGTCTCTGTTTCATATTTAGAAATTCCACTACATGTAATATATCAATTCACTGCTCCCTGAATATGATATTGAAAACTGTGTTGTTTTATTGCCAATATGTTTAATTAGTTTCAGTGATTTTCTGCAGAAAAGCCCTTCCAAAAATCTGCAAAAACGAGTGAAAACAATGAGCAAATTTATCTTGATTTTCCTTCCTAAAATTGTTGGGGATACGAGCCATCAAAAGTTCTACACAACGGTTATCCCCCAAAAAGGAAACCTGTGATCATGCGCAGAAAGCATGTTTGGTTTGTGGAAAGAATGTAGGCGGAGACTCAAACCACAACCCAAACAAGGATTAGCAAAGAAACAAAGAGATTCTCGCGCATGGTAATAGGTTTCCCAGCTGTTGATCTGCATAGAACTTTACCAGCATAAGAAAAGGCTTAGACAAAAGGGGCAGTTCTCGGTATCCTCAACAAAAAACTGATGACACTCGCATGTATTCATGTATTTTGTCCTTTTCCGAGAATGGAATCCCCCTTACTAGATGATTGATACCAGGGAGAAGACGTGTTGATCCTCCTAAGAGGATAGGACGTGCTAACGCAGCGTGTATAAGTCATTACTGTACGGCCCGTGTAAGGTAGAAATGTTGGGGATATTTGTTTATGATTTTGGGCACGTTTTGCAGGTTTCTTGAACACAGGTGGCCTATTTTTAAGGGGTGGCTTCTAAAAATTCAATTTTCCTACATTTTTTTCAAAAAATTTTTTTTTTGATTTTCACTCACCCTAATATGTTAGTAACAAGTTCCAGAAACTTTCCTTCCGTGATAATATGCATTTGCTGTGAAAATTAAACTTTTCTGAAGGCAGCTCTGATTTTGCTTTTGTGTGGTTTCCATGACAACGCGTTAGAAAACTCCCAATTTTTCCCCGTTTTTTGCCCCTCAGAACCGAAATAAATGCTGCATTCTGGCATCCCTGTGAAAGATCAAGGTTCAGAGTGCAATTACATTGTTTCCCTGTGGCTCATCCGGGATTTCTATGCGTTTTACTGCAATTTGTAATGGTGGATCGTGATTTTTGAGTTTGCAGCTTTGAGTTTCAACGTTTTTCAAATTTCGACTTCGTGCAGGCCTTATGGAGTTAAATATCGTGTACACATGATTTCCAAAGATAACCAAGGTTTGAAGGCAACGCAGATGAGAAGAAACAGTCGGAAACAAGGGATTCAGACCAAAGGTATATGCCTTTTTGGCCTACAACAGTACTGTGACCAATCCAACACCATAACAAGCCAACCTTTAGAAAATGTTTCAGGGATAGAGGAGGCAGAAACTTTAACATCTGTCAGAGAAATTAAACCTGCATCTGAAGCAATAACAGCAATTACCATTCCTTGATATGGAACAGACAAATGTCCAAAGAAAGTACAGAAACAAAGGCCTAAAATCAGTTGAAATTGTTGTTGGGTCTGCAATACTACAGTACAGGAAGAAGACAGGATGTGATGAATGCACAAGAAATTGCAGGAGGAATTTACCCATACATTGGTAGTGGTAAGAAGGAAAGCAGGAAAAGAATAAAGAAGTCAGGTACAAGAGAAGAGTTCAAATGAAATTCAAAAGGCCAGGCAAGTAAAAAGACAGGCACACAAACAAAGTTACGAGAAGAGGAACGGATTCAAAATGTTGAAGGGACAATTTATGAATCGGGTGCATATAAAGAAGGATTTTATGGACCAATAACTGCTAAAAGAAATAAAAACTTGCACAAAACTAACTAATTTGAAGAAAAAGAGGCAGAGAAATAAGAAATGACTCAATAATAATGAGGGTGACACTTACATCTTTGTTTTACAAGAACCTCCAACTTTAAGTCCGTTTTTCTCAAAACATCAATTTTCGGATGCACCCAAGTTTTTCTGCAACCCCAAACTCAAAACCAACCAAACTTCACCAGTTTGTTGTATTGATATGGAACTATGCTCCTATGGGCCATTTTTCAAAAATTTTGTTTGTTTGTGATTTTATGATGGATTTATATTTGTCCTTTGTTCAGGTGGCGGAGAATGGTTCAGTATTTTTAAAATGGAACTGTTCAGTTTTGAAATTAGTAAAATATTAGCCCTTGAATTAGGTTCTCATTTTGCATGATTTTAGCAGAAGCCCCCCCCTTAAAATGGAACTGTTCAGTTTTGAAATTAGTAAAAACAAACCTTTCTTGCCAGTTAAATGTGTCTGATTTCTCTGTGAATCTGATCCACTGCCATTTACTTTAGTTAGGCCAAAATGACTGTTTAGTGTTGTTGCGGTTGTCTCAGAAATACTCAGTGTGAAGAGAAAAAGAGAAAGGTCTGTAGGTTCACAAATGGCCTCGCGGCTGGGCACATCTTCTTCGCCTTTTCCCGCTGCTCTTTGGCCACTGGCTGGCTACCAAAGCACATCTGACCAATCCTCAGCAACCCCTTTATCTTCTCATGACCCTCTCATTTCCACTCGCACCACGCAAAAGGTGCTGAGCGAGGAATTGTGAACGCAGGTCTGCTCTATTTGCAATCTCGTAAGCATCAAGGAAGTTCAATGGAGCACGTTCAATGGAGCACGTTTGGAGCATTTGAAACTATACAGAGAGGTTGCCTGCTTTGACTCGGCTGACAGGCTATTCCATAGTTTAGCGCCTCTATAAGAGAAACATTTCTGGCCATTAGTTGACCTTTTCATCGGTAACCTCAAGTCGGTCCCCGAGTTACGAAGACTGTATGACGAGCACAGCGAATTTCGGGTGAAGAGGTCACACAGGTATTGTGGGGCCAGCTCATTCAGGGACTTGAAGACCATTGTCTTAGATTCACTGGTAATCAGTTCGTCAACGGTCTTCCATCCCAGCTCTTCGATAAGAGGTCTGCTTGGGGCATCGAATCTGCTATTCGTTATTATCCTAGCAGCACGCTTTTGAAGTTTTTGTAACTGATTAATTTCAGTTAAACCGGCGCAGCCCCAGACAGAACAGCAGTATCGAAAATGGGGCTCCACAATACCTGTATAGAGAGTTTGCAAAGTTTCTTTCGGAAGAAAAGACTTGGCATGTTTTAGAAATCCAACTGCCCTGGAGACCTTGGCAGATACTGCCTTGATCTGTTCTTTCCAATCCAAAGAGCAGTCAATTTGCAAACCGAGATATTTTGTCTTTTTGACTACTTCAAGCTCATTATCCCGTATTTTCAATTTCAAGTCTTCATTTTGACCCTTGACAATGTTGTGTTTCTGCTTGGTGGAAACAAGCATTGAATGAGTTTTTGCAACATTCAGGGAAACAAATTTGAACATGTCTACCATTAAACTATAATTAGTTTTGGATTTTTAGATATTTGGATAACAAACACATCTACTCGCAATTTCTGACAACTTGGAGGAATTTTCCTTTATTTTTCAGTGAATTATAGGAAATTCAAAGCAACGTATTCCCATCCCAGTTAGGAAAATTCTGTTTACATTCGGAGGGAAATTTTATAACCCAAGGTTTCGAGTCCCTAACCTTAACCCTAGATTTTGCGTTTTTGATATCCATTATGCCATTATGAACCCTGCACTAAATGCATAGAGGATTAACATGAGTAACTTCGTTTAATCTGTGGTCAGATCAATGTACAACAGTGGAGTTTTATGCTAAGAAATTAATTCAGCCCTTTGCTTCAAATCAAATTTTAAGCAACCTATAGGTATTGATACAGTTCCCTGTACCCAACGGCTTAATGTAATTGGCTGAGATTTGGCAGACAGAGAGAAAAAGCATTGGGGACAAATGTGTGCAAAACAAGCTGTGGAGCTTAAGCAAAAAAATCTAAAAATAGATCAAGCGAATCATCCAATGGCAGCATAGTATTCAGGTCACGAGAAACTTTGCATGTGATCAGTTCGAGGAAAGGAAGAAACGAATATGGCGGACAATGAGAATCTCACGCGAAAGATTTTGAAATGTGCCAAGAGACCTGGGATTATAAAAGGATTATAAAAGCCCCACCCAGAGAATTAATTTGTTTGAAATCAAAGTTCTTACATTTCTATTGTAATTTGAGGCAGAGTGTGTCCCCAGCCATGGAGACTACTATTAAAGCTGCAGACTTTCACTTATAGTATTGTGAAAATTCAATGAGAAGCAATACAATTTTATTTTCACGGCCATAACAAATGATAAAGATCTCCATGCTTTACTTCTGCACAAGGAATCATTTGCTATTTCTATCCAATAATTGAGGGGTCAGAAATAGATAAAAAAATGCGAGGAGGAGAGCAACAAATAGCAACGGGGTAGGGCGCCGAGCGGCACAGTGTGGGCCTATCTATTTTTCAAAACAACACAACCAACACAACCCGGCAGCCCATCATGTGATCACTTTCAGCGCGGCGTATTGCGCATGCCTAGATCGAAAGTTATTTTTAGATAGGCCAACTTAGCCTTGCACATACCCTTTAACAACACATCTGTGATGAAATTAGGTGAGCATAAACATATCAATGTATAACATCAGCCAGTAAACTCCGTGGTTGGATTGTTAACAGAACTATGTTCAGTTGTTATGCAGAATTTTATCATCAACTATGGCAATAGAAATGAATCTTTCTTTTGCAGCTGCTCTCATTCAGCAATCAACTACAGTGAAGAACAAGGACATCCGAAAGTTTTTGGATGGAATTTACGTATCACAAAAGGGAACTGTAGAGAATATGTAAAGATTGAAATAAAATTGCTTTTCTGCAGACTTCTGTTTTTTTTTTCATGCTGCTACACATTCAACATATTCGAGTTTGATGAGGTGAAGGTAACCTAATTGCTTCTTTGGACCGGTTGACCAAAAAAAGAAATTACCTTGCCTTACCTTAGTCCCTTGTAGCCCTTGTATAAACCTTGCTCAGCAGTGACTCCAGACAATACCTAAAAAACTGCCACCTAGAAAAGTTACCCTTAAGAAGAATTAACCAAAAGAGGAATGAGAAAAATATGAAAGGGAACTAATGTCATATTTCTCTTCTTTCATTCTTTGGCAAAGTACTTGAAAAACTCGTATACGATTCCTTATATTCACATTTTGTGTTATCTGAGTTACTCATCCCAATTCAATCAGCGACTCAACAGTCGACCAAATGATTTCCATAACGCATACAAGCATCAAAACATTTGATTTTAATTCTCCTCTTGATGCTCGTTCTGTGTATCTTGATGGGTTTGGCATGATCCCGGGGGGGGGGTACTCCCATTATGGCCTAACAGGGGGGTCCAGTCGGTTTGAGGGTCTTTTGAAATGACTACCAAATGGCCCTATATGTCAAACTCCTCCTACCAATTGGGGGTATTCCAAGATTCCTGGCCAGATATAAGATTTCAACTCAATATGCTCCTCCGCATGGCAATATGGTCGTTGCATCACTAATTATCATTGAATTTTGAAGTTTTCTTGCTTTATTCAAGCAATTTTTACAATAGAAAATTTTGAAAAACTGCAGAAATTTTCGCTACCAGATGCTACCAAATGGCCCAATTTTAGGTCCACGAACTACCATTCGGGGGTTTCTGTAAAAATATACTACCATTTGAGGGTATTTTTCAAAATGTTTGCTTTGGCCCTCTTTAACCCCGACTCGACCCCCCTGTCAGGCCACAATGGTAGTACCCCCCCCGGGGGCATGATGCTCTTATCTTTAAACTAAAGCGATAAAGTGTCTCGGGACAACTTTTTAATATATTCTGATAAAATTTACAATAGCAAACAAATAAAAAAACGATAGCAAAGGGAGCATGGAAATATATAACATCCCTTAAGACCCAGAGACAAAATATTACAACAATATTAGAAACATAACTATACTAAGACAACTTCCTTTTGTTCTGAACGGCAAGTGTTCCACTTGGGGAGATATATCTACCGGGGTACCACAAGATTCTAGAGGCCCCCTAGGGATCAAAAGCTATTGAAATAATCCAAAGGGTCCATGCGCAATATTTGAGGGGCTGTGCTGTCAATGCATGGGTCAGAGTATATAAAGGTAAAAAGTTAACTAATTTACAAAGGGCAATGAGCTTTTCCGACCGAATGATACGGAATGATTTCTTTCATGATAACCTGTTCGCCCGGGGGGTCTACTTAATACAATGACAACCTGGGGATGTGCTGTTCTGTGTGGGGGAACTGTGCTGAGTTCCGACTGGTTAAGCTTCAAAAATTGCAGAATCGTGCCGCTAGAATTATTACAAATAGCAGCTACGATGCTCCTGCCGAAGCTTTGATTACAGAGTTAAAATGGCCAACTGTGAGGGATATGATCAGAAGTGAGACTGCAACAACTGTATATAAATCTGTTAATAGTCTCGCGCCTGATTATCTCTCGCATTTATTTGTTAGAAATTCTGATCTCAGCCGCGAGGCCAAGCAAGCTCCCTCTTTATCTTCTTTTAAGAACAAGATAAAGGGTCGGTTGTAAATTTATTGTAAATAGTTGTAGATAAATTATTTATGGTTGTAATTAGTTTCCTTTTCCCGTTATTAATTTTAGTAGATTTTTTAATTTGTAAATTTTTGGCACGGCCCCCTGAAAATCAGTCATACTGACTGACGGGGCTACCGTGCATAAATAATTTTGAAATGAAATGAAAATGAATGAAAATGTGCCTGCCAATAGGGTGTCATTTTCGGATGAAAATTGAAATGTTTCGTTGGTATGAACAACTTGACAAAATGACGTGTCCTAATGAACAGGTTAAATTACTAAACGAGGTTCTTTTGAATATTTACTCTAATTTCATACCAAACGAAGCTAACACGATTAGGCCGCGCAAAGCACCTTGGATAACGAAAAATATCAAAAATTTTTTAAGGAACAAAAATCGTGCTTATAAAAACTTTGTCAGGAGAGGTCAGCCAGACGACAAGCTTGAGGGTATACAAAAAATGGTATCTGAAGGTTCGAAATTGGTCGAGGATGCTAAACGAAATTACTTTCTTAAAGTAGGGAAAGATTTGGCTAATCCTGAGACTTGCAGCAAAACATATTGGTCTTTGATCAATACTGTTTTGAACAAGGCAACAATTCCCATAATACCACCTATTTTAGAGAATGGAATATTTATAACGGATTTTACTGAAAAGGCACAGTTGTTCAATGATTATTTTATACTTCAGTGTACCACAATTGGCACAGACAGTGAAATTCCAGGAGATAGCCCAGTAATTGCAACTCTGATAAATGATGTTCTCATCTCTGAGGATAGGATACTAAATATCATAAGATCACTTAATCCCAATAAGGCACATGGCTGGGATGATATATCTGTAAGAATGATAAAATTAAGTGATGCTGCATTATATGAAGTGTCATCAACGCCATAATTGAAAACAACTTTTCTAAATACATTTCGAAATCAAAAGTTCGTTTTGAAATAGAGTTATGTCAAATAAATATCCAAATAATATTCTAAGGATACGAATTGATATACAAACTGATAAACAATCCCTAACCGAAATGACAAAACGAAACTCCAAACCGAAAAGCTAAATGAAATCACAAACCGAAATCACAAATCGGAATTCAATTCAGACCGAAACCACAAATCGGAATTTAATTCAAACCGAAATTATAAATCGGAAAATTCAATTAAAACCGAAATTACAAAAGAAATCCCAAACCGAAATGACAAAACGGAATTCAATTCAGACCGAAATTACAAAACGAAATTCCAAACTGAAATGACAAAACGAAATTCCAAAATAATAAAGGGTCTACTCAAATAACAAAAGAAATAAATGATGCGTTAATGAAGAAAAGATCCGACAAGAAATAAATGATCCGACAAGAAATAAATGATTCGACAAGAAATAAATGATTCGACAAGAAATAGGGGATTAAGCTAACGAACAAAGCACTTATTGCCATCTGTCTGCACAAGCGTGAGGGGGATTGTATAATTTAAGATTCAAGATCCAAGATTCAAGATCCAAGATCCGAGATATTAAGATCCGAGAAATTAAGATCCGAGATATTAAGATCCGAGAAATTAAGATCCGAGATATTAAGATCCGAGATATTAAGATCCGAGATATTAAGATCCGAGATATTAAGATCCGAGAAATTAAGATCCGAGATATTAAGATCCGAGATTTTAAGATCCGAGAAATTAAGATCCGAGATATTAAGATCCGAGATATTAAGATCCGAGAAATTAAGATCCGAGATATTAAGATCCGAGATATTAAGATCCGAGATATTAAGATCCGAGATATTAAGATCCGAGAAATTAAGATCCGAGAAATTAAGATCCGAGATATTAAGATCCGAGATATTAAGATCCGAGATATTAAGATCACGTATTTTTTCTATAAGAAACTAAGAATTTTGCTCAGTACTGAAAGTTTCTTACGAATTTCTTAGAGGTTCCATAACAATCTTCATGTTCACTACCTATGCCCTCGTGAATATTTCAAAACAATGTTTTTGAAGTATTTCCAATGTTTAGACATTGCTCAAGTACTTTTCGAGTAATGAGTAAAAACACAGTAAAATATGGAAAAATCTTCCTTTGTCAAATTAAACAGTTTCTTAATCAAAATTTTCCCAGTGCTGGAGTTTCTTAATTTTCGGACTTTTAGTCAAGCGAAGGGTATACTTTTTTGTACTTGTACTTGATATTAAGATCCGAGATATTAAGATCCGAGATATTAAGATCCGAGAAATTAAGATCCGAGAAATTAAGATCCGAGATATTAAGATCACGTATTTTTTCTATAAGAAACTAAGAATTTTGCTCAGTACTGAAAGTTTCTTACGAATTTCTTAGAGGTTCCATAACAATCTTCATGTTCACTACCTATGCCCTCGTGAATATTTCAAAACAATGTTTTTGAAGTATTTCCAATGTTTAGACATTGCTCAAGTACTTTTCGAGTAATGAGTAAAAACACAGTAAAATATGGAAAAATCTTCCTTTGTCAAATTAAACAGTTTCTTAATCAAAATTTTCCCAGTGCTGGAGTTTCTTAATTTTCGGACTTTTAGTCAAGCGAAGGGTATACTTTTTTGTACTTGTACTTGATATTAAGATCCGAGATATCAAGATCCGAGATATTAAGATCCGAGAAATTAAGATCCGAGAAATTAAGATCCGAGATATTAAGATCACGTATTTTTTCTATAAGAAACTAAGAATTTTGCTCAGTACTGAAAGTTTCTTACGAATTTCTTAGAGGTTCCATAACAATCTTCATGTTCACTACCTATGCCCTCGTGAATATTTCAAAACAATGTTTTTGAAGTATTTCCAATGTTTAGACATTGCTCAAGTACTTTTCGAGTAATGAGTAAAAACACAGTAAAATATGGAAAAAACTTCCTTTGTCAAATTAAACAGTTTCTTAATCAAAATTTTCCCAGTGCTGGAGTTTCTTAATTTTCGGACTTTTAGTCAAGCGAAGGGTATACTTTTTTGTAATTTTGGCCTAGCGAACAGTCATGATATCATATTTGGTACAAATTTGACAATGTTTGTCTAGGAAATGGTCAAAATTGGCCTCTAGGGCCAGAGCCAAGGGTACCATTTTCGTAAAAATTGGTCCAGAGAATGGTCAAATTAGTCTAGCCAAGGGTACCATTTTCGTAAAAATTAGTCGAGCTAACGGTACCATTTTGAATATGCTCGCAGCAGACCCCTACCCAAAATTTGGCCAAGAACCCCCCCCCCCCCCGGTGGGGCAGTTTCTTGCATAAAAATAAGCACGAGTTGAGTTTCTCATGGGCAGTTTCTTGTGAAAAAATACGTGGGTTGTTCTCCATATTGGAAATGTATCTACACGTACTTTTTCATAAGAAACTGCCCATAAGAAACTCAACTCTCAGATCGCCTCTTACAAGAGGACTTGGGCAAGTCCGCAGATCGCAAAACAATTAAGAAACTCCAGTACTGGGAAAATATAAGCTAAGAAACTATTTCTCGTAAGGTATTTGAGTAATTTCTAAATATTCGAAAACATCATTTTGAAATATTCACGAGGGCATAGGTAGTGAACATGAAGATTGTTATAGAACCTCTAAGAAACTCGTTAGAAACTTTGAGTACTGAGCCAAATTCTTAAAAAATACGTGATCTTTAATATCTTGGATCTTAATTTCTCGGATCTTAATATCTCGGATCTTAATTTCTTGGATCTTAATTTCTCGGATCTTAATTTCTCGGATCTTAATTTCTCGGATCTTAATTTCTCGGATCTTAATCTCGGATCTTAATTTCTCGGATCTTAATTTCTCGGATCTTAATTTCTCGGATCTTAATTTCTCGGATCTTAATTTCTTGGATCTTAATATCTCGGATCTTAATTTCTCGGATCTTAATATCTCGGATCTTAATTTCTCGGATCTTAATTTCTCGGATCTTAATATCTCGGATCTTGGATCTTGAATCTTGGATCTTGAATCTTAAATTATACCATCCCAGCGTGAGGGGTCTTATGGTATAGCTGCAGTTCACAAAAAGTTCACAGATGTCCGTTGTTAGGTTAGGTCTACACAGTATGGCAGCTTTATCAGACAGTGTGCTATATACCATGGTAAGTTAATCCTTTGACTGCTTAACTTTAACTATTTGGAGGAGTTCAATGAGCCTATCTATGAGACCAATGCAAAAGCCTCTTATCTGGGACTTTATTGGCCTAGGTAAGTAGACCGTAGCCCTACGATTTCCTTCATCAAAATAAATAGTTTCTCAATAAACTTATATTTTCCCAGTACTGGAGTTTCTTAATTTTTCGACGATCTGAGAGTTGAGTTTTTTATGGGTAGTTTCTTATAAAAAAAAATACGTGTAACAGATATAGCAGATATATGGATCTGCTGAAAGGGTATTAGATAGGCCTATCCAGATCTATCCTATCCCCACTTATCAAAAACAACAACAACAGATGGAAATTGCCACACAGAAATACAACACCACTTAATACTAAGTTTTTCTAAGCTCAAGAAACAATTTTTTAAGCTCAAGAAACTATTAGGGGTCATCGATAAAAGGTTTTCGTCCAATTTTAACGGATTTTGTCCGTTAAGATCTGAACCCCCTCCCCCCCCCCCCTGCTTAATGGACAAACTTTTTGCCTCAGGTCATAGTTGCCTAGGCCCTCCGAGGCCTGAAGATACCAACGTTATTTCAATTTATTTTCTTGTTGCCAGCCCAACTAACTTCCCGTTTTTTTTTACAAAGACGAGGAGTAAAAGTAATGTAAATTATCAAAGTTGTAGGTATAAATGCGATAAAAAACATTATTTACGATCTTAAACCCTTATTTCGTCGGCCACTTTTCTTATCCGGATCTTCGTCCCCAAAACGAAAATTTTAACGGATTCAGGTGAGACCCCCTCCCCCTAACGGACAAAATCTGATAACGGGGACGAAAATCTTTTGTCAATGACCCCTTAGTTTTTGAGCTTAACAAATTGTTTCTTAAGCTTGAAAAACTTTTAGTATTAAGTGCTGATCCAAGTTTCTTATAAAAAAAACCTGTAAAATACGAAATTGACCTGCTTATTATCATAACTTTTCTGTGGCAGTTTCTATCTGTTGTTGCTGTTTTTGACAAGTGGGGATAGGATAGATCTGGATAGGCCTATCTAATACCCTTTCAGCAGATCCATATATCTGATATATCTGTTACTGTTACACGCATTTTTTTTATAAGAAACTACCCATAAAAAACTCAACTCTCAGATCGTCGAAAAATTAAGAAACTCCAGTACTGGGAAAATGTAAGTTTATTGAGAAACTATTTATTTTGATGAAGGAAATCGTAGGCAGGTAGGGCTACCGTCTACCTACCTAGGCCAATAAAGTCCCAGATTTAACTGAGCGAGTAAATAAGAGGCTTTTGCATTGGTCTCATAGATAGGCTCATTGAACTCCCCCAAATAGTTAAAGTTAAGCAGTCAAAGGATTAACTTACCATGGTATATAGCACACTGTCTGATAAAGTTGCCATACTGTGTAGACCTAACCTAACAACGGACATCTTTGAACTTTTTGTGAACTGGGGTGAACTGCCGCTATACCATAAGACCCCTCGCGCTTGTGCAGACAGATGGCAATAAGTGCTTTGTTCGTCAGCTTAATCCCCTATTTCTTGTCGAATCATTTATTTCTTGTCGAATCATTTATTTCTTGTCGGATCATTTATTTCTTGTCGGATCTTTTCTTCATTAACGCATCATTTATTTCTTTTGTTATATGCGTAGACCCTTTATTATTTTGGAATTTCGTTTTGTCATTTCAGTTTGGAATTTCGTTTTGTAATTTCGGTCTGAATTGAATTCCGTTTTGTCATTTCGGTTTGGGATTTCTTTTGTAATTCGGTTTTAATTGAATTCCGATTTATAATTTCGGTTTGAATTAAATTCCGATTTGTGATTTCGGTCTGAATTGAATTCCGATTTGTGATTTCGGTTTGTGATTTCGTTTAGCTTTTCGGTTTGGAGTTTCGTTTTGTCATTTCGGTTTGGGATTGTTTATCAGTTTGTATATCAATTCGTATCCTTAGAATATTATTTGGATATTTATTTGACATAACTCTATTTCAAAACGAAGTTTGATTTCGAAATGTATTTAGGAAAGTTGTTTTAAATTATGGCGTTGATGACACTTCATAGCATTAGTCATTCCATTAAAGATAATATTCACAAACTGTTTGAGGAGTGGTTCATTTCCCAAAATGTGGAAATATGCTAATGTAGTCCCAGTTCATAAGAAAAATGAGAAAAATGTGAAAGGTAACTACCGTCCTATTTCTCTTCTTCCAATTTTTGGGAAAATATTTGAGAATATCATTTATGATTCGTTATACCCACATCTCGTGTCGTGTGACGGAAAATGTCATTTAATCCTGATCCTCAAAAGCAAGCTGTTGAATTGACATTTTCAAGGAAAAAAATCGAAATTGATCATCCAAACATGTTTTTTAATAACACACCGGTGAAGAAAGTAGATGAACATAAACACTTAGGAATTGTCCTTGACGCAAAATTGTCTTTTTCTGCTCATATTAAAGAAGCTATCTCTAAACAAGAAAGGGTATAGGTATGTTGAAATATCCCTCCAGTTATCTGCCCAGGCATACCTTAAATGAACTATACAAACTCTATGTGCGACCCCATCTAGACTATGGGGATGTGATTTACCACATTCCTGCAAAAATATGTGCATTCAGTCAGAATATCATCTTGTCAAATATGATGGAAAAATTAGAATCTGTTCAGTACTCTGCTGCACTAGCTGTGACAAGAACATGGAGAGGGACATCGCGAGAGAAGCTATACACGGAGTTGGGCTGGGAATCACTAAACCTTCGAAGGTGGAGTAGACGCCTCAGCTTGTTTTACAAGTTTATGAATGATTTAACACCTGCATATACCATGAATCCAATTCCACCGTTTCAGCAGTCCCAATACTCTCTTCGCAATCAGGATGTCGTTGGGCGAATAGGGGCAAGGACAGAAAAATTTCAGTCTGCCTTCTATCCTCACTGCTTATCTGAATGGAACAAACTTGATCCAGAAATTAGAACTGCACCAACTGTTGCTGTTTTTAAGTCAAAGCTGCTATCCATAATACGCCCTCCTGCAAAATCCGTTTTTGGTATTCATGACCCTAAAGGATTATCCTATATTACTCAACTAAGGGTTGGCCTAAGCACACTGAACTTTCACAAATTCAAGCACAATTTTAGGGATACAATAAATCCAATGTGCCCCACAAATGACGGTGTTGAGGATACTGAACACTTTTTGTTGCATTGCCCTTCTTTTGATGAGGAACGACGTGATCTTCTCGCTGGAGTCCTTTCGCTACTGAGACCATTTGGGTACATTAATCCTTCAAATAAGGTTCTTACGGAGCTCTTACTGTATGGTGATAAAGAACTTTCCAATGAAGTTAATAGAAATATATTACAACTAGGCTTGCCGGTCGGCGCCTGCGGCGCCGACCTGGCCCGCCGTCGTACTGAGTGATTGCTTGGGAAAGAATTTGTTGCCTCTTGACGTTGTTTATCACTTTATGTGACAAAAGTTTCGGCATAGGTTAATTCTACATTCTACAAAGCTACTGTTCATAGTTGCGCAAGGGAGCATTTAACAAAATGAGTGTTTAACCCCAGGGCCGTCGAGAGAGAGGCCGGGTACCACGCCCTTTTATCCTTGGGTAAGACACTGCTTTTAGATTTTTTTAGAATCTCAGTGGGCCCGCAGGCCTGAAAACGTTCCTGAAAGAAAACTACAACAAAGAAAAAGACATACCTTATTTCTTGCTGGCCCACAGAGGCCCCCTGGTAACTACCCTGGCTACTCCCCTCTCTGTTCTGAATATCCCCCTACTATACAGATGATGCCTCACCACACACATCATGGTATCCTCCCACTGTACTCCAGATGCCTCCCCACTGTACTGAACACCCCCGTCCCCCACTGTACTGAAGGCATCCCCAACTGAACTCCAGAAGCCTCCCCACTGTACTGATCACCCCCGTCCCCCATTGCACTGAAGGTATCCCCCCACTGAACTCCGGATGCCTCCCCACTATACTGAATTTCCCCACTGTACTCAAACATACCTCCCCACTGTACTTAACATCCCCAACTGTACTGCACGACTCCCGGTGGGTGCAAAATTCAACAGTAAAAGGTCTACCACGCTCGTCCATACCATTCCATTGGATACCCTTTTATAGCTCAATTGACTCTGTATGTTACGATTATTGTGGTA
Organism: Aurelia coerulea; assembly: GCA_039566865.1. Taxonomy (NCBI): domain Eukaryota; kingdom Metazoa; phylum Cnidaria; class Scyphozoa; order Semaeostomeae; family Ulmaridae; genus Aurelia; species Aurelia coerulea. The sequence goes on along the minus strand of CM076943.1, from coordinate 93,043 downwards.
AATGTTTCCCGGTTTATGGGGTCATATTTTAAAATTTTGCCCTGGTTACTGGTCCTAATAAGACACTGCTTTTAGATTTTTGTTAGAATCTCAGTGGGCCTGCAGGCCTGAAAACGTTCCTGAAAGAAAACTACAACAAAGAAAAATACATACCTTATTTCTTGCTGGCCCACAGAGGCCCCGGGCCGGGCCCCCTGGTAACTACCCTGGCTACCTCCCTCTCTGTTCTGAATATCCCCCTACTATACTGATGATCCCTCACTACACATCATGATATCCCCCAACTGTACTCCAGATGCCTCCCCACTGTACTGAACACCCCCATCCCCCACTGCACTCAAGGTATCCCCCACTAAACTCCGGATTCCTCCCCACTATACTGAATTGCCCCACTGTACTCAAATATACCTCCCCACTGTACTGAAAATCCCCAACTGTACTGCACACTCCCGGTGGGTGCAATTCAACAGTAAAAGGTACATCACGCTCGTCCGTACCATTCCATAGGATACCCTTTTCTCTGACATTCTAGTTGATGAAAAAACCCCTTATCACGGAAAATTTTGAAGGTAACCCCAGAAGCGCCGGGAGGGGGGGGGCAAGGGGGGGCGGTCGCCCCCCCCCAATGTTCTCCAGGATCACTTTTCTAATTCCTCTAATTCCGGTGTAAAATTAAGGGGGGGGGGGTAAGGCCGATGATCTTGGCAATTATAACGTGAGTATGGGTTTGTACAAATCTTGCTCTCTTAATTACATTTTCCGACGATCTGTAGGGCACTGACTCGGAATTTTTTCTGGATCTCAACAACATAGCTTGTGGGAGATCTAAGTCATGGGTTTTTTTCGCAGAGCAAATGAGGAGAAAGTAGTTGGGTATATGGGTAGTGTAGGGCAAACATTTTTCGGAGAAATGATGAAGGTGACTGGGAGAGTCGTTCTAAACCAATGTATAGGTTGGCTTTTTGAAAAATTTCCGAGACAAACTATCACAGAATGGTCAAGATTTCCAATTCTGAGGCCAAGTAAATTGGATTGTGAGAACCGTTCTAGGACAAAGTATAGTGTGTTTGCGCAAAAAATTTGCTGTGGTGGTGATTCATAAAAAACTGTTCCCAAATTATGAAAGTTTTCAATTCGGCACTGGTAAGGATGGGATGCATTCCAAACCAAAGAATATCATATTTTTACAAAAATGTTTTCCTGGGGATGCTAATTTAAACAACTGTTACGAAATGATCAACAATTCTATTTCACCACCAGCTTACATGTGATCGGTAGAAGTGTTCTAAGCCAAAGTAAAGGACGCGTCCACGAAATTGTCGCTGGGGCTTTGCCCCCAGACCCCCTCATCCAGGGGCGGATTTAACGTGACTTCCATAAAGTCAAGATTTCATAGATTTATCTCTGAGAATAGAATTACGATAATTATGAAAATGAGATCCATGATGAAAAGAATAATAAACAATTTCAAAACCTTTTCGATTGCGCTTATATAAAGGGGCTACAAAGTAGGCCCCTTATATGTGTCAATAAGGCAAAATGTGGCTGGCTGAAGGAGAAAAATTTGAGGTAAACTTAGGCCTTATAATCATATGAAGGTCCACGATAGGTTTGGTGGGATGCTTTTCATTTCAAAATTTTTATCAGTTACCAATTAGTTAAGAAACATTTGATAGCATTTTATGGCAATCTGAAGGGCGTGGCTGCAAAAATTTTCTCGAAGGAGTACCCCCGGACCCCCTCCCCCTCCTAATTTTTCAGCTCGCTCCGCTTGCCTTCGCCCTTATCATGGGAACTCATTAAAAAATCCGGCTCGATCCGCCCCTGATTTGAGCCCTATGCCCTCTTTTTCACAAACCATACTTCAGATTTCTGAATCTGAGAGAACTTGACAGCCCTTTGACAATTCCATTACGGAGTGGCGTATTAGATTAGCTGCGGAAATTTTTGGAAATCCGAAGTTGGTCGTTCGGTTCCCGGTAGGACGTCATTTTCCTAATTGTGGTGCCCAATTTGTGTTATTTCAACAGACTCATTTATCTTTATGTCAACCTATAAAAGGGGCGTTGGTCGCATTTACAGCCAAAGTAGAGGGCATGGTCCAATAAAATTTTTCTGGGGCTCCGCCCCAGACCCTGTTGTGTTTCGCCCCTCCAATAAAAAATCCTGGCGGCGCCACTGGGTAACCCCCTTTTAAAGGAGTATCACTGAGCCCTAAAGTATTCTGTACAGTACCAACACTGTTTCTAAGAGAAAGGTTTGGGATTTTGGCACTTTATTACGATTCACTGATACTGATATCTCTTCTCTTTGTTGGAAAACAGTAGAACTCCATAAAACTTGGGGTATGAAACTTGGGCCAGGTGAATTTGGACTTTTATTTTAGGGCCCCGAGTCCACCAGCCAGCATTCCCCGAATCCACCAGCCAGTATTTCACTGTTTTTGGGTTGGAATATTTTCTGAAGAGAAATACCCCGTTTTTCCTAAGATTCTACAAAAAACTTTCATAAAAAGGAATATAGCTCTATAAATTCTCAATTTACTCTGTATGTTACGATTATTGTGGTAGATTTTTCCCGGTTTATGGAGTCATATTTTAAAATTTTGACCTGGTTACGGGTCCTAACTCTGAATTCTCAAAGACACATATATACCAGACCCCCTATAGGAGTTACCCCCTCGCCCTTTGCTTTCTAGCCCTCTCATCCCAAACAGAGGCTCTGAAATCACTTTCAGATTGTTCTTTCCAGCAATTGTTCTGGTTTGAAAAGTATTGACGTCAGATATGTGTCTGGAATGGAAGGGCAATTAGCGGTGTTGCCTTCCAATGAAGAAAGTACAAATAGAATTGTAATGTAATGTTTAATGTGTTGTTGTTCAATTTCAATGACCTCTGAAAACAGAATAGCTTGTAAACATTAGGCCTCTCGATTCAGATCACCCATCCTGTTCAGCCGAGGATGTTCGGAAGAGTGATAGCACCCCTCAACTCGTTTCACGTTTTTAATCGGGCAAAGGGCGACGTGCAAATCGCTCCTTTCTTTGTAAAACTGCCTTGTAAAATAGCAGATAAGTCCTAGTCATTGCTCATAAAGCATAAAAAGACAGCAGGTAAAAATAAAACTTACGGAGACTCCTAAAATAAGACTGCGGGAAATCACAAGAGTCGACAGGAGTCTGAAAAGCTCCCATAGCTAAACTTTATTTCGATTTGGCCCAAGACCTGGCCCCTGTCTTCTTTGAAGGATTTTCTTCAGCTTCAATTTCTGCACATGTGGTTTCTGTCAAGAACAGAATGCACGCATTCGTGGCCGATCCCTTACTTCCAGTTATCGTCCAATATTTCACACCATTTTACTCTTCCTTCCCTCTTCTCATTTCATGAGGGCCCATTCTTTAATAAGAGACTTAGCCAATCTAGCCATTTGCTGCCGAAAGCTGGTCGAGAGTATCGTAATGTTAATCGTCTCAAGGAACAATTCAAGTACTATTTTAATCTAAAAACTATCAACAGTTTGAAAGCAATTTTCCATGCTGCACAACAATGTCAAAACCTTTTTGCTTGACAACTCGGATGGTAGTTGAAAACATAAAAGGGGATGTTTCTCTTGAGAGAAGGGGGAGTTCCCGAGAAAGGCCTAAAAGGGCATCCAAAAATTAGAAAATATTGCAATTGTGGCACACTGGAGCGCCAATCCCTCTCCCAATAACCCATATTTTGAGGTAGAAACTCCTTAAATATAGCAAGGCTGTCAAAAGACAACATTTAGCAAATAAACTGGGGGAAATGGCCTTTGAATGGTAGGAAATGTACAATTTCCACTCGACTCCCCTCCATCACCTAAAAAATACCCGGAACTGAATCCCTCTCCAAATGGGTCCCAATGCATATGAAGCGAAAAGAGATCCCACTGGGATTTTTAAAAAATCTGAAAGCCCCTCAATGGGGTGTTGAAGGGCACCCATTTTTTGACGTCATGAGCAGCGCGAGAACAATGGAATGACAAAAGATTTCGAGCTCAACACAAAGGGAAACAAAGGACTTGGCAAGCCGAAAGTGGGGTGAGGAAATTGGCAAATAACCCCTCGACCAGAGTCCTGACTGGAAAAAGAGGACGTTTTGAGGAGGAACGGAATGTTGGGCGACGTTTTCACTTTTGGTTTGACTTCGCCCATGTTACGGTTCTGCCAATCGAACTGTCTAGACAATGAGAACGTTCGCGAGAGGGACAAAAAGAATGACGCCACATCCGACTGCAACGAATATGTATATAGATTAACTTTGCAGTATATCCATAAAACTGGTCGATTTGATTAAGATAATTCCAAACTTCATTACATGCCACCACCTTTCCCCGTTTAGTAGTAATTTACGAGTAGATTTTATGTAGTTGTTCTTTTTGTTCATGTAATTTATTGTCTTGTCTTATATTTTGACTAGTTTCTTCTTTTTCTTATAATATATATCTATATGTTAATGGCCTCAGGGTAGACATTGCTTTTTTGCTCCTTGGGGTATCGTTGTAGTAGTATTGTAGGGTAATTATGTAAGTAGTGTAGGGTAGCTCATATTGTAGAGTAGTTCTGTAAGTAGTGTAGTGTAGCTCGTAAATATATTGTAACTTTTTATTGGAATATATAAAAAGAAGAAAAAAATCCGGGACAGGATTATACCTTTTTCACCTTTATTCCGGGACCGGTATGTCCATTGGAGCTATTTTTTCCAGGAAAGGTCAGATCACCATTTCGAAAAACACTCCAATTGATGAATTTATTAAATGAAAATTTTAGTAGCGTAGACCCCACCTTATACCCCCACCTGATTGAATACCCCAACTGAATCGAATCGGGTACCTTTGTCTTTATATCGCACCGAAAGGAAACAACAACAGCAACTCGAATTCACCTCAACTACGTATTGGGTTTAATTTTGGCGGCAAAGCCAACCAAATTTTCAAAACAACACGAAAGAAAGATGACTAGTTTTTATTAAATATCGATTATATATACGAGATGATATTTTGCCTCGACATAAGAGGCTTCTTCAGAGCTAAACACGGAAAAATTGCATATGAGGCCCCCTAAGGGATCTCGGGCTCCGAGTCTCCAGGGCATATTTCTATGGGCTCCGGGCTCCCAAAGGCAAAATTGCCGTGCTCCAGGGCTCCATTGCATACTTTTCAGGGCTCCAGGGCTCCATTTCTTAAAATTAGAGAAAAAATGATTTTGTCAGTTTTAGCAAGCCGCATAGTGCCAGACTGCACTCGTTGTTTCTTCAGCGAGAAAGTGCAGCTTGTGGTTTAAACTGGATATGCGCAACTAACAAGCACGAGTCCCCTAGAAAATACCGGATGTCTCAAAATGTATACAAATTTTGTTGACTCCAGCTATGTGAATTTAGCTTTAACCAATTGCTAATCACTCTCAAAATGTTTCTCGATAGTTACCTTGAATTGGTGCTTCTTGAAAGCTCAAATTTGGGTGAACTTGCAAACCAAAGCCTTGGCCTTTTGGCCTGAGCAAATTCCTGAAGCACATCGAAATTAAGTACTGAAATTAATGAAAAATTAAGAGACTTCCCAATGGCTGGGGGGGGGGGGGTGACTTCTAGAAAACAGAATAACACAAGATCCAACATTGTTCAAATTTCATCAAGGCTATCGTTGATTTATACGCTGTGCCTTAAGAAATTGCCAAGGCCAAAAGGCTAAAGCTCTGGTTTGGAGGAAGAGGCAAATTTGAGCTTTCAAGATTAACTTGTCTGCTCTCAAAGTACCAATATCAACAAACGAGGTATCTATGTTCAAGTTAACTATCGAGAAACATCTTTAGAGTGATTGTACATTGATTGAAGCTAAATTCACAGCGCTTGATTCAATCAAATCCGCATACATTTTTTGGGACACCCGGTACTTTGGGTTATCTTGGTATTGTGCTGAGAGCTTTTGGGGTTAATGCATCTTGTGAAAAACGGGAAGACCACTCTTTCGATGAAGGCATCTTTCATCTGCTGGAACCAATTAGTTCCTTCATACAACTGTAAGAGAAGCTCGAGAGTACTCAAGTTTTCTTGGGCAGCTATGTGCTCCACAAGGCACAATGTCTTCTCAATTAGCTCATTTATAAGACTATTAAACCATCCATTTTAGCACTGTTAATTATGGAATCAGGGGATGCCTTCTATGCTAAAATAAAAGATATCTCTTCGAAAAATTTTTCTCACGCTCTGACTTATAGAATGACTGCCACTGTCACAAAATTATAAAAGTTTCCTTATCGCTTATGGCAAGTATGATATTGGGAGATGCATTCTGAGCCAAAGTAAAGGGCGTGGTCCCAAAAATTTTCCTGTGGGCCAAACCTCATGACAATGCCCACGCCACTCCCTTGAAGGTCTGAAAGTAGATTGTTTGCGAATATAAATCTCCTTGCAACGTTATCTGTTTGTCAATTTTCACTGCAAGTTCTGATCTTTTTACCACAGGGAAGAAATACGCTCTGGCGCAATGAGCTACAAAAAGTATAAAATTCCTAGCGCATAAGGATTGAAATTCTAACTGAAAGATTTCCAATCATAAGTAAATGGCCAGATTTCCAGAGACAATGTCTCGAAGAAACCTGGAAACTTCAAAAATTCATTTCAAAGTTGATGTTGAGATCTACTAACAAGCTCAAATAGTTTCACACCTATAGTTTTCGTAATTAAATGTTGTCCGTTTTTTGCTTGGCCTTCACAAATAAAATTGTTTGAGATAAAGGGCTCCACATCGAGAAAGCGATGGGCTCCAGTGCTCCACTATGGAAATCGTTTGGGCTCCGGGCTCCATGCTGTCAAAATGATGGGCTCCAGTGCTCCAGGGACCCCCCTTTGGGGGCCTCGCATATGGCTGCCTAAATAAATTGAAGTGATGGTGCCAAAATCAAAGAGCATAAGCTGAAAAAGAGGTTAGTCAGGGCAAACAACAAACCTCTATCAACTGTGCACCGGAAAGCAATTAAACTTAGAACAAAACTCAAGAACAAATACAACAAAAACAGTACACAAAGCAATTTTGAAAAATACAAAAAGCAAAGAAATCATTGTGCTAATTTAAGACCCCGGGGGGGGGGGGGGGGGTCACTACCATATGTACCAGTACGGGATGTGCCATTTTGTCGGGTACCTTTTTTCAGGCTGAAAATAAATTTTAGGGTGTCATTTTTGGTAACATCACAAATGAACATAAATTTTGGGGTGTCATTTTAGAAGAAAAACGCTTCAGGGTATTGAATTTGATCTAATTTCAGATACTTGGTTAGAATTTCGAGTTTTGGCCACAATTTTAGGGTATCTATTTTGAATGGCCGGTGAATTTTAGGGTATGGTTTTTGAAAATTCATAAATTTTAGGGTATGATTTTACAATTCAAAATGGCACACCCCCGTCATCCGCCTATTGAAGTGACCCCCCCCCGGGTTTAAGACAAAGATTTAAATCAGATTACTTCAGAAAAATTTGTCAAAATTGTACTTTAGACTCAAAATTATTTTGGAAAAAGATAAAACCATACTTGTTTGGGAAAAATCATATGGTGATTCGGACATCTGTCTGTCAGAGAATGATTCGCTAATCACTGACCCAAAAAACATCGCTGAAATCATGAACAAATACTTCATCAGTGTTGGCCAGAACACACATCAAATCAACACAAAAGAGGATCCCAATCTATCTCTGCACCAAATCATTAAGATGTTTGAAAAACATACTAGCATAATCGGTATAAAAAACAACTTGAAACACAAGATGCCTTTTGAATTCCAACCTATTACTAAAGAAAGGTTAAAAGAAATTATCCTAAATCTTGACCACAAAAAGGCTTGTGGCCATGATATGATAAGTGCTAAATTCTTAAAGCTCTCAGTGGACATCATTTCAGGGCCTTTGGTAAATATTTTAAACAAATGCATCGTTCAAGGAACATTTCCCAGTTTGATGAAAATGGCAGTTGTTTCTCCTGTGTACAAAAAGAAAGATCCTTTCAACAAAGAAAATTATCGACCAATTAGTGTTCTAACAGCTCTCTCTAAAGTCTTTGAAAAGGCAATAGAGCTCCAACTATCTCCATTTCTCAACAGGAACTTCTCCAATTTCTTATGTGCCTACAGAAAACATTTTTCATCCCAGCATGCTTAAGATTAATAGAAGAATGGAAAACTAGTCTGGAAGCTAACAAACTCATTGCAGCTGTACTCATGGATTTATCCAAAGCCTTTGACAGCCTCCCCATAAATCTACTAATTGCCAAATTGGATGCTTATGGAGTTGGTATAAATTCAGTCAAATTATTAAGAAGCTATCTCACAAACAGAAAACAAATGGTGAAGGTAAATGGGTACTTTAGTTCATGGGGGCCACTTAGTCAAGGAGTACCTCAAGGTTCAATACTTGGACCATTGCTCTTCAACCTCTTTATTAATGATATCTTTCTGTTCATCCAGGAGGGTTCCCTATGTAATTTCGCAGATGATAACACAATTTCGATTTCTGCTGAGAATGCTGATGATCTCTATAGACTAGTGCAACTTAACACCAATAAATGCATTGACTGGTTCAATTCAAATCATATGACAGCCAACCCATCTAAATTTCAGTCAATGATTATTGGCAAAAATGATAACCAAATTAAAGAATTTCTAATAAACAATAATTTCAAAATAAACGTGAGTAATGAAGTAACTCTACTTGGAATTCAAATTGACCAACAACTAAAATTTGACTCACATATCGATAATATCTGTAAAAAAGCTGCCACGCAGCTAAACGCAATCAAAAGACTAGCTAGATTCATGGGTAACAAAGAGAGACAAGTAATCGTGAATTCTTTCATTCTTTGTCACTTCAATTACTGTCCCCTTATCTGGTTATTTTGCAGTAATTCAAGTCAAAAGAAAATCGAGAAAGTCAACGAGAGGGCCCTACGATTAGCACTCTCAGATTATGCTTCATCATATAGTAATCTCCTAATCAAGGCCGAATCTACTACAATTCATATTCATTCTATTAGGCTATTGGCACTTGAAATTTACAAAACCTTGCACAACTTACGTCCAGCATTTATGAAAGATTATTTTCTCCCAAAATCAACCAGCTATAATCTTCGAAGAAATGACATTCTAGTTGTTCCTAAAGTCAAAAGTACAAATTATGGCATAAAATCGATTAGCTTTTTGGGTCCAAAGGTTTGGAATTCTCTTCCAAATGAAATAAAGTCATCCAAAAATGCATATCAATTCAAAATTCTCATAAAAGATTGGTTTTTCAACAATCAATGCGCCTGCAACGCTTGCAGTCAATAAGTTCCATAATGCAATCTCTAAAATTGCTTCATGTTAGTGTATATTAGTGCTCACACTATCGTAAAACTAACATTAAATAAGGTATTATTATTATTATTATTATTAAGGTAAGTAACCAGAGAATAGGGTAGGCCGATCAATTCACTTTCTTGAGATATTGTAAGCAAGAGGAGCACTACCTTTAGTATGTACATGACGTTCTATTTACGTCAAAGTGGCCAAACTATTCAGGCACTCTGTCTGGATATTTTGTTGATCTGAGACAGTTCTGAGACAATTTGAGAGCATGGTGGTTGGTTGGGTCATGATGGGTGCTCTAATTAATTCGCGTGTTGTTGACACTACTGTTTGTTGTGTTGGATGGGGTGCATAGACTTCTGCTTGCATCCCCTACTGTTGAATTTTTCCTTAGAATTTTAACTGAACAACGGAAAGAGTAGAGAAGTAGGGGATCCAAGCAGGCTGCTTGTGCATAGAGTTTTGTATTCTTCTTTCTGGCCATGATGGATTAAATGAAGTCATTTTTTCTTGTGCATTATGAACAGGAGAGTAGATTTAATTCAAAAGTTAAATGGTTTGCATTGCTGATTGATTAAACTAAACTTAGTGTCAGGGAATTGAACATAACCAAGTTTAAAAAATGTTGTTTTGTGGAAAAACTGGAAGAGAAGTCTCTTATATGTGATTTCTGGGGAAACTGGAAAGAGTAGATGATAAAAGAAGTACAGTGTATAACGTTACTTCTTTTAAGCAGAAAGGGGTTTTCTCCAATTCAGTTGATTGCGCTTAAGTGGTGGGGCTCTACCTGTTATCAAAGTCTGTCCGCCTGACTGTTCTGGCTACAAAGTCAGAGGATTGAGCCACTGTGCCACAACACCTTTGCACAAGTCATCATTTGGCTCTAGTGTTGTCCATTCCATAGTTATTCTATTTAACTTTGGAATTCAAACAAAACATTTTTCAAAAATGTTTAAAGATATGAGCACAACCAAATAATGCGAGAGATATAAGCACAGCCAAGCAATGTGAAGAAGAGGTACTTTACATAAGCAATTAGCGAAAGCATTCTTAGTAATATCATTATCACGAGAACGATCAGTTTCCCGGATCTTATTCCAGGACAGGTATTATGTTTTCAGAATTTTATTCCAGGACAAGGTCCTAAGATTTTGTTCTGGCAGGCACATCCCCGTTGTTTTTCTCCAAGGAACAAGAGCAGATTTTGTAATACAATAGCAACAGTTGCCTTTGATTGACACCTCAATTCAAAGCGATTAGCGGCTGCAGACAAAGGAAATTCTCTCAACCAGTAATTCAAAACAAACAAAGCCGCAAAAGTTTCCCCAAAACCTGTAGGGCAAACTCTCGCCTTGTGCAAGCGAAAGATGGTTTTTAAGGGAAGTTATGTGCTTATAGCGAAAGAAGAAGGGTAAATCTAAAGTTCTGTCGCTTAGATTCTGTTTATTTGATTTAGGAGCTGTTTTGTAATCGTTTCATTTTAAGCCCTAAAGACGCGAGAATTACAATGCCTTCTGCTCCGCTCCTGAATCAAATAAATATAATCTAAGCGACAGAACTTTAGATTTACCCTTCTTCTTTCGCTATAAGCACATAACTTCCCTTAAAAACCATCTTTCGCTTGCACAAGGCGAGAGTTTGCCCTACCAGTTTTGGGGAAACTTTTGCGGCTTTGTTTGTTTTGAATTATTGGTTGAGAGAATTTCCTTTGTCTGCAGCTGCTAATCGCTTTGAATTGAGGTGTCGATCAAACGCAACTGTTGCTATTGTATTACAAAATCTGCTCTTGTTTCTCCAAGGTAGACCCCCCGGGCCTGTTCGGGCATGGAGAAAAGAATCTAAACTTGTCATTCATGTTCAGAAGAAGTAGGCCAGGCGGAGAATGCGGGAATGGTCCCCCGACGGGGAAATTTTAATGGCTGAATTTCAAGACAGAATCTCAAAGGAATAATCCGAAACAGATTTTTGCAGCCCAATCAAGAGAGAGCCCCTCAAGACCTTCAAGAACTTAGTCGTCCACACAAAGTTGAAGGCCCGGGGGGGGTACTACCATTATGGCCTAACAGGGGGGTCCAGTCGGTTTGAGGGTCTTACAACATGGCTACCAAATGGCCCTTTTTGTCAAACATATACTACCAATTGGGGGTATTCCAAGATTCCTGGTCAGTTATAAGATTTCAACTCAGTAGGCTCCTCCGCACGGCAATATGGTCGTTGCAGCAGTAATTATCATTGAATTTTGAAGTTTTTTTGCTTTGTTCGATCAGTTTTTACAATAGAAAATTTTGAAATACTGTAGAAAATTTTTGCTACCACACGCTACCAATTGGCCCAATTTTAGGTCCACGAACTACCATTTGGGGGTTTCTATAAAAAGATACTACCATTTGAGGGTAATTTTCAAAATTTTTGCTTTGGCCCTCTTTAACCCTGACTGGACCCCCCTGTCAAACCACAATTGGAGTACCCCCCCCCCCCCGGGGTTGAAGGACCATTGAAAGACAAAGGAACTGACATTTCAAAGAGATATTTTGATCATTTTAGTCGCATATTCTAATAAGCACGGGACAGGAGTCGATCTTGAGAGTGAATTGTACGAAGCTGCCATGCTTGACTGACCTTAAGACTGTAAGAACTGATGAACTGCAATCCACTGGAAAAATGAGGACATATTTGCTAGATCTTACCGCTTCTATACGCAGTTTAGTTGGCACTGCATCAACAATATAAGAATTAGCATCTAGAATAATGTCCACGGTTCCTTCTCAGTATACTACCATCTTCATAGTTTGTGATAAATACCAGGACAATAGGATCAAAGGTGGAGAATGCCAGGCGAGAGGTGTAAACGAGCGGTATATCTTAATCAGTCCTGATATGAAGGTGCCTTTTGGCTAGACTAAATTTTTCGAAAATGGTACCCTTGGCTAGACCAATTTCTACAAAAATGACACCCTTGGCTAGAATAAATATCGAAAAACAATACCCCTGGCTAGATTTAGTTCAAAGCCATTCGAGTTTGTTTGTTTGTTTGTTTGTTTGTTTTTTGTCCACTTATTTTGTATCTATTATTTACATCTAGCTTACTATATACAATTTCATATGTACTCGCAAACTAATCCAAATCGATGAAAAAAAACTAGATAAATTAATTGTATTATGAGACAAATGTACATGAATGAATATTTTTACAATATTTTACTAATTAATAAGAACACACGAAAACTAACTTTTGGAAGCATATTGACAAGCATTGCATTTACAGTTTTGGCCATTCCACATTTTTATCATGCGTTTGAAACTACTTAAGTTTTCGGCGGATTTTATTTCATTCGGCAGTGTTAAAACCAAAGGTGACTTGATTTGGTCTATACACTCTTTTTTTTATAAGAATACTATAAATTTTCTCCAGCCTCAATATTCTTAAGAAATTTTCGTTTTGAGCCTGAACATATTCTTAAAGTATCCTTGTTTTTTCAAATCTGATATGGTTTCTAGGGGAACATATTTAAAAGAAATTTCATTTACGAGGAAATGGTCGAACGAAAGGAAAATTTAAGCAATTATAAGAATATAACAATTATAACAATAATAATCATAAAGTTTCAAACATACTTTTTGAAAAAATGAGATACGTCAGTCATGCGATTCTCTGTTCTGAACATCGCAAAACAGGCAACTGCTGAAAAATGAGACACAAATATGCCAGCTGAGGCTGAGCAATATTCTTATAATATTATTAGAATTTGGATGATTCTGAGCCTGAATATTCTTATAAACAATATTCTTATAAAAAAAAGAGTGTATGCAAGCTGAGGCTGAGCAATATTCTTATGATATTCTTAAAAATTGGATGATTCTGAGCCTGAATATTCTTATAAACATTATTCTTATAAAAAGAAAAGAGTGTAATGTTGTAAATCGTTTGGTTTTCGTACTGAGTATGTAGAGGATCTAATTTTGAAAATATCATGCGTGAAAGATGGATTTAGATTTTTTAAAGTCTTGAAAATCTCAATGCAGAGAACTCTCAAACGGGAAACATGCATTGTACACCTTTCTGACTTCACTAGTAAGTCGCTGCAAGATGCATGGTGATCATTGTATAAAACTTAAGGGCACGTTCTTGAATCTTTTCAATTTGTTGCAAAGATTTAGCTGATGAGAAGTACCACACAAGAGGGCAATAATCAAAATTAGAGTACACAAAGCTTTGGACGAGAATTTTCTTTTCTTTAAATGCAATAAATTTTTGAGTCGTTTCAAAAGATTGAGTTGCGACGCAGCTTTTCTGCAAAGTTCAGAGATATGCGGTTCAAAGTTTAGTTTATAATCTAGTCAGCAGATATGAGATGTCTCAAACTCGTTGGTTTGAACAAATAGCTTCCCTTTTGTAAAACTGGGCTGGAAAATTTGCGCTTGATGTCTTAGAGATTCATTTCCAATTTACGATTTAACTGCACAAACACACAAGAAACGTTGTACCAGAATTCATACGTGTTTCATTTCCTCTATTAGAAAAACGAATTTTCATTCAATAATTCTGGCATTTTCTTAACAAATTTACAGAAAGCTTTTTGGGCCTAAAATCTAGCCATTCGCTTCCCTATTGAGAAAAATCATTATATCCTAATACTTTGCAATTTCCGATCCAATGGAAAGATAGAAACTTTGCTCCTAAAATCTTGCGCATTCGTTTCCCATTTAGGGCAAATCATTTGCAATTGGTAATTTGCAATTTGCGAACAGATGTGCACTGCAAACTCAGGTTTTAGAATCTTACGAAACCGTTTCCGTATGCAAACAAAATAATTAGCACCTAATAATTAGTAATCTCCAAACATTTGTACACAACAAACTTTGTGCCTCAAATCTTCCGTGTTTCATTTCCTCCTATTTTCCCATAACCCTATTACTACCGGGCTTTTTCGACCATCGTAGTACCGAGGGGGGGGGGCACAAAGTGGCCCCCCCTCTGCAACTTCGCCAATATTACAGATATGAGGATGAAACTTAGTACAATGGTGCACAGAAACAAAATCTACACAATAGGCTACTTTTTTAATTTTTCACTACATCAATGACGTCACTATGACGTCATAATTGAAGAAAATTGCACTTTTTGCTTACTATTAGCAATATTGGCAATATTTAAGCTCTTAGTTGATACTTTCTTTCATATTGCTACTAGAATATATCCCAAAGCATCACTGAATAAAAATTGGCAATGTAATGTCAATTTAAGCTTATTATTTATATCATATATTCATCATTCATTTGCATCATTTTGTAATTGTTTCATTTAAACCCCTAATTACTGATGAAAATACTCTAAAATGCCTCAAAATTGTTGATAACAATCAATAGAACCGATTTTGACCATTTAAGGTTATCTAATACAATTGTTGTTTAAAACTATACATCATCTGAAAGCTCTCATCGAGAGCTATCGAATGGTGGTATTTTCAACGTTCTACGGTCATCCTTGTTAAAACTGGACTTGCTTCTTTAATTGTCTTGCTGACCACGTGTTGAAAAGAGGTTGGTCACGTGATCAGTATCTACCATTTTGAAAAAAAATACAAATTCTAATTAGTCCGTGAAATTTTAGGAAAAAAGTCGCAAAGTTTCAGCTCTTTATCTTTTGAACTGACAACACTACATCAAATAAACTTTGCCGCGGGCACTTTGTGCCCCCCCCCCCCGGGTTAAAGAAAGGGGAGTCCCTAATTCAAGATTCAAGATCCAAGATCCAAGATCCAAAGATCCGGAATTCAAGATTCAGAATGAAACACCCTAATTCAAGATCCGGAATTCAAGATTCAAATGAAACACCCTAATTCAAGATCCAGAATTCAAGATTCAAAATGAAACACCCTAGTTCAAGATCCGGAATTCAAGATTCAAAATGAAACACCCTAGTTCAAGATCCGGAATTCAAGATTCAAAATGAAACACCCTAATTCAAGATCCAGAATTCAAGATTCAAAATGAAACACCCTAATTCAAGATCCGGAATTCAAGATTCAAAATGAAAAGAATTCAAGATGGCGTTCCAGTGATTTTTTAAGTGAACTGCGCTAATCTTAAGGCCCAATCTTTCTAACGTTTAAAAACCATGCTAACTGGATTAAAAAAGCTAAGAAACCTTTGTAATTTATATTTTTGGAGCAGTACAGTAAATGCAATTTTTAACAGCATTTTAGGTACTTGTTTAAGAGAGCTTCTAAGAAATTTCAAAGCCCCTTCATGTAAGCAATGCTGGACACTGGCTTAGTATCTGATTTTCACATTCTCTCACAGTAATAGCAACTGAAAGTTGGGTGTACTTGGTGTGAACATTTTAACTCCAAATTGTGTTCATCAACAAGTTTTACCCAAGTTTTTCAGTGTTTCAATTTCTAAGACTTCTTACCTTGAATTTTGGCTTCCTTTGCTCTGATGAGTTGAGGGTCTCAGATCATGGATATTTATTTGAATTTCTTTCAAACGATTTCAGCTCTTAAATACATTGCAATATGATTTGCACTGTTCCAGATGTTGACCAATATCGAAAAGCGAGAAAGTTCCTTGTTTGGCCTAGGCACTATTTGCCTCTCAGACAGTGGCGTCGTGGGAGCATGATTTTAGGGGGGCCAAGGGTCAGAATTTTCCGACAAAGAGACATTTTCCCGACAAAAATTAAGCAGGAATATAAAGTATAAAAAGTGGCAAAATGTCTCAGAACTTTTGTCATATAAAAGTTCCATAATAGCGAAGAATTTTTCAAAGGGACGCAGACGCAGCAGTCCTGTTAAAGAGGCGATTCTTGTTGGAGGTGAGCCCGGGGGGGGGGGGGGGGGGGTACTCATATATTTTTCAGTACGGGGACGTGCCGCCGAACAGGGTATCATTTTCAGGATTCCTACTCCGGGACAGGGTATCACTTTTGTATGGTCGGCTCCATGACAGGGTCCATATTTTGTATAATTGACTACGTATCGTCGTTGTAAGCCATTTGCACTCCGCGAATATGATTTAAATCGTTTGGATGGCAACATTTCCGCATTTTCTGATAGATTTCTATCAAATTTCTATCAAATTCCCAGGGAAGGCTACAATTTTGTATGAAGAAACCCAAGAATAGGGTATTGTTTTTAAAGTTTTACTCCGGGACAGGGTATCATTTTCGGGAATTTTACTCCGGGACAGGGTGCCTTTTCAGATTTTCCAGCGGCACGTCCCCGTATTTTCGTAAATCAAGTACCCCCCCCCCCCCCCCCCCCGGGGAGGTGAGGCTGTTGTCGAGACGTGATTGGTGTTGGAGGTGAGGCTGAAGCTAAATGCGCAAGGAGGGAGGAAAATTGGGGGTCTGGGGGCTTGCCCCCGGGAAAATTTTCTGTAACCACGCCCTTTAGATCGTTGCAAAACGCCCCTATTTTGAAGAATCTACTATTTGTTTTTGATGGGAAATTTCGAAAAAAGGACCTCAAAAGCACTGAAAAATAGATCTTTTTCAAATTCTAGATAACAACGTGATAGCTTGATATAAATCTTCATTTCTATATGCATCCGTTCACAGAAACTAAAAGTAATCCCATCTTAGTAATCATTTCCACCTTCCTCAACAATATTCACTTGTGCAAATTCTGACGAGCAACTCATTGAAAGCTTAATGCACAAACCATAAATGCATGACATTTTTTAAGTATGAAACGTGCAAAATAAATTGTAAATTTATCGTTTTTAGTCACTAAAATGTTGGTAAAACGACCAAATTTTCGGGGAAAAAGTCCAAGAATGTTATGATCGAAAGCATTGTCTGAAATTTATTCATCCGAAACTTTTTGCGCCTATGTGTCTATTTTTCCAACAGAAAACACACTTTTCTTTCGATTGAAAAAGGAACCTTTTGCAGAAAAACGAACGAAGGACCTACTTTTTTGCCAAAAACCTACTTTTTCATCAAAAACTACGTTTTGCGATCGAAAAAGTGATATTTCATGTACACATTTGGATTGCCATAAAGTAGCTATGTGAGGAAAATGGATTAATTCAATTTTTTTCGATTTTTCCGACAAGAATGGAAAACTGATGAATTTTCCGACAACATTTTCACAGGGGGGGCCATGGCCACGACGCCACTGCTCTCAGAAATTCATGCCTAGGCCATACAAGAAACCTTATCGCGACTTCGCGACTCACTATTTGTCATTATCCAGAATAGTGGACATCATATTCCAATATATCTTTAAGAGCTGAAATCACGTCAAAGAATATTGAATAAACATCCATTATTGTATTCAACTCCACTCAGTAACTGCCGGATCCAAAATGATTTTTTTTCAAAATTGAAACATTTAAAACTTCTTCAATTCCGAACTAGGGTGTTTCCATTTTGAATCTTGAATCCTGGATCTTAAATTAGGGGGTTTCATTTTGAATCTTGAATTCCGGATCTTGAATTAGGGTGTTTCATTTTGAATCTTGAATTACGGATCTTGAATTAGGGTGTTTCATTTTGAATCTTGAATTCCGAATCTTTGGATCTTGGATCTTGGATCTTGAATCTTGAATTAGGGACTCCCTCAGGAGCCATCTATTTAGCATGAACACAGGTAAAAAAGGGCTGCAATCGATTGTGCAATCGGACGAGAAATCGTTCGAATAATCCGACGACACCGTCGGATTGTTGATAGTGGAATCCGACGTGCAATCGAACGTATAATCGTATCCAAAGCCCTGGATTGTTTAATAAAGAATTTGGAAAGTTGTAGGGTTTCTACCTTTAAAAAAATCTGATAGGGGGGGCCGAAAACGCCCGCCCCCCGGTTAAAATAGGGTTAAATTGCGTAGTTGATTTATAAATGGGGACAGGTTTTGTGGGGCAGTTTTTGTCTTGCAAAATCTGTCCTTGTGGTTGGTGAAAAAGTGAACAATCGACCACCTGCTCAACTCAATCCCAGACCACATCGCTCATTTATTTACACGACCAAACCACACGATGCAAGAGAAAGGAAAAGATTGGAAAGATAAACATTTGAATTTTAATCATTTGATCGTGAAAAGAAAAGTAGCTAGATTTTCATCAACCGATTCTGCGATCATCATCATTAATCAACGAAGCATATTATTCTTCATTTTGCATCATAGCAAAGAAATTCCCGCCAATAATGCAAGTCATCAAATCAGGTTAGGCCCATCGTTGGCCTGGCCTATAAAAGCAACCAAAGGGAAATGATATCTTTGTGGGAAATTGATAGATACGAATAGATACGTGCTACACATCGTGGTATCAGCATCAAATGAATATGGTAAGTAAAATGTACCGTTATTTTTTTCTTTTGCAACCGTGTACTGTATGCCGTTGTTAGCCAATACAATTAGCACATGATATGATATCAATTAGCAAAATATGATATTGTGCTAATTATGGGGACAACTTTGTGGGGACACTAGTCTATTCATTGCTACACAAATGTCAAATGAAATTAAAAATCACGAATAAAGTTGTCTACAAAGAAAAGGAAAGTTTAAAAAATACACTCTTTTTTATACAAGAATAATGTTTATGAGAATTTTCAGGCTCAGAATCATCCAATTTTTAAGAATATTATAAGAGTATTTGGCCCGGGGGGGGGGGGGGGTACTCCAATTGTGGCCTGACAGGGGGGTCCAGTCAGGGTTAAAGAGGGCCAAAGCAAAACTTTTGAAAAATACCCTCAAATGGTAGTATCTTTTTATAGAAACCCCCAAATGGTAGTTCGTGGACCTAAAATTGGGCCATTTGGTAGCGTGTGGTAGCAAAAATTTTCTGCAGTATTTCAAATTTCCTATTGTAAAAACTGATTGAACAAAGCAAAAAAACTTCAAACTTCAATGATAATTACTGCTGCAACGACCATATTGCCGTGCGGAGGAGCCTACTGAGTTGAAATCTTATAACTGACCAAGAATCTTGGAATACCCCCAATTGGTAGTATTTGTTTGACAGATAGGGCCATTTGGTAGCCATTTGGTAAGACCCTCAAACCGACTGGACCCCCCTGTTAGGCCATAATGGAAGTACCCCCCCCCCCCCCCCCTGGGGTATTTGGCTAGAGTTTACAATACCCCCTCTTTTTCGTAATATTAGGCTTTTGCTGATACGTTCATGTGGAGTTCATTTGGGAAGCATCCATATTTTGTGATACCGTGATGCGCAATGAGAACTGGGTAAGATTCATCCTGACAAACTATCAGTGTATCAGTGTATCAACAAAATATATGAACTCCAACGTCATGTCATATCTTTAAAGAAATGCTATAATTTTCTTGACTGCGTATCAACGTATCAGCTTATCAGCAAAATGTAAGAGCTTCGCATCATATTGTTTGGTTCTTTCAGACTCTGGTTCTTTGAATCACCCAAAAATGATTGTTCTATAATTCTAACAGTCTCCTGTCTTCTCAAAAGGCGTATCAAGAGTTGAAAAAGGAAGAGCTGCCAAATTGAGGGGAGTATTCTAGAATTGCTCCGAATATTGCTCACTCAGCCTCAGCTATTTGTGTCTCATTTTTCAGCAGTTGCCTGTTTTGCAATGTCCATAACAGAGAGAGAATTGCATGACTGAAATTTTTTTTCACTATGTCCCCCTGAAACCATATTAGATTTGACAAAAATAAGAATACTTCAAGAATCTCTGTGGATGTTGTCCCTCTTCTTCTCATCGTTCACTTTATATTTTTTTTGTTTTTTTAGAATACTTCAAGAATATATATTCTGCCTCAAAACACAATTTCTTTTGAAAATCGAGGCTGGACAAAATTTATCCTATTTTTGTTAAAAAAAGCAGGGGCGCAAAATGCAAATTTTTTTGAGGGGGTGTTTGTTCAAAGGACCGACTTACTTCCACGCGGGACCGATTTTTGCGAAATAAATGTTGTTGCAAATATATCAAAAATAAAGTTTTCCTATCTTCCATAATTTACCGAAAATACAACTATAACAGACATAGTGTTTTCCCAACAATCGAAACGGAATTAAACAAACAGTTCTCGACATCAAGTTGTCTCTGGCTAGCATCTTAGCCATCTGCCCTGAATGATCCAGTCAAAGCTTCACAGAATAGCCACGTTTTTAGACATGCAAACTTGCTCATATGGAATCAATAAATGGTGTGGCCGGGGTAAATTAAGAGGGAGGCAGGGAAATTCAGGGGCCTGGGGGCCAGGAAAATTTGTTTGGGGCCACACCCTTTACTTTGGCGTAGAATGCATCTCCCAATGTCATGCTTGCCATTAGCAGCAAGGAAACCTTGATAGTTTCATGATAGTTATCCTATAAATCAGAGCACGAAGAAAATGTTTGAAGAAGCATCCTTTACTTTGGCTTAGAATGCATCTCCCAATGTCATGCTTGCCATTAGCAGCAAGGAAACCTTGATAGTTTTGTGATACCGGGTGCGCCAAAATAAACCATGCACGTTTGGCAGGCCACAATAAATTGAACACTGGACCGATTTTAAAGATTTATGACTTAATATTTAGCAGAAAGCCTGAATTAGATTCTAGGACTTTTTGCAAATTTTTCTGTTTTCAGTTTTTAGAACTAGAAGTGAGTTTCTTAAATTTTCGTTTTTGAAAATATTGAAAACTATAAAAAACTTCGATCAAATTTTAAAAGATCCAACATGAATAAACAAAGAAAAAACGTTTTCAGGGGGATTTGGGGGTTCACTACGAACTCTCGAACAGCAGATTACAATTGGTCAATTTTTAGATCGCAAATCACCACGAAAAAGTTCTCTCGTTGTCCATTCATGTCGATTCTTTAGAAAATTTGATCGATGTTTTTTTATCGTTTTCGGTGTTTTCGAAAACTAAAATCTTAGGAAACTCACTTCTAGCTCTAAAAACTGAAAATGAAAATTTCAAAAAATCCCAGTATCTAATTCAGGCTTTCTGCTAATGAATAAGTCATAAATCTTCAATTGAAGAAACATCCTCTACTTTGGCTCAGAAGGCATCCCTTACCCGACTTATACCCAGCCATTCTCTTTATGGTTTTAAAGGAATCTCGAGGATTCCTTTCCGCATATCAAGCTGTGAACCTTCCCCGACCGCTTGTTGTCACTGCAACTTTCTTCGCAACGGCTGCAGATATTGGGATGATTGAATTATGTCCACTACGCATGCGTTCATAGTCCCCGTGCTGATTGCCTGTCAAGTTGACCCAAAAACAAAGCTGAAAAACAATACGGGGAGTACCATGTATCCCCAACAAGTAAGTCAGACAACCCCGGATGCATTGACCTAATATTAATTAATCTTCTTCTTCTTACTGGCTTTTCCGTCTTAATTCAAGACATTAGCCTTGCCACTGTTTTCTTCCATTCCTTTCCACCCAAAAACAAAGCTGAAAAATAATACGGGGAGTACCATGTATCCCCAACAAGTAAGTCAGACAACCCCGGATGCATTGACCTAATATTAATTAATCTTCTTCTTCTTACTGGCTTTTCCGTCTTAATTCAAGACATTAGCCTTGCCACTGTTTTCTTCCATTCCTTTCGCTCATAATCGTTCTCAGTAAGTTCATCCACTGTTTTATTTATTGGTTTCAGGTCTTAATTAATATTGATTAATAGGAAACATAATTTCCAGAAAACGACCACAACTGAAAGGGGATTATCTAACTTTCACGATATGATTGTTAGCATGCTGAAAAGTGGATTTAGCAAGAGAGGCTCTAGGATAATTACCTATCTTTGAATTTTTTTAGGTATGATTGCTTAATTGTTTGGCCGCAGAAGGGTCCAGAAGTGGTTTGGCGGTCATGAGACATTGCACAAATCTTCTTATCTTTCATTTGGATGATAAAATATATTTTTTTAAGAATGAAAAAGTTGGACTCAACATTAATGGATCATCTTTGTCAAAAAGCCATTCAAGCGAAAAAATATACAGTGAAGATGACAGTGGAATGGAACAACCAGTGTGGGAAGATGACACCGTACCCCCGTCATATGATTCAATTTTCAGTCATCTAAAGGATGCCAAAGAAAGCCAGGAAAGTGCAATTGGCTTCTTCAAAAAAACTGTCCAAACTTTTGCTAGCACAAGTACGTATTCATACATTACTGTAGTATTTGTGTTTTTATGTTCATTTTTCATCAAGATTTGTTCCTTGTGCGTATTATTGACGATGCACCATTATTATTATTATCATTAATATTATTTAAGCAAAATAGCTACCATATAGCCAGGGATAATGGACCACCAAACATTGTTGGTCCTAAAAGTAAACAACATATTCCATACAAAAGAAAATAGTAAATATTCAATCCACGTGCTGGACGAGTCCTGAAAGTACTTTTCGAACTATGCTTTCGCTGTCCATCAACACTGTCTTCTGCATCTCTGCTACAGTTGTCTCAGCTAATCGCTCTCGTTCTAATCGTTCGCCAAATACTCTTCCCACATCACTCAACACATGTTTTGTACCACCACCAAGAGCACCAATTACTACGGAAACAATCGTTATGTCATATCCAGGTCTCCTTTCTCTTAATTCAAATGCAAGTTGTCGATACTTTGTCACTTTCTCATTTCTTTTTGCTGCTATATTTGCCTGCTGCGGACATGCCATATATCACAAATCCAAATCTTACTCCTTTCTTTGTCCTCCAGTACCAGATCTGGTCTCCTAGATGCTGTTGTTTTTCGCAAGTTGAACTCGAAATCCCAGACTGTCTTAGCACTGCTATTCTCCAACACTTGCCCTCTCACCCAGTTTTTCTTGTACCATCTTGTTTCTCTTTCTACCAATCCATATTCCTTGGCCTACGCAATTGCCATCACCATTAACGCTCTGTTGTGTCGCGCTAAATATTCACTGTTTGCTATCGTCTTACATCCAGCAACAAGATGCTCAACGGTTTCATTGAATTCACCACATAGTCGACATCTCCCATCTTCAATCAGTCCTCTTGCTAACTTCCATCCTCTTGTCTCTACCATCTGCTTGATGCTGTTTTTCTTTGTGTCAATCTCTGCTTTAACCAAAGGTTGCATTCCTGTTCTTGTCTTCTATATATATATCACTTTGTAATTCTTTCTGCTCGTAAGTTTCCTTTCGTTTCTTTTCCACACCCTTCTTCAATTCTGCCTTCACCTTCTTCCACGTTGGTTTCCATTCTAATTCCAGTACTTCTCCCTCTAAGCTAACATTATTCTCTACGAATTCCAATGTCTTATCAATTTCCGTCATTGCTTTTACTGCTTCTCCAACGATTGTGTTATTTTCTCTCATTTTTTCTCTCTGCCATGCTGCTTGAATCCATTTATTATTTGACAGAAGACATATTGAAAATCGGATGGTTACCAATTGCTGAGAGACGCGAATTCAACATTCTAAAACTGGCCTTTAAAGCGCGACCAATAATAGAAACTGGCCCGAAATGAATAAACTTGACATCCAAACTTGCAGTAGAACATTACGTAGTAGTAGCGAGATCCGTATAAAACCATCAATGATTCCAAACACTTTTCAAGATGCCGCTGCAAGTAGCTACGATGCTCTTCCTGGTGATATCAAACAGGAGACAAATTATAACAAGTTTTGTAGTGATGTTAAGACATTCTTGATGAAAAAAGCAAAGGACTCATTGAACTAAAATCTTTTTAACTTATTGACTTTGACTTTGTAATATGCTTATTAATTGTTTTTCAGGTAATTGCTTTAATTTTGTAAAATAGTCTTGTATTTAATTTTTATAGCTGAAGAGCCACACTTGTAGTGGATATGCTCACTTACGCCATATGATAATGATAATAATAATAATAATAATAATAATAATAATAATAATAATAATAATAATAATAATAATAATAATAAGAACAAGATGTGGAGATGGTTACAAAAGAGTGATTGCCCCACACCGAAGTGGGGCTTTATAGCCCACCGCGCGCATACGAGGCTGCACAGGCTAGGGCTTCGAATCTCAAATCCTCGCATATTTGGAATTTTTCGTCGTAATACAGGACTGACAAGGTTTTACGCAAGCTTGTTTGAGAATGGTGGAATGTGATTGGTTTTCTGTCAAAACAGGTTTAATCGGGTTCGCAAGGCATAGATTTACTGCACTCGTTGAAGTTTGTATTTTACTGAGCTGGATTATAAAGGAGAATAGAATAATGATGATATCACGCCATATTGTGCTTAACATATTACGTAACGTAATATGTATTCTCTCAGCATTCTCTTGTATCTGAAACAAAGGGCTTTCAACAGAGGAGAAAATTCTCTTTCTTTCCATGCCAAAAAGGCTCAGGGGTGTCCATAGTAACTGTTTGAGATAACAACAACAAAACAAAACAAACAAATGGTTTTTGGCAAAGCTAGTAGTGGGCAATTTTTGACTTGTTGGGGGATACGAATCGTCAAAGTTCATAGCAACGGTCATCCCCCAAAAAGGAAACCTGTGATCATGCGCAGAAAGCATGTTTGGTTTTGTGGAAAGGATGTGGGCGGATAATCCGGCCACAATCCAAACAAGAATTAGCAAAGAGACAAAGAGATTCTCGCGCATGGTAATAGGTTTCCCAGCTGTTGATCTGCTTTGAACTTTACCAGCATAACAAAAGGCTCAGACACAAGGGGCAGTCCTCGGTATCCTCAACAATGACGGTAAAAAGAAGGAGACCAGCAGAGCATGCCAGAGCAGGGGAACAGCATTGGCCCCTAACTACCTCAACAAAGCCATGATGCAAACAAGGCCTAGGCCAGTCAGTTAATTTTGCATGACCGATTTTTTAAGAACATCTCGTATATTTTTATGAACTGCTATCATTTAGAGTAACCAACGATACTTTTGTAACAATTCTAATTCACTAAATTAGCAGATTTAATTTGGTTTTTGATGCTTTTGAGGCATTTTCTTCTCTTGTTATGACTGATTCTTATGCTCTTCTTTCTTCGTTTGGCAACAATGCAATGACAAGTCGGCTTTGAAGAATCTAATGCCAGAAGGCAAACTTCAATCTTTTCTCTTTATTTTTTCAAGATTATTTTTTGTTATCACACAGTCAATCAATTATGTTGTTATGCCAAACACTAACATAGGTAATGAGTTATGTTGCAAAGATTCGAGCCCTATGCTTTCTGTGAATACATGCTGTGGCAGATTTTATGCACGAGTGTCAACTATTTGGCCTGTACAGAATGGATATGGGAATCACTTTGTGAAAACTGCAACACTGATCTATCTTTTTAGTGTTTACCATACCTGCTAGAGATATCTGGTGTGGGGCACCTAGTAGTAACTATTGCTAGTTTAAAAATAGAGACAGAAGCTCTAATTTGTGCTGCCCAAGAACAGGCAATAAGAACAAATTACATCAAGTTCAATATAGATAAGACTGTGGAATCACCTTTATGCCGACTGTGCGGAGAAAAAGGAAAAAGTGTATGGCACATAGTTAGTGAGTGTGAAAAACTTGCTCAAAGAGAATATAAAAGAAGACACGATAATGTTGCTAGAATTGTTCATTGGACATTATGTGGGAGATATGATCTAGAACGAGGAGCTAACTGGTATGAGCACTCTCCACAAGGTGTTGTTGAGTCTGATAAGGTAAAGATGCTTTGGGACTTTATGATCCAGTGTGATAATTACATAGAGTGCCGAAAACCAGATATAGTTGTCGTAGAGAAGGAGGAAAAGAAATGCACAATAATTGACATTGCCATCCCAGGCGATAACAGAGTTGGCGTAAAAGAAAAGGAAAAGATAGAGAAATATGATCAGTTAAAGTGGGAGGTCAAGAAAATTTGGTCAATGAAAAAAGTAGATGTTGTACCAGTTGTCATTGGAGCACGTAATAAGTTCGAACAATGCATTGAAAAATTAGGAATAAAGATAAAGACAGAACACCTACAGAAGACCGCTTTACTGGGAACAGCAAGGATATTGAGAAGGACGTTAGAAAACTAAACGATATAAGAGAAAGATCAAGATAGAATGCATCCAGAAAAAGCTACGAAGAACAGAAGGACAAAGACAATATGATAAGACAATGTCACCTCAGTTTACTGGCTGTAGACAGCTGACATTGAAAAAATACCAGCAGAACAGCAAGCTGTGCGAAGTAAAGAAATAATAATAACATATAACAAGGCACTCATGTTCTTGTCTCTGCATACACATCTCTCATAGACTTAAGTCCCCTTCCTCCTTGGTCTCTCTACAGATATAATCGTTCATCACTTGCTTGTCTTCCTAACATTTTTTTCATCCTTAACTCCCTTTTAACAATCTGATCCAGCTCATTCAGCTCACCTTTAGTCATTTGACATACATTCATTGGGTAAGCTGCTACTGGAATAACTTTAGAATTAATTGCTTGTATCAAGTTTTCATCATTTAGTTCGGATTTCGTTGGTAATTTTAGCCTTTTTTTCACTTCTTCTTTTACTCTTTGATATACTTTCTTTGTCTTAATGCCATTGGTCTGCTCCACCCCAAGAAACTTATATATTTCCTCTTGATCTGGGTCTAAAGTCTGCATCCTCGCTTGTACAATAACTTCATTTATCTTCTTCAATAACTTGTGAGATTCCTGGTATACCTTAAGGTCATCTACAAATAAACTGTGTGTCCGGCTTATATTTCTATTTCCTAGCTCTCCCATTCGATATCCTTTGCTCTGTTCAAGAAGCTTAGCAATAGGTATTTCTGTGATACAAAATCCAACAGGCGAGTAACTATCTCCTTGCAGGGACCCACACTTTATATCTATCCATCTGCTTACATACTTTTCCCCATTTCTCCAGATTTCAATTCTTGTTTTCCATTTATTCATTAGTTCCTTTAGTAATGAAATGACTACTGTGTGTAAGCCAATCCACTCATACACTCGTATCATCCAATCATGGTGTACTTTGTCATAGGTTTTCTGGTAGTCGTAGAAAGCTACAGCTAAATTCCGGTGGTAGGTCTTTACTTCTTCAATGATGCACTTGTCAATAATTAACTGGTCAACTGTGCCTAGTACACCCTCTACTGCTCCTAGCTGTCCTTCATCCCATATGCTATTCTTTATTGCATGTTCTCTCATGTATTTACCAATTAATCCTGTCATAATTTTATATGAAGTATTCAAACACATTATTGGGCGGTATTTCTGCTCATTGCTGAGGTCTTTCGTCTTAGGTATTTGGACTGTTCTTCCTGTTGGCCACCATACTGGTATCAGGTTGTTATCATCCTTCATCCTCTCGAAAGCTCTTAGCAATGCTTTTTGTGCTGTTTGGAATCTTTTCCACCAATAATTTTGAATGCCATCTATACCTGGAGCTGTCCAGTTCTTCCTCTTTCTGATCTCTGCAACTAGTTTATTCTCCGTGATGGTAAACTCATTTACATTTTGTACCTTGTCCCTCAGCGCCGTTCTCACTTTTTCCATCCACGACATCTCAGGGGTTTTTTTCATATGTTTCCCATATTCTAGCCCAAAACTCAACGAACTGTTCCACTGGTGGTGTTTCTCCTTCATAGACAGTATTGATCTTTTTCAAAGTTGGCATTGTCTTTTATTCTGTTTCCTCTTTCAATCATCTTTTCCAGTTTCACTTTTTTGTATCGTAGTTGGTCCAACCATTTCTCTTTATATATTCTGATGTTCTCTGATGTTGTGTCTGATTTCGCCATTTGGTGTTTTAAGTCCTTAGAGATCTTTTTCTCTTTGTCTGTTGCTTTTCTCTTTTGTTTTCGTCTGTGTAGTTCATTCCCAGCTCTAGCTATATTTTGTTTTAGCACTTTCATTTCTCTTTTTATTTTTCTTACTCTCCTGTTTCCATTGGATGGCTTTTGTTTCCCATTTCTACTACTTACTTTTTGTGGTAAGCCCATTTTATTTTCCACAGCCTTGCCCATTGCATAAACCTTGTCAGTAATTTCTAGTATGGTGTCTACTGGCCCTAAGATACTGTCTGCTTTCTTTTGCAATTCAGTGGTCACCTACCCTGGATCAGAGTATTTTTAGTATATGGAGAAAAAAATAAAAATAAAAAAATAAAAAAACATTAAAAAATTTAATGAGAAAAAAATAAATAAAAAGAGAAAAATATATAAAAAAAATTTAATGAAAAAAAAAATAAAAAAAAGAGAAAAGGAGGGAGGAAGGAAAAATACTCTGGAGACATGCGACCTCCTTTGTGTCTTCTTGACCAATCAGAGCCAGCGGCCTTGTGGATGGCCGTGAATTTGTGAACGAGGCAAACCATGGGCAGATTGTTTTCAAAATGGCGACTGCAGAAGAAGATGGAGGGTTTGATGACGATCTTGAAAGTTGTGTGAATGTCGCCTTGGCGAAATTCTTCCCGGAAATTGAAAAGACGACGAAGCAGCAGATGGAAGCCTGGAAAGGGATATTTAGAGGAAAGGATGTTTTTGCGATACTGCCAACTGGAGCCGGGGGAAATCACTGATATATCAGCTCATTCCCTCAATCACGCAAGAGCTTGGCAAGAAGGGATACAGCAAATGGAAAGGGAAAAGGTTCGTTGTTGTTGTGTCACCATTACTGGCAATCATCGAAACGCAAACTGCTGAATTGAACAAGCGTGGTATTACTGCCTTGAATCTGACACCCGCCATTTTGAATAAATTACCCGCCATTTTTTTACTAAAAACCAGAACGAGGTTGCAGTCGCATGTCTCCAGAGTATTTTCCTTCCTCCTTTTTTCTTTTTTTATTTTTTATAATTTTTTTTCGAATACTTTAATTTTTTCAATTTTTTTCAAATACTTTAATTTTTTACAAATATTAAAAATACTCTGATCCAGGGTAGTGGTCACCTTGAGTTTCCTTAATCTCTCTCTTGGTTCCATTTCTGTCATTGTGCTATGATTCAAGTTGGTAAGTTGGTCGTTAAATAAAGACTCTAACTCTTCATCTAGCAACTCAGGGCCTTTCATTGCTGTGTCATATTCCACTTGTGATTCATCCTGATTCCCTTCACAAGAAATTATCTCCTGTTGGTCATCATTTTATTATTATTATTATCATTATTATTATTATTATTATTATTATTGTTATTGTTATTGTGTTATTCTCTGCAGTCCTTGGATATTCTTCTGGGTCTTCTTTGTCATGTCTCAGCTACTTCCCGCAGCTTAGAAACACAGCTCTTTCCGCCATATGTGAGCTGTTCCAAGGATGGCCGACAACTGTGCACTTCCAACGATGTCAGGTATTTCTAACTTCCCATGCCAGGTCTTTGCCTTCTTTGAGATTGTTCCAAATGCACCAATGACGATTGGTATCACTGCCACTTTTGATCCTCTGTGGATTCTCTTAATTTCGAATGCTATATCTTGATATCTATCCACTTTCTCTTCCTCAGTATTGATGATATTCTGGTCCGCTGGTACAGCTATGTCAATTAGTGTCCATTCCTGTGTATCTTTCTGTACTAGAGTAATATCCGGTCGATTGTGATTCAGCTTCTTATCTTAGGCCTTTATCTGTGAGGCGCTATCGTGTCACCTCTGTAATACACATCTCTAATCTAAAACAAAACGGTGGATTCTGATGCATTTTGAGGTGCTGAACACAAATAAAAAAAGTTCACACCTCTAGGGGGCGCAGTTTTTTCAAAAACCGGGGCCCTTAGTTTTGATGACGGCACAATAGCCTTTTGCGAAAAAAATTGTGATAATTGAATTTGAATTGTTTAGCCCCCAAGAGATCAATCTGATGAAATGTTTTGTATTAGAAACTTATGTTCCAGCTCTTATAATTTCTGATCTACGAGCCCTTAAAGTTTTCAAAAATTGCTGACTCAGCTTTTTTTCGTAATTTTTATTTTCGGTTACATACATCCAATTTTTACTTGCAAAATTTCATTCGATTCATCTCAACGAGCTCTATAAAATAGCGCTAATTGTATATGTGTATACTGGTCTGATTTCGTTTCACAGATGGAACAAATTTCCTTTGTTCCATGTATGTTCATTCACTAAGGAAATTTGTTCCATCTGTGAAACGAAATCAGAACAGTATACACAGATACAATTAGCGCTATCTTATAGAGCTCGTTGAGATGAATCGAATGACATTTTGCAAGTAAAAATTGGATGTATGTAACCGAAAAT
This sequence comes from Aurelia coerulea, assembly GCA_039566865.1. NCBI lineage: Eukaryota > Metazoa > Cnidaria > Scyphozoa > Semaeostomeae > Ulmaridae > Aurelia > Aurelia coerulea. The sequence goes on along the minus strand of CM076943.1, from coordinate 62,569 downwards.
AAAAATTACGAAAAAAAGCTGAGTCAGCAATTTTTGAAAACTTTAAGGGCTCGTAGATCAGAAATTATAAGAGCTGGAACATATGTTTCTAATACAAAATATTTCATCAGATTGATCTCTTGGGGGCTAAACAATTCAAATTCAATTATCACAAATTTTTTTGCAAAAGGCTATTGTGACGTCATCAAAACTTAGGCCCCCGGTTTTTGAAAAAACTGCGCCCTCTAGAGGTGTGAACTTTTTATATTCGTGCTCAGCACCTCGAAATGCATCAAAATCAACCGTTTTAGTTTAGATTAGAGATGTGTATTACAGAACTCCGTTTTTAAGAACCTTTTGATGTTATAGATAAAGGCCTATCTGTGTAAACAGTCATGTCCCAGGTAATTCGAACGTCTCTATTTTCTGTGACTGCCAATGGCTGATGGTCATATCACTTTGTAGTGTCTATGAAAACAATCAGCTTCTAGACCATGACATTTGAGTTGTTTACAAAAAGAGACTCGTGCCCAGGACAGTGCAAAAGAACACGCTTTGTTCTTGTATTATGGTATTGTAGAAGTTGTTGGGGATACGAATCGTCAAAGTTCAAAGCAACGGTCATCCCCCAAAAAGGAAACCTGTGATCATGCGCAGAAAGCATGTTTGGTTTTGTGGAAAGAATGTGGGCGGATAATCCGGCCACAATCCAAACAAGAATTAGCAAAGAGACAAAGAGGTTCTCGCGCATGGTAATAGGTTTCCCAGCTGTTGATCTGCTTTGAACTTTACCAGCATGACAAAAGGCTCAGACAAAAGGGGCAGTCCTCGGTATCCTCAACAAGAAGGGTTATGAATTTGCGTGTGTAAAAACAACATGTCTGTTCTCTTTCTGTTCTCTATCTGAATTAAATTCCAAGAATACGGAGACGCTAAATTGGCGACGAGGAAAACAAGAAACTACAAGTTGCTTCGTTCAAGATGTCAAGCATTTCGCTTCATCCTATGCCTGAATTTAATCCTGACGTTGAAGTAGGAGCAAGCCTCGCTACTCGTTGGAAAAAATGGCTGACAGATTTCGACATGTATCTTGCTGCCTCTGGTATCACAAATAATGTTCGAAAACGTGCTCTCCTATTGTACCAGGCTGGTGCCAGAGTGAGAGAGATTTTTACACAGCTTGAAGACACCGGTGCTGCAGATGCCTTCGATACTGCCAAGCAAAAATTGACGGCGCATTTCGAGCCTCAGGTAAACAAAAGATACGACGTTTATGTGTTCAGAAAAACAGTTCAAGGGCCTGAGGAAACTCTGGACCAATACCATACACGCCTAAGAGCCTTAGCTGACCCATGTGAGTTTGCAGACCTCGATTTTGAGTTGGAAGAGCAAATAATAATTGGTGGTTCTTCATCTCGCATTCGTAAACAAGCTCTACGTGACCCAAAGTATGACCTAAAAGCTATGCTTCTCGATGGTCGGAGAGATGAAATAAGCAAGCTCCAATCAAAAGAAATCGAAGGAAAACCAGGTTGCAGAGAGGAAGCCAACCAGATTACAACAAAGTTGCAAAAGTGCAGAAACTGTGTTGGCTCACACACTCATACCAGCCCCTGTCCAGCAAAAGGTCAAGAATGCCATTACTGTGGAAAAGCCAATCACTTCGCCAACGTTTGTCGAGGAAAATGGAAAGATAGCCACAAGCCTCAAAAGCCTCAGTACAGAAAAGCTGCTCGCTCCAAGCTCAGCAAAAATATTAGGCCTCTTGCTCATTCAGATTCTGAAAGTGAAGAATATTTGTATCCTGTTCGTAGCAAGCAGCTAGCTAGGCCATATACTAGGATCACTGTCTCGGGACATTCCTTTGATATAATGGTTGACACTGGAGCATCTATCAATGTACTTGATCGCAGAACATTCTCGAAAATGTTTGATGTAACACTTACTCGCACAACAACTAAAGCTTTTCCCTACAAATCATCGCAACCCGTGCAATTCATTGGCAAATTCCAATCTCTGGTGCAAACAAAGAAACGTTTTACTGTTGCAACTTTCTTTGTTGTTGAAGATGATAATAGTGGAAATTTGATGAGTGCACAAACAGCACAAGAATTAGGTCTCATAAGCCTTCATTTGAATAAGCTGTCCACACAGAAACCCCCAAGAGAAACGCCTACTTTCCCTAAAACAAAGGACAAGGATTTGATTAAAATTCTTGAGAAGAACAAAGAGGTTTTCAATGGACTAGGGAAACTGAAGGGACAAAAGATCATTTTAAACATCGATGAAACTGTTCAACCAACTGCGGAGCCGCAGAGGCGTGTCCCTTACCACATCCGAGAAATGGTGAAATATGCCATCAAAGCGCTTGAAAAGGATGACATCATCGAAAAGGTTCCTCAAACCCAAGCTACACCATGGATAAGCGCCATCGTAGCGGTTCCAAAGAAAGACGGCAGCGTAAGCATTTGTGTGGACATGCGTAAAGCTAACCAGGCCATCAAAAGAGGTCGATATTTAATCCCAACAGTTGATGAAATAAGTCAAGAATTAAATGGAGCAAAGTTCTTCTCCAAGCTCGATCTTGCACAAGCCTATCATCAATTAGAGTTAGACGAGAACAGCAGATTTATTACAACTTTCAGTACGCACGTTGGTTTGTACAGATACAAAAGGCTAAATTTCGGAACCAATGCTGCTGCAGAAATTTTTCAGCACACTTTGCAGACCCTAAACCGTTTGTCTGAAAATGGTTTAACACTGAATGCAGCAAAATGCAAACTTTTGACCAGTTCTCTGTCATTTTTCGGCCAAGTATTTTCTGCTGAAGGAACAAAGCCAGACCCAGCACGCATCACTGATTTGCAGAATGCCCAAATCCCAAAAAATGTGCATGAAGTCAGAAGCTTCCTTGGAATGGCAAACTACAGTAGTCGTTATATTCCGAACTATGCAACGATAACTGAGCCTTTATGCGCACTTACCAAGAAAAATTCCCCTTTTATTTGGAACACAGCTCAACAAGAAGCCTTTGGTAAACTCAAAGAAGCCTTAACACATGCGCCTGTTATGCATTATTTCGACACCACGAAAGAAACATTTCTTACGGTTGATGCCAGTCCTGTAGGCATTTCGGCAATTTTGAGCCAGAAAGATAACAGTTCACATTCTTCACAGGTTATCGCTTATGCTAGTCGAGCCCTGACACCTGTCGAAAAACGTTATTCTCAAACCGAAAAGGAGGCTTTAAGTATCGTGTGGGCTGTGGAACATTTCCATCTGTATATATATGGCTCTCATTTCACTCTTATTACGGATCACAAGCCACTTGAGGTGATTTATGGCAGTGCCAGTTCCAAACCCTCAGCCCGTATTGAGAGATGGGTACTTCGTCTTCAACCTTACACTTTCTCCGTTGTGTATAAACCAGGCAAAGATAATCCTGCTGATTTCCTGTCACGACACCCAACCCTTGAAAGCACATCAAAGCATGCAGTCATGGCAGATGAGTATGTTAACCTCTTAGCCTTATCAGCAGTTCCCAAAGCTATGATAATGAGTGAGATTCAAAGAGCAACGGATGCAGACAAGTCATCGCAGAGCCTTCGTGCAGCAATCCGTTACAACATGTGGGACTGTGATTTTGTCAAACCTTACAAGGATATTAAAGATGAACTTACAGTTACACCACAGAATATTGTACTCCGTGGTTCTCGCATTGTTATACCCGAAAGTTTGCAACAAAAAGCCATCGATCTTGCTCATGACACTCACCAAGGATTAGTGAAAACTAAAGCCTTATTGCGTGAAAAGGTCTGGTTCCCAGGAATAGACCGACTGGTGAAAGAAACCATTGATCGATGCATTCCTTGCCAAGCTACCGGTCAACCCAATCCCCCGGAACCCCTACAAATGTCTGACATGCCTCAAGGACCATGGCAAAAGGTACATGCAGATTTTTATGGTCCTCTCCCTTCTGGCGAATATCTCCTAGTCGTTATCGACCGTTATTCAAGATATCCAGAAGTGGAAATTGTTAGATCTACGAAAGCATCAATCGTAATCCCCAAGTTTGACAAGATTTTTGCCACTCACGGGATTCCTATCTCCATGACTACAGACAATGGCCCTCCTTTTAACGGTGATGAGTACAGTCGATACTTGAAAGCTTTGGGTATCAACCAAGATCCTTCAACTCCAAAGTGGCCACAGGGAAACGCAGAAGTTTAAAGATTTAATCAACCGTTAGGTCGTGCTCTAACAACAGCTAAACTCGAGGGAAAGGTATGGCAACAGGAGTTAAACCGTTTTCTCCTGCAATACCGCACCACCCCCCATGCAACAACGAAAGTTCCCCCAGCCGAACTGCTTTTTAATCGGGTCGTAAACGGTAAACTTCCTACGTTAAAGAAGAAAATTGTTGTTAATCGGCACAGAGAAGCCAAAGAGAATGAGCAGTCGCGCAAGGACTATAACAAGAGTCATGCTGATAAAAGAAGGTGTGTTAAACGAAGTGACATTAAGACGGGAGACTGTGTTCTTGTGAAACAAGAAAAACAAAACAACATCTCGTTTCAATAAAACTCCATTCGTCGTTGTTCATCGAAACCGAACACGTGTTACTGCAGAAGACCGCAACAAACGCCGCATCACTCGAAATGTTTCTCATTTCAAGCGTATCCCAAAGCTGCCCCAGTCAATTGACAGCTCTGATTCTGATGATGTAATTGATACACGTGTTGCAGTCAACCCAGCCGATGAAATGATAGTTCAACATGAGCAACAGCAACAACAGCAACAAAATCTTGTACGACGTTCCAGCAGACCATCAAGACCACCAATTCGTTTTGGAGAACCTATACCCCCAGAAAAAGTTAGATAAAACAATGATGCTGAAAAGGGGAAGTGATGTAGTGTCTATGAAAACAATCAGCTTCTAGACCATGACATTTGAGTTGTTTACAAAAAGAGACTCGTGCCCAGGACAGTGCAAAAGAACACGCTTTGTTCTTGTATTATGGTATTGTAGAAGGGTTATGAATTTGCGTGTGTAAAAACAACATGTCTGTTCTCTTTCTGTTCTCTATCTGAATTAAATACCAAGAATACGGAGACACTAAACACTTGTCAGTGCATTCTATCCCGTACTTTCTACAAATCTCCCAATGTACCCGCAGGGCCACCTTGTCATGGCGCTTCCTGTACTCTCTCTGGGCAAGCTTCTTCCATCCGCTGACAATATGTCTTACTCAGGAGAGTCTCCACACAATCTGCACAGTGGTGTCTCTGAAGTCTTATCTATGCTGTGTTTGATCGAGCTTGTTCTTAAAGCTTGTTCTTGAGCAGCCAGTATCAAACCTTCTGTCTCTTTCTTCAAAAAGCCATTCCTAAGCCATCTCCAAGAATCGTCTCCAGCTACATCTGCTGTTTGTCGCACAAACTCTCCATGCAGGGCTTTCTCCTTCCAGTCCCTGATTTTCTCCTCCTGTCTCCTCTTTTGTTATTATTATTACTATTATTATTATTATTATTATATTATTATTATTATTATGTTGATTTCACACGGTATTGATGTACGAACCGGCCAATTGTCTATATTATGTTTCCCATCGAACCACTACCCGTGGTCTAGGATGGGAAGCATTCCTGTCTCTCTTCTTATTACTGTCCTTCTGTGCTGTTCACCTTTGATCTTTACTTCGTATCAAGGACTTTCCGGATAATCGTTTTCTGCACTGCATCTACCCCAAGGTGCAGGTCTAGCTTTTCAAGGTTTTTCTCAATTCTTTGTCACAGTTCCCAAAGTACCTAAGATGATTGGTAGGATCATGACTTTGTCAACTTCTTTGTTCCAACATTTTCAGAATTTCATATGTCAAGTCAGTAAAGTACTCTATCTTTCCTTGCTCTTTTTTCTTGATTCTGGTGTCAAACGGGCGTGCGACGAGGCACACTTTCTGTTTCTTATGATGATGATTATATTTATTCACAAATCAGCTGAACTAAATACTTACTGATTTGTACGCCCTAGAAAAAGCAATGCTTATATAGTCTAGGGCGCTTACAAGAACAAGAACATAACAAAGCAATGCTTATCTAGGACATTCATTCATTCAATCATTTTATATTCTTTCAACACGGTAACCCCGTCGACAAAGGTCGCTTTTCAGGGGGCCGTGACAAAAATTTACAATTTAAAATTTACATATTAAAATCTACAAACGAAAATGAATAATCTAATTACAAAACTAAAGTGAAACTAAAATTAATACATAATGTTAAAACTGAGATTGATAAAACCAAGAGTAGCAGGACACAATCAGACCGGAGCAGAACAGATCAGACCCCACGCCCACCCTGAAATGCCACACTTTCATGCAGCACCCCATGTCAGGCAAAGAGTCCGACAGACACCAGTCCAATCCAACTGCATACCACCACCCATGATCATGCTTTAAAGTCGATGTTTGAAAGCATATAAAGAGGGCGCTTGCTTAACCTCTGGTTCAAGGCTGTTCCACAGATTCACACCACGATATGAGAATGATCACAGGACCACAATATCTGGCTTGTTATGCGCTATTCTCTTTTCAGTTTGTATGGAAAAGTCCCATAACAATTTAATTTCATCATTTTCAAGGACTTTCACCTTTGTTTCCACAAAATGCTCATAGCTTTCCTCTGTGCATGCAAACCCGAATTTCTTGCGATAGTTCCAATGGATTATTGCAGCAATTTTATCATGTCTGCACACATGTCGTTAAATCATTGAGCTGCTCCGGCCTCTGATTGGTCAATAGTACAATAGGACACTGACACAAAGGAATGGAAAGGAGGCACCAGCCCAGCCATGCGAAACTTTGACGGTTTCCAAGAACTTGACGCGCGAAAAATTACTGCACTGTACTACGGGTACGGTTCAGAGGGAAGAGCATGGACACAGAAAATGTGTACAAGTTGCGTTGCTCTAGAGAAATCTTGGAACAAGAATTAACAAAATTCAGAGCTCAATTTGTTGCAAGTTTACTCAGTTTAGAGCTTAGAATTATATCAAAAACGAATCCTTGATAATTTGAAGCATCCCCTTGTTTGCAGGTGATATTGATGTATGATTGTTTTACTGCAGTGAATATAGTCACTTTAATTTGTTTTACTGCAGTGAATATAGTAACTTTAATTTGTTTTACTGCAGTGAATATAGTCACTTTAATTTGTTTTACTGCAGTGAATATAGTCACTTTAATTTCCAATCAAATACTTTCAAACAGCTCTTTGTTGTCAGTTGGAGTCGACCAAGGAATTGATTTTCCTTACTTATTGTTCATTTTCCAAAACATTTGAAGCAATTGAGCATTCAAATAGAACAAATAAATACAGCTTCTCTACCTCTTTAATTGATACATTTCTTTCATATGGTATACTCATGTCAATCATAATGCATTTCTTTTCTTCCTTGTCTTTGATAATTATGTCAGGCCTGTTAGCTGAAAGATTTCCGTCAAATTATGATTGGGGTAATGAAGATCATCTCAATAAAAAGTATTGTTTGGTTGACAAACATTTACTGTTAGTTAAGGTGTCTTATTTTCTTTAAAAGATATGAATTTGAATTTCCCATCGTCCATGAGAAGAAATTCAAACTTATCGTATTGCTTATTGTTACCCCGGTTTGTTTAGCTCTTATTGTCTGCTTAAAGTCTGCACGTAGGCTAATTTTCTGCTTGTTTTGAAAAACTGTTACTCATCCACTTAAAATTCAGAACTTTTGACGTTAGTTTGACTCTTCTTAACTTTGAAGTAAATGACTTACTTTTTTGCCAAAATTGCCCCTGCTGCATGTTCAATAAACTCTTTCATTGTAATAGAGATTAAGATTGTTTGGACTATACGATTTGATAAAAGTATTACATTTCCTATTTTCTCCATAGTTGGTTGCACTACAACACTCATCTTATTGCTTGCACTTCCTACAGCTATGATCGTTGTCGGTAATTATTAACTTTGATTATTCCAATTGTTAGTTTAAAGGTGTCTCAATTTGTAATTATTTTGATTTGATTTTTAACTTTTATATTGTAAATGCTTTTATTTGACGGCCTCTGAACCTGAAATCAATGGAATATTGCTGTCATATTTGGATCAACATTTAATCAAAACATACCGCATCGGACGGGCACATTAAAAACTTCGATGTAACCAACCTAAATCTGCTGCTGCTGCTGCTGCTGTGTTGTTGTTGTTGTTGTTGTTGTTGTCGTTGTTGTTGCTGTGTCTTCTTCCTGTCCTCGTTTGTAAACCTGTGACATCATTGGCTTTACTTTCATCAACTAGACTAATTACCATATTTTCACCTTTTCATGATTGTTAACATTTTTTTTTCTACATTCTATTCAAAATTTACAATAAAAATTTACTAGTTACACTACTTACAAAATACTTTACTACACTACAAGGCGATGCCACTAGATGCAAAATATCATGACTATTCTGTGGCATCACGAAAAACTAAGACAACATACATATGAATATTCAAGGGAAAACAAGACAACAATACATGGGAAAGCAAAAAAAAACTACATTCTGTCTCAAATTAGACATCAGGTGAAAAATTGTCCGCGATAACAACAGACAAGATGCCTGCCGCCGTTATGGATAATTTTGCGCTATCACAAATCTCACCTCATATATAATTTGAGTCAGACTTTACATACGATAATTAATTAAATAATTGGTGGCTTACTAGGGGAATAGGGGCGAGATACTTTATTCAAAGCGACCAGTACTATGTATAAAACGTATCGTTAGCTCAAGGATGCTTCTATTCAGTTTATTTGGAAAAGTCTTATCGCCGTACAGTAAGATTTGCAACAGCGTTTCATTTGCAAAATTTGCATATCCAAATGGTCGTACAAGAGTGGAGATACCAGCGCACAGTGTTCCAGGGCATGTAATTTATGTGAAAAATGAAAGTATCAGAATTGTACCAAACTGACTTTTCTATTGTTCACCGTAGCCTGAGGAATGTCAAAACCCAAAAAATTTTCAAATCGGACAATGTAGTGCTGAGAAAACATTATTTCAAGTTGGGCCTAAAAAGTGTACTTCAGGCTTCTTTCTAAGCACAGCAAGGCCACAAAGTAGCTCTAAGTTTCAAATTCAAATTTCTTGGCTTGCACTCACCCGATTTTCATGATTTTTGTTTTGTTCAACAGATTAAACCTTGCAGAGTATGTAGTGAAACAGTGGATTGAACATTTTATCTTGGGATGCGGAAATTTTGCGAATTCATACTGGTAACTAAACGTCAAGAAAACTAAAACTGAAACACGAAGCGCTTCTTCAACATTAAAAACAAAAAATCTATGTTTCAGAATTCTCGGAAAGTCTATTGTAGAATCAAGTTTAAGCTATTGGCAACACGTTTGCAAAAGGGCTTAGTAGAATAAGCTCTCAAATAATTTTGGCGAATTTTTCACGAAGACCAGTTTTGCACCTTTTCAGAGTAAAAATTACATTTTTATGACGAAAATCTATTAGAAAAGCCAATATTTCATCATATCTCCACAGTTTCAAATACATGCTTTTTAGCAATAGTAGTATAAAGTATTTTTACATAATTAACTAATTTTTAAGGTTTTGAAAGCATGCAGCCAATTCTACAATGATTTGTTATGTTCCAAGGTGAAAAATGCGCCTAGTAACATCGAAAAACAGAACAAACACCAAAATAGATACCTAATATGATTAGGGAGTTGATCTCTAACCTCCTTTTGACTATAAGCGGGAAATATTTGTTTCATTGGACATCTAGTTCAGTCTATAGACAGTGTTAAATACAGACAGAATTTGCTAAAAAGACTTCTTCTTCACTGGCCTTTGTGAAAAATTCGCCAAAATTAGTTGACAGCTTACTCTACTTAGCCCTTTTGCAAAAATGTTCCCAATAGGTTCCAAAGGAACTTTATTCTGCAATAGGCTTTACGAGAGTTCTGAAACATAGATTTTTTGTTTTCAATGTTGAAGGAGCGTTTCGTGATTCAGTTTTAGCTTTTATGAACGCACATCCCAAGATGACATTTTCAATTGACCTTGTAACTACATATTCTGCAGGGTTCAATCTGTCAAACAAAACAAAGATCGTGAAAAGGGAGTGAGTGCAAGCCAAGAAATTTGAATTTGAAAGTTAATGCTATTTTGTGGCCTTGCTGTGCTACAAAAGAAGCCTGCAGTACATTTTTTAGGCCTACCTTGAAATGATATTTTCTCAGCACTAAATTGTCCGATTTGAAAATTTTTGCATCTTGATATACCTCAGGCTACGGTTAAATATAGAATAATCAGTTTTGTACAATTCTGAAATTTTCATTTTTTGGCATTAACTACACTAAAATAGAAATCTGGATCACAGTGCAGTGAGGAGATCAGCCCTTTGAACACCAAAAGAGGGGCAGCACAACAAGAAGTATTCCGTATCCTCGATTCCATCGTTACTTGGGCACATTGGGTTTATTGTATCTCTAAAATTGTGTTGAAATTTGTGAAAGTTTAACTTGCTGAGACCAACCCTGAGTTGAGTAAGATAAGACAGACCCTTAGGGTTATGAATCCCAAATACAGATTTTGTAGGGGGGGGGGGGGGGGGGGGGCGGCGGAGTATGGATTGTAGCTTTTTCTTAAAAACAGCAACAGAAGGTGACAATCTAATTTCAGGATCAAGTTTATTCCACTCAGACAAACAGTGAGGATAAAAACTAGATTTATATTTTTCTGTCCTTGCTCGTATTTGCCCGATTGTGTCACGCTCGCGAAGTGAATACTGGACCTGTTGAAGTGGTGGCATTGGGTCCCTTGTGTAGTCCGGGGTTAAATTATTTAACATTTTAAAAATAACGTAAGACGTTTTAACGTTTTGCGTGGTGACCGGCATTGTGGGTGTTTGAATGTATTGAAGCAATTGCTGAAAATTGCTCGTTCTTATTTCTAACTGTAGCAGGTGTAGGTGAAGCTGCTTTTTCAGCGCCAAGCGCTGGGATCGCAGAAATAGAGCAGATCTAATCGAGTCCGCGACCCCTTGTCATGACGCTCAAGTGGTGGGGTCGGGATCCTACCGGGTATCGAACCCACTCCGCCTGACTGTTCTGGCTGCAAAGTCAGAGGAGTACACCACTGCGCCACAACACCTTCAATTGAATCAAAGGTGAATCAAAGGATTTAAAATCTTGGCATTCCTGTAGTCTGCTAGTTACTCATCAGATTCTTAGATGTTTGCACTCTCAAAAGTCGGAATGAAGACTTAAAATTGAAAATTCGTGAAAATGAACTGCAAGTTGTTAAAAAAACGAAATACCCTGGTGTACAAATTGACTGCTCTCTTGATTGGAAAGAACAAATCAAGGCGGTCTCTACCAAAGTTTCTAGGGCAGTAGGCTTGTTGAAGCATGCCAAATCACTCCTACCAAGAGAATTTTTGAAGACGCTCTACACAGGTGTGGAGCCTCACTTTCGATACTTTCGCTCTGTTAGGGGACGCGCAGGTTCAACTGAAATTAATCAGTTGCAATAACTTCAGAATCGCGCTGCAAGAATTGCAACAAACATTAGCTACGACGCCTCAAGCAGACCACTTATTGAAGGGCTTGGTTGGAATACCATTGAGAAACTCCATAGAAATGATTCTGGAACAATGGTCTTCAAATCCCTGAATGGGTTGGCTCCACATGGATGACATTCCCATTGATTTAAAAAATCATCCTCTGCTATTAGTAAATCCATGAGCAATAGGATACATACAGTTGCAACGTAGTTTATTCAGTTTGCAATTAACATTTAATGACAACTTACTTGCATTCTTCTTTGTCGTTTCCTAATGTGACAATGCCGCAAGTAACCTTTCAATAACGCGCTTGCGGAGGAGTGAAAGCATCGAAAGCGACTGTTTTAAAGAAATGGCTGGCAGCAGAGTGGCGTGACATTAGGAAACGACAAACAAGAACGCCAGTAAGTTGTCATTAAATGTTAATTGCAAACTGAATAAACACGATGAGTGAGAGTAGCTTATTTAGGCCATTCAAATCACCCAATCTGTATGTATCCTGTTGCTCATGGTTAATCTGCTATTCCTCTCTTTGAAAGTAATTTCCAAAATTGATCTTAGAAAAGTAGACGCCAAAATGTCACTATCTGCCCTAGTCATAATCTCATTCAAAGTATCAAATTTGTATTGCATACTATTAAAACAGGGGGTGCTCTCTCCTCGATTAGTTCGACTACTGAGAGAGCTCTTCCTTTAAGTAATTCCCTCCATACAATTTATTTCGTTCTCTTTGTTTTGTTGAATGTATGTTGTATTAATTTCGCTTACTCCCTTACTGATGTATTCATTTTTCTGTAACATTGTCTGAAAAAGGGACCCCTTTTGACTGGAAATAGGAACAAAACGATAAGATATCATTGCTCTCCGAGCTCACAGCTAAATTCATCAATCTTCAACTTAGATGCACATACCTTGCATTTGAGAATCGTATACCAAACACCGGAGATACGAGTTTGCAAAGTCAGAATTTACAGTTCACCCAAAACCAGAGGTTTTGAAAAAAGGCCTAGCCATGATGTGTATCATGGACATTTTCCAAAGCACCTGTAAACCCTAATTTTCAGCTTTTTGCTTTTGAAAAGAAAAAAGACGCATGGGCATGGCTCTCCTTCATCTCCAAAATAAGCGTGCATGTGCTCCTTTTCATGCATGTCAAGTAACAGGATCATGTAAAGTCAATTATGAACCACTTGAAGCAAGAAAGATACCTTCAACAGAGTGGCACACAGTAGCTTTAGACATCCAAGGACCATATCCAACAAAGGATTATCTAATAGCACTAATAGCATTAATAGCACATAGATTACAGATCAAGATGTCCAGTAGTTGTGTAAGTCAGAACTATCAACACAAAAACTGTAACCAAAGCATTAGATAAGATATTTTCTATGTTTGGTTATGTACACAAATTAGTTGCTGACAATGGAAAACAGCTTTTTTCAGATGAATTTAAACAGTACCTCAAACAACATGGAATAAAACTAAGGAATGTCACACCGTATTCACCATGGGTCAACGGTGCAGTTGAACGATTCAACGACTCCAAAAGGCAAATCACTGTGCACACGCAGAAGGAAAAGATGGGAGAGAAGAGCTTAACAAGTTCTATTGCTCTTCAGAACAACTGCGCGTGCAACAACAGGACAGTGCCCAGCTGCAGTATTTTTTGGACGTGGTATCAAGAACGACATACCAGATGAATTTAAACAGTCAACATTCAATACAAAGGATCACTCATATATAGACGCAAATATAGCTTTCGCCAATATAGACGATAATACGTCAAGCTTTCTCTCGCAATGAATTCTGTACCAAAATAGACTTCGTAGATCCGAATGAAACTTTGGATCATAAGATTTAAAAATTGATGGGCCTAAGTGACCTAAAGTGGCCTATCAGGAATTCAAGGGGCAGTTTGTTTATAATTTCTCGACCGTATCCCTTTATGATGCAATGGGCAGATACAGCCTGTTATGTCGCAATACTGAAGCAACGAAATAAACTTACAGCCTCCTCCTTTGTAGAATAAAATTTTACTCAAAAACTCTTCAGCTGAATAAACCATGCAGAATCTGAAGCTGCTGAACAGTAGATCGGAAGTAAAACTATTGATAGTAGCGAATTCCTCTCCTAAAACCCAATGATGTCGAAATGAATAAACAAAAGAAAAACAAATAAAACTTAATATAAAGAACTTTTGCGTTGTCCACGTTCTTCAAAATCACCAATAGCCAAAACGAAAACGCAGAAAACGCGGAAATAATTATTTTGCAAAACAGGAGGTTTTCTGCTCATTTCGTTGCTTCAATTTGGCGACATAGCATGCTGTATCAAAGATGAGGGAATTTTGTATTTGTCATGCGCGAATCAGCACAGGGAGTCAAAAATGTAAGAACTATGCGCCATCTTCTATTTTTCTTCTAGAATTATCGGTTCATGGAGAGAGAATTGGCGCAACCAGAAGTGTTGCTGTATGCCATTTTTATTCAAACCATGAGCGATAGGACACCAAGTGTGTGCCACCTTAACGTTATTTTGGTAGCGAGTCACCTTAATCAATTGTTTTTAGTGTTTTTGCCTATTTTTACTTGGTAGTGAGCCACCTTATCGCGGTTTCGCCATTTTGAAATTTTTGGTAGTGAGCCACCTTTAAGGAGTCTACTTAATACATTGAGCACCCGGGGATGTGCCTGCCAATGGGGCCCCATTTTCGGTTGAAAATTCCAGGACAGGGTTATACTTTTTGTGCATTTATTCCGGCACAGGTATGTTCATTAAAGCTTCTTCCCTGGACAAGTCAGATTTGACATGCAAAATTAAGGTAACTCACAAAAGACACTTGTATTATCCAGGACAGGTACTATGTTTTCAAACATCTATTCCAGGACAGCGTCATAAAATTTTCTTTTGGCAGGCACACCCCCGTTGTTTTTCTCCAAGGTAGACCCCCCGGGGGAGAACACAAAGACAGTGCAGTGTCTACGAAGACTTCAGGAATTATTATGACAGGGAACCCTCCTGCGCAGAGGGCAGATTGCATTCACCGATTACCGATACATTTTCTGTTAAATCTGAAATTATTTGGCAGTGGCGGATTTTACGAGAGGCTAGCTCGTTTTTCTAAAATTATTTCCAATCAAGGCGTTTTGGTAGGGAATCGCAGCATCGCAGCCTTGTTGCTGCGTGTTTCCCTTGCAGAATGCAGAACAGAACAGATTAATTTTCCACTCTTAAAAATATTTTCCAGAACTAATGAAATATACCAGGAAATAGCATGATCAGTTTTTGAATCATTCTGAAAATTTCGTACTGTTACATGGTGTAGTTTTTTTGTAGAATTAATTTTAATCAAGGTGTTTTTTTGGTCGGGAGTTGTTCGTTGTTGGGTGTTTCCCCTTCGGAATGCAGATTGTAGAGAGTGATAACAGATAGCTTTTCTGCCCTTAAAAATATTTTCCGGAACTAATGAAATATACTAGAATATAGCATGATCATTTCTTGAATCATTCTGAAAATTTCGTACTGTTACATGGTGTAGATTTTTTGTAGAATGTTTTTTAATCAAGATGTTTTTTTGGTCGGGAGTTGTTCGTTGTTTAGTGTTCCTTCAGCGGAATGCATATGAAAAGCGACAGAAACATCGAAGAAACATCGTAGGAAATATCATCAAATTCAACAGTTTCGTTGAAACTGACTTCTGCTTTCTATCTATGTTTGTTTCTTACATGTGAATTAGGCGATAGACAAAAATTGTACGTGACATAATTTGGTTGACTGAACTAGCTTCGAACATTCTGCACCCATCATTATATTTTCGCTGCGGAGCGCTTTGGTCAGCGGTATACAAAATTCCTTCATCTTGATGTAAACAAACGCTCTGATGGGTTCAAAACAAAATCTTCCCTTGTTTATTGTGATATTTCATATGTTTATGGTTCAAAGAATACTCAATGTGTTGTGTGGAAAATTCACTAGGGAGGCACTTTGTGCCCTTAAGGGCTCATGAAATTCTAGATTATTTTTTGGGTCTCAACTTTCGAAAACTATCGAAAAATGTGATTTACAAGCAAAACCAAAGCCAAGCAACATTATCCAAATTCTTAAATATCCAAATAGTTTACATAAAGTCTATCTGTTCAGGGCGCTTTACCATATATTTTGGGTGTTGACTACATGAATTATGGATATGTAGGTTAAGAAACGGTTATTGTTATGCCAGAAATTATTTTGTTATTGGTGTTTGTACTGCAGCCTAAGCACCCCTATCCTGATTATGTCAGAAATGCTCCCCTGGGCAGTTGATGTTTTTGGGGCAAACCCAAAGACAAACAGTTTGGTTTCCAATGGACTGTTACATCTATTAGGTTTTGTACTGAGATTGTGCCATCACCAACGCCAACGACATTGTGATTATATCGTATTTAACTGTGATTATGTGACTGAAACGATGTGCTTTATTTCAGGGGCTGAGTTCAAGAACGATTGTCCTGTAGAACCTTTCATACCCATTTACCTTATCGTTGGGGGTGCTTTTGCGATGTTAAAGACTGTCACCATTTTGTGCCAAAGAGCTGTCACAGGTGAAAGGCTTGACGATGAACCAGAAGAGGAACAATCAATGGTTGCCAAGCTTTTCGATGGTGTTTTTAATCTATTCCTTTTTATTTGGTTCATTGCTGGCAATTTCTGGATTTATTCGAAATATAAACCTAACTTCACTCCGCCAAAACATCAGCCGTTAAATTACTGTCATCCAACACTTTATTTATTTGCTTTTTGGGTAATAACAACTAGTCATATAATACTAGGTATTATTTTCTTTTGTGTTTGTTGTTTAGGAATGTGTGCAAGCTGTACAGCATTTTTTGTTGCAAATGCTACTGGGTAATGATTAATTCTGAATATGATGAAATAATAAACCGAAAAATATTCAATCTACCAAGAGATTCGATAGAATTTGAGCAAGACTGAATTATGTTTTTTATGCGCGCGCAGATATCCCTCGAAACCGAGGCAATGGGGAAATCAGAATTATTACAAACGCTCCTTTCCTCAATTCTAGAACTGACCACAGCTGAAACCATAACAGCAACAACAACGAGCATAGGTGAAGGTCACATGGAAAGAGCTTAAACTGAAATACCTGAAATACGGAGAACATCCCAAAACAAAAACAAGACAGTTATACACACAAGGAACCAGCGGAGTTTTACCCAGTTTATTAATCGCAAGCCAGTGTTGTAAAGAAATCAAACTATTTCATTCTGGGCAATAAAAATCTCTTGCAAAGCCTGGAGTTTCTGCTCTCTCAACTAACCCTTCGATGGACTAAAACTTCCCGCCCGACGTGCGTCACTGCGAGTAACATCGATGAGCGAGTAATATTTTCTGAACACAGTCATGCTTACCTTGAAGTAAAAATTGTTCTGTAAAATGTAAAACATTAGCTTTGCTCAACGACCAATTTGCCATAAAGGGAATACAAACATGAAATCGATGTCACAAGAAATTTGCGATATACTTCAAAACAACGAGAATTTTGGCCCAATCTATCATAAACTGACCCCCTGGTACATCAAACCAAACATCAAGTAATCAATACTAACATAGGCTAAGGACGGGGGTATAATTTTGACTTCACCTTGAGCTGTTGTCGTTGCTCTCCATTGTTTGCGGCTGCTAGATTGTAAACAAACAAAGATGGCTGGCTGGGAAATCAGCATAAAACCAACACGTAGATATCTAATTTTTACAATGTCATCCCCTATTTTCCCGGCGGTACCGATACGATTTTCTGACAGCCAAATAAAATTTCGATCAATACAAAAAGTTTCCTGAAAAGGCTGCGGCCAGATTTTTTGCAAATTACATAGAAATTCGATCAATTTTTCCTCACTATTTTTGAACCAAAATCTAGTAACCTTGAAATTGTTTGGCTTGTGAGGCTCAGAAGAGTCAAATAGGCTTGCAATTCAATGAAATAAACAACAAAGTATCTACCTCTTCAAAAATAATTTGACTGCTTGTTTATTTCAAGGATTTTGAACACTAGGAGGGTTTACTTTGGCAGACCAAAATACTTAGGCCGATAACCATGTGAAGATCACCGGTACTTCGATAAAAAATTGAAGTATGATCCCCTATTTTCCCGAATAGCTCACCTGGCTCAAAATGTTGCTCAGATCTTGGAGAAGGATTTCAGAGATGATGGTGAAAAGGCTGCGGCCAGTTTTGGAGTATTTTACAAAACATTAAATCCTTGAATTCTTCGTCTTTTGTGACAATCACCACGATATATATTCCACGTGTTTGGAGGCCTTTAAAATGTTTGATTAACTTCAGCTCTCGTCCAAGTAATCTTTAACTTCCAACCTGTGCATTTCGCCAAGTACCGAAGACAATAGGCCAATTCCCAGGAGTCAGGAATCTTCGAAAGTCTATTGTTTGTTTTTCCTGGCAACTTTCCAGATTCACAGATTCCAACTAAATGCGGGGGCGCAAGGTCCTGTCGGTCAGCGGCAAAAACATAATTCAGTCTTGCTTAGAATTTGTTAAGGTTTAAAATTATGTTAATTATGTAACGATTAATATTTTCGTAGTGACATACCGAAGTCATATCATTATCTAGTGCCTTAAAGGCATTGAGTCATGGTAAATAGACCGCGTATACCCAATTTGCAAAAATCGCTGAGTCATGATGATAGCTTACTCCAATCTGATTGGCTGTAATCCAAACTGCACACATGATATTCTCACCTGAATATGTTCTTAAAGCTTTATTATCGGGGTTTCGCTTTGAAGTCAACAAGGTGTAATTTCACATAGCAAAGAAAACAAAAGGATCTGACGACCGTCTCTCGTGGCGTTACAAGACAACTGATAAAGTGAGGCCATGAATATAAAACAAAGCGCTCGCATGAAAAATTTCAGGATTATCTCAATCAAAGGACAGCAATGTGCTTAGGGCCAAGGGATTCAATTAAATAACGAGTTTTTGTGGGGATTAACAAAAAGAGTTAGGTTTAAAAAATGTGAAACATAGGCCACGCGCCACGAGAAGCCAGACGGGACAGCCAAGTTCATCTCTGATCACATGAAAACAGACTGATCACATGAAAGGAGACAGACCCCCAGCGGAGAATCGCTATTTACCATAACTCAATGCCTTTAACAGCCGGTTGAGTAGAAAATGAATCCACTATTTAAAACTTGTGCTATAAAATGAAAAATTGCAACTTCGTTGTCTTCTCAAAGGTTTCACTTACTGATGATAATTCATTCTTAATTTTCAATGCACTACTTTAATACCGGGTGCACCAAAATAAACTATGCACTTTTAGCAGGCCACGATAAATCGTACACAAGACCTATTTTGAAGATTTATGACTCAATCTTTGGCAGAAAGCCTGAATTAGATTCTAGGATTTTTTGCAAATGTTTCCGTTTTCAGTTTTTAGAGCTACAAGCGAGTTTCTTAAAATGTTATTTTTCTAAAACACTGAAAACGATCAAACATGTTGATCAATTTCACGAAGACTCAACATGAATGGACAAAGATAAAACGTTTTCAGCATCATTTAGGGTTTGGAAACTGATTAATTCAAACTTCTGCACGAGCGTCATTTCAACGATTGGCTGCGAAATTCTATAGTTGTTACAATAAAGTGCCGCCCCAAAAGCCGTCACAAAATAAAAAATGCAGCAAAACTCCATGCTTGCTGGCCTCATGACACTTCCTCGCTTGTATTTTTAACCCCCTTGACACAGGAACACAACCTGCACCAAAGCATAAATTCAATGAAATTACAAAAGGAAAGACATTTCTTTATATCCTTGAAAATAGAATTACATTTCTCCCAAGATAGTACGAACTCTCGTACAGCAGCTTACAAATAATCGATTTCTAAATCCCAAATCACCACGAAAAAGTTTTCTCTTTGTCTATTCAAGTGGATTCTTTAGAAAACTTGATCGACGTTTTTTGATCGTTTTCAGTGTTTTCGAAAACGAAAATTTTAAGAAACTCGCTTGTAGCTCTAAAACCTGAAAACAGAAAAATTTGCAAAAACTCCTAGAATCAAATTCAGGCTTTTTGCTAAAGATTAAGTCATAAATCTTCAAAATCGGTCCTGTGTACGATTTATCGTGGCCTGCCGAAAGTGCATGGTTTATTTTGGCGCAACCGGTATCAAATCACAGGAGAGGAAGCCCAACGTTTTGTGGTGAGGGGGCCAACTTGCACATGAAGTTCTCTTGCCTTTATTATGAAAGTCATTTCATTTTTTGTGTCCTTAGGGGCCGATTACATGGAGCGGGCTAGCCCGGTTAACCGAGATGAAGGTTTTCACCCGAGATCCCGGGGTCAATAGAATTTACTATGTTTCGTATATTTACGATTATATGGCAAGCGGGCTGGCCCGGTTAGCCAAGATCCCGTCTTCTGCCTACCGGGCTAGCCCGGCAAAACGGGCTGAGAGTTGCACATTTTTCTCATGTAATCGATTTCTGACCGGGCTGGCCCGGCCAAGCGGGCTGAGAATTCTGCAACGCATGCTCTTTATGAATAGATTATACTATCATGGCGCCAAACGTTTTACAACCCTTTTTGGATTTCTCCATGTAGGGTAAGACGGGGTAAAGTGAACTACTTTGGAGGTTTTTCAAGGATATCCTAAAGACATTGTAGCTGAGGGCAAACTTTTTAACGTTGTTTTGACATTATGTCTTTGGGTCAGTTTATCCAGCAAAAATATTTTTCAAATCTTTTTCCATTGTCTCACAAAAGAGCTTTCTTTGGCGACCGCTCTACCTAGTTCACTTTACCCCAGGCCGGGGTAAAGTGAACTACTTAGCAATTGCTCGATAAAACCAAAATAATGCTGGTAATACCCGAAAATATGATCTATTTTGTAACTCTAAGGAGTTCTTCGCATGCCAAAACGAAACAAACCCAAAAATTTCACAAGAGTGATATTTAAAAAAATTAAATTGTGACCTATGTTAAGAACGATCTTTGCAAATCAAATATTAACCAAGAACTATTGTCTAAGTCATCAATTCGAGTCAGATTGCGAGACCTGAATACAAGTCGATGAACAATAATGGGAATATTCTTCGAAAATACTATATTGCATATAAATACCAAATTACCACAAAAAGAAGCAATATCTTCAAAGTAGCTCACTTTGCCCTGAAACCACCGCCCAGAAATAAAACCAAAAATAGTTATAAATCTATAATAATTATCTATATCCTAATTTCACAGTGATGGCCATTTATCCTTTTCATGTCGATAGGTATGCTTGCTTCATCAAATCCCAACAAAATTCTTGGATCAGTAACCGCATTTCTGAATGAACGTCAGACTTCGGCTGTCAAATGTTTGGAGGTTTTTCAGGGAGCTGGTATCAGAATATAGTTCTGTGTCATCCGAGCGAAAAATTATCCTCCAAATTATGATTTTCTGAAGGCAGACTGATGAACCAAATGAGATTGAAAAGGTCTTCTTCATCTGACTTCATGTTCACATGAGGAAATGAAAAATAATGGGTAGTTCACTTTACCCCGGTCGAAGCAAAATATCGACTGGACGGTAGACTTTTTAAAATATTATGTTAGCGTACAAAAAAGTCTTTCTTGGCTCTTTCCTTTTGGAAAATGTAAACACATGGTATGTGTTTCAAATCCATCAAAACAATTATAGAAATGAATTTCATCTTGGGGTCAAAAATTAAGACCAAAGATAGGAGCCCAAACCTAACAACCATGATTTCCTGAGGTTGTTTTTACTGCTTCGGGTAAAGGGATTTTTTGCAACAACAGGAAGAACTGTTTTGCAAAAATGATTTCATTTCCTGTGAGCACATGTATCAAAGCATTTGGCATAAATCAAGTTTTATCATTACATGTTTGCTTTTGGAGAGAAGCGCGAATGTTCTGAGTAGTTCACTTTACCCCGTAGTTCACTTTACCCCGTCTTACCCTAATCGTTTAGGTCATCTCAAGCCTCTTAGGAGAGCCAGCCCGCTTAACTGGGCCAGCCCGTTGCATGTAATCAGGCCCTTACTCTTGGTCAATCAAATACGGCGCCTGGATACTAGCCATCAATGCACAATAATGATAATGATTTCGAATTTGGTAGGGGTATTATGCAACATAGGGCTCAAATCTTTAAAAAGGTCGGCGTAAAATTCTATTACAGTTTTCTTTGAAATAAATGGCTTGGAAGGAACTCAGGGTCTTTTGCTGTAAATCTGCCATGGATATTTATTGATATCTTGATTAATTTCAAAATGGCAGCATTTATCAAATTCAAGGCTGTGACGTCATCAAATGTCTAAATCCTAAACCAGACAAGCTACAGATTTCTGCTTGCCACCATATTGTAGACCTTCATAAACTATGGTTTTCTTGAAGGTTTCATCTTTTCTCTATTAGTTTAGGATTTACAATGATTTAAATTTTTCAAAAAT
The DNA here is from genome assembly GCA_039566865.1 of Aurelia coerulea. NCBI lineage: Eukaryota > Metazoa > Cnidaria > Scyphozoa > Semaeostomeae > Ulmaridae > Aurelia > Aurelia coerulea. The sequence continues at coordinate 40,525 of CM076943.1, read as the reverse complement.
GTCCATGAATTTTTTCAAAAATAATTAAAATGCCGCCATTTTGAAAAAAATTCAATATACCAAAACATTTCCGCGGCAGATTTATAGCAAAGCACCATAGGCCACATGAAATAAATTAATAGATTCTCATCACAAACTTTTGGAAACTCTCGCAAGGCGGGAGGTTTATATTTTATATTTTATATATAAATTTTTTTAGCAAATCTGGACAAATCAGCGAGGGAGCACATGATTCCGGTAAATTCTTTGCTTACACAGTTTTTGGCACGGAGAAATGCCTACCCTGAGCCGTTTGTAGAAGAAGGAGAAGCGCCAAACAATTTACGATTGTTGATGTAGGAGTTGTTTACAATTTTCAACATCAGCCGCAGCATATGACGCATATGACTTTATTCAATGCTTTGGAGTGTAATCACAAGACAAGTGATTTCTGTAAATTTCCCGCAGAAACCCAATTAAATTGCTGTAAAATTTGGTCCAGACCTTGAGCGACATGTCTCGTTTCAGTGCTTTTCCATGTCATGTGCCTAAATGAATACATTTTGCTGGGACCCCATTCAAAATTGTAACAGTCAACTTTGGATTTGGATCCGAAGATCAGCCTCCCGTTTACACAGTTCAATTCTTAACGCATTGGCTCTTCTTATGGAATGATTTTTGTACTGGAGCAGTGGAAATGTTCTTGAATCACAAAACTTTGCAACGAATCAGAACTGTGCGAATACAGTGAAAACGTTGTTTCAGATTGACATTTGCATGACATGCAGGCCCGTAGGAAGCGGGGGGGGGGCAGGTGGGGCTCAAGCCCGCCCAATAATTTTGAAAACAATGGTGCTACATCACACGAATTAATTAGATGTATTGTTCTCTATTGTTTTAAGAGCAATTGCCCCCCCCCCCAATCCGAAGCTTCTTCCTACGGCCCTGATGACATGACAAGAATGCCCAGCAAGAAGAGCCATGCAATATTATTTCGAAAAGAGAACATGCAAAAAATTTCCTGGAAGAAAACGAACAACGATAATAACAACAATTAACAGAGACATTCAAAGAGCTAAAAACAAATATCCGTCATTCAAAGTCATTCCACTCATTTCACTAGTCAGTCTTCAAAACATATACACAAAAGCCATGAACAGGACGCTATGGAGCATAGTGAAGCCCCGGGGGGGGTACTTGACCAGGTTTTGGTCGGGGACGTGCCATCGAAGCTTCAAAAACATACCCGTTCCTTATACCAATTTTGCGAAAAAGTATACCCGACTTTATACCAATTTTGCGAAAAAGTATACCCGACCTTATACCAATTTTCCGAAAAAGTATACCAAAATCGTTCTTTAAACCAAAATTGCGAAAATCGATACCGTTCCTTATACCAAAATCGTGAAAATCGATACCGTTCCTTATACCAAAATCGTGAAAATCGATACCCTTCCCGATGGCACGTCCCCGTACCCAAAATATGTGAAGTACCCCCCCCGGGAGTGAAGCAAGTCGTTGATTCTGTCTACTCTTGTTGATCGTCCATAAAGAACCAGCTTTAATCCAGACCAACAAGAGAAAAGACAAAGAGAGAGAGAGATGACATGACAGTTGTTTGTAGTTTTATGATAATTCTCTCGAATTCTACCTTTCGTTCGATACAGTCATGTATCAACAGGAGTAAAACATTGCAAATAAATATAGAACAATAAAATGATGTGTTTTGACGTTATAAAAAATATAAAAATATCGATGCGGAATTAATTTTCCATGCGGGCGGTGATGGCCCGGGGGGGGGGGTAGTTAGTATATTTTGCTGACGCCATGTGCACTCCTTACCGGGTATCGTTTTCGCCTCTTTTTTCTAAAGCCGGGTATCAAAAGAAGGCAATTTTTCTAAAGCCGGTTGTCAAAAGTGTTATTTCATTGTTTTTCGACGAAGTTTTACGTTTAGGGGTATGCTTTTCGCGCTATTTACGTTTTGGGATATGCTTTTCGCCGATTTTTTCTAAAGCCGGCTATCATTTCGAGGGAAAACTTCTTAAGCCGGTTGAAAATTTTTTTTCTTGGAGTGCACCCCCCCCGTACAATTGAAAGTCAAGTACCCCCCCCCCCCCCCCGGGGGGTGATGGGTGATGAGAATCTATTAATTTATTAGACTCGCGAAATAGTCACAAGTTATCGTTATCGCAACAGCAATGACAACAACAACAACAATATATATATATTTCTAGCAATAACTGCCACTGATCTGTGATAACTACGAACTTGTAATCAGTCTAACCAACTTTGGCTGGCTACATCAATTATCCGCCACGCCAATGGCTGCCGGCCTAACACATTTTTTGAAATATATTCGCGGCAGAGGACCATTTATAGGGATTGGAATACTCTTTGGAGCAGTTGGGAAAACAATTGTCGACAGATTGAAAGGTAGCGAATATATTAGGCATGAGGATAGGACAGATGATATTGTCGCAGGAGATGAAGATGTAATTTTTGGTCGAGATAAGCATGGCCTACCGATTGGCAATGACGTTCTGATGTACGAAAACCACACAATCAGTTATGACAGAAGCCGAAAAACTCCATCTTGGGTATTGCAGACATTAAACAAAAATACAATAAATGGAACTGGTGAGAGACAACTTTCAGCATTCAAGATAGATCCAAATATTCCAGCCAGGTTTTCAGCGAAATCTGATGATTATCATAACAGTGGTTACTCAAGAGGTCACATGGCTTCTGCAGGTATAGACCTTTTAGCATCAAGGGCAGATTTTGTAATACAATAGAGACAGTTGTGTTTGATTGACACCTCAATTCAAAGCGATTAGCGATTCCTTGGAAGCCACCTTTTGCTTGCACAAGGTGAGAGTTTGCCCTACTAGTTTCGCGGAAACTTCAGCAGCTTTGTTTGTTTCCAGAAATCCAAATGCATTACTGGTTGAGAGAACGGCTGGTGTAATCTGCATAATGCAGGTTGCATAATGCAAGTTGCAGGTTGCATAAAGCAGGTTGCAGGTTATCATTTATGGTCATGGGCTGTAAAGCCACAACAACGGGCCATTTCCTGGATGAAGCTAAAATGTCGGTCTCACGGAGGTTGTCATGAGTTTGCATGTTTTTGAATTACTGATAATGAGATAGCAGATCAATACAGTCAGATATGGTGTGCCTGCGCGATTTCTTTGTTCTATTTATAGAAGAGCCTATTTACCATTGCAGACTTGCTTTAACTATTTGCAATCCAATGCAATGACTTGCTGTAAATGGGGATATGATTTGGTCATGATTTGGAGGAAATTTTGATGAGCTGGACGTGCATGATATTTATACGTATTATTTAGCCTTTCAGAAATAGGTATTCGCATCAGATTCAAAAGGCTCGAGAGAATTATGACCAAGCTGCAACCATAATTTTCTGCAAAATATTTTTGGGAAACGTGGTCCTTACTTCGTGAAATGGATTTGCAATATCTCCCATAGCAATATCTCACATAAGGACCAATTGTTCTCACATGCCAACTCATGACAACCTCCGTGTTTTCAAAATTTTCATTTCATCCAGGTTGTTGCGGCTATACAGCCCATGGCCATAAATGATAACCTGCAACCTGCTTTATGCAACCTGCAACCTGCATTATGCAACCTGCTTTATGCAGATTACACCTGCCGTTGAGAGAATTTCTTTTACTTCCAGTCGCTAATCGCTTTGAACTGAGGTGTAAATCAAACGCAACTGTTGCCATTGTATTACAAAATCAGTGCCCTTGTTCCTTTTAGCTATTCTACAAAAGAGTCTGGTTTCTATTCCTTTTGTGCACATTCAAAAATTCCACAAAATGTATCAAAATATTGTTTGATTCAGATTCTTTTTAGAATAGCTAATATTTCAAAATTCCACTTCCAACAACTACATACAGTATGTATTATTAAAGGAGAATGGCAGCGTAAAAAAATTTTTTGATATGTTATGCTATTTATCATGGGAAACACGATCGTGAAGTAATTTTTTGTATATTTCGTTTAGTTTTTGAATAATAGCACTTTCTATTGCACATTTCTCTGCAGGACAATTCTCGTTCATTGTCGTTTCCTATAACTGTTTGGAAGACAGCAGATAATTTGTTTTCAATGAGCAGGGTACTTCCACATCAAAGATTTCGAGGAGACACGTCGCTATTTTCCGTTCCAAATGGATTCCATTGTCACGCATGTTTTCCAACCTGGCCAGTGGCCAAACGTACGAAGTCGAAGGTATTTTGATGATGACCAGTTCGAAGCTAGTCAAACGTTCTTGAATGTTTTGGGGGTGCTCATAGCAAAGTAGCTAAACTACATTAACAAGAGATGCAATCCTTACCTAACAATATGTGATGGGGACGAAAGGGCAGGCCAGACCAGATCATGCCAGGAACGAAAGTCATCCAAGCAAGAGGAAGTGAACAACCAATGTTGACGAATTAAATATTGAGTCTCAATGAAATTCTCAATAACAGAAAACCTTGGCAACTGTGTGGCACCACTGAAAAGGTAAGACTACCTAAATATGTGGGAAATATGTAGGGTCAATCTAAGGCTATTGGTTAGAGATCAGTTATTTTAGATTTTTTTTTCATGACAAAAACAGACATGTCTGAAGGGCTTGAATGATCATAAAATGTGGCCTTATGCACTGCGAGTAAGAAAAAAACAAGATTAGATAAAATGGATTGCTTTTAAACTTATTTCATATCAACTTCATTGTGCCCACCCAATCAATCTCTGCTCATTTTATCTGCCTTTGATAACAAATTCCAGTAGACATTCTATCACCTGGATATGTATGTTGCAACACACATATTTTTTTATAAGCAACCAAGAATTTAGGCCAGTGCTAAAAGTTTCTTAAAATTATCAGATTTTGAGTACTCATAGTTTCTTACAGGTTTCTTAGAGGTTCCACAAACAATCTTCATCTTCATTACCTGTGCCCTTGTGAACATTACTCAAATACCTTATGAGTAATGTGATGCACGAGTCAAGTGAAAGTAAAGCAAAAATATGCCTAGGGTTTCCTTTATCAAAATAAATATTTTGTTAACTTATATTTTCCCAGTACTGGAGTTTCTTAATTTTTTGGCGATCTGAGAGTTGAGTTTCTTATGGGCAGTTTCTTATTTAAAAAATATGTGTACAATATTATGAAATTCCTGTCAACTGTTGGTCTAGCATTAAGCCAGGTATTCAGGCTTTAACGTTTACATTTTGTACATAAATATAGTTCATAATCCTCCCTTTCAGTTTGTCCCTGACTTATTGGCCACAAATCAAATCATTCAAGTTTGGATTCAAAAGGAGACATTTTAATCATAAAATGGACACCTTTAATTATGGAAAGAAGCACAGTATGGACAACAGAAATGTACAATTAAATACCTTGTTCTGAAATAATTGAGAAAGTAAAGAATATTATTAGACTTAGATGGTAAATTTTTCCAGAATGACAACTTACATATGTACAATGGATCATTTAGCTATATATTGTGGAAGACTACAAGAGACATTTTTCACATTTTCATTCAAAAATTTTGATCGATTGCCACCCATTTCCATGGTGGATTTCATATGGTATGGTGGCACTGTTGAACACATTGAAAATTTGGTTAAAATTTCTTATAAAAATGTGAACAAATATAATTGTTCTATCAGGACTCTTTTGTAAGACACCGAAAAGATCTATTTTTCATGCCAAGTTTTTGAAAGATTTTCATAACAACAATGTTCAAAAACCACACTTTGTTAGTAGCCAAAACTTTCAGTGGAATCAACACATGTTTAATCATGGTGCATAATTAATGGAGGTTATAAATTTGCTGAAGGAAATGCCAACACATCTCTGTTATATTTAGCTAAACAAGGAAATGGCAAATGCTAAGAATATCAAATAGAAACTTTTTCCACTTGGTCTGAGTGAGCTTTAATTAACTGCTGTGTTGATTTCTTTGAATTCTGCTATGGGTGGAATTTTCCTTGTACCCTTATAAAGCCCTTGGAATACTTAAAACAGTGAATTCTCGTGTCTGATGAATTGGACTTCAACAGCTGGAAAATAGCTTCTTCATTTCCACAGTATATGTATGCAATACAAGCAAAAGAACTGACAACAGCTAGAGTATCACCTGTACAAAAATAAAAGGCCACGGGTAGAGTATCAAGTGTACAGGCCAAGTGTTAGCCTTGTAGCTGGGATTATGACCTTGTACTAGCCTTTGAAGAAAATTACAAGGCTATCAGTAAGATTCCAAGCTACAACCAGTCTAACACAGGATTGCCACCCACCAGGGTTCTACAAGGCTAATTAGCAAAAAAATGCTACAAGGCCACAACTACAGGGCTTGTAAATTGATTTTACATGGCCTTGTATTTTCGCACATGCAACACATATATTTACTGTATTTGTCAGTGTCTTTTTTACAAACTTCTTTGTCCAAAACTTGAAAGTTGACCAGAATGATTTCCAAGGACATTTGGATGGGTTGCGCAACAATCACAAACAACTAATTTGTTGCTTGTGAGTGAAGTTACCAAATATGAAATATTTCATCAATATCTGCTATGCAACAGGAAGTTAAGTAAATGGAGTAATCATGAAAAGACCCTCTTGTGTTATATTCTGTTTAATGTCCCATTGTGTTCAACACATAGGCACTCCCTCAGCTGTTAGTTATAAGATAATGTTTTCAATCTTCAAACATGACAAGAGAAACATTTTTCATTCTGTAATTATGTCAGTTGGCATGCTAACTGTGGCTATATGCAGGATCCCTTCCTTGTCAGCTCTTAGAATGCAAGTATATCTTGTATAAATCTTGTGGAAACGCACTTCAACTGTCATGCATCCCTTGATGATACCTGAAAATACAATATGTAAAATGTAGGGAATCCTCTAAATGCATTCACTATAAGTTAGGACTGGGAAAGAACTTTTTGGTACAACAAGTATTTTTATGAGTAATTGCAGGGTTTTTGAAAGGGCTAAATAAGAAACAGAACTTGCAAAAACTCGTATGGTCTATATTAGGAACTCACCAAAGATGCCCCATTTATAATCACGTAAAATACTCATGTCATAGGCCTACACAAAATAAAGAACGGCAACCAACAAATAAAATAATTCCTATGTAACTGAGGAGAGAAAGTTATTGGTAAAAGTAGAAGATAGTAATCAAAGATCACCTGTTTTGGAAGTGAAAAGTCTGGAATCGCTATTCTGGATAGAGTGTTTCGTTTGGGACATCGTTTGATTCCCGTTTCTTCTCTGTCTCCTTCGGCATCCAATCGGACCTGGTGATGATGGACAAACCACTTTCCCTTCATTTCCATTAGACCACAGCCTTCCATAAACCCTAACATGAAATCTAAAGTTTTGTCAACCAAATGTTTGTTGAAACCGAAGAGTCGTCTCGTCGCTGATGATACGAGTTCTTCACTGCTTCCCACTTGGTGGGCCTAATTCGCTTTCTGACCACTGATCGCATTTGACGTCACAAGCATCGCGTGACATGCTGCGGGAGAATACGCAATCAATCCCGTTTAATCAAATGAATTTTTTGGAACAATTTTGTGCTAAAAGATATTTACAAAGCTCATAAGTTAGTTTTAAAATAAGCCAGGTTTTGATTTTTTACCATTAATCAGTGCAGTGAAATTCTGATAATGAACCAACTAAAAATCCTATTGAAGAATTACATGTGACAGGCCTTTTTGTTTGATACGTGTTATTGTAGATGCACGCGCGTGCGGTCGTGGGTATGAGATAACCACACAGCCACACGCGCAAATTGAGTCATGTTTTTCATCGCACGCAGAAAGTGTCATTTTGCTCAAGTAAAGCGGTACTTTGATGAGTTTCCCACCATGTGTGCCTTGGCTGAGATCTTTATTACAATCAGTAGATCTAATTCTACTGTTGAGCGAGCCTTCAGCACACTGACGTCTGTTCTTTTATTCATTTATTTATTCATTTATTTAAATCCAAATGCATTACTTCCATATGAGGTATTGCAGCAAACCGGTGTTTCACGATGAAGTATAGAGGAATGGAAATCAATCATGATAATAAGTGGTAATGACAAAAGCTGGTCTGCCGTTGCAAGAGAAGACATCATTAAAAGGGCAACAGAAAGTTATCTTGCAAAGCGCTGAAATACAAAGATACAGTAGCCTCCCAACCAAGAAGGGTTGTTATTATCGATACCGATGTTCATGAAGAAAATGAACAGAGCAGACAACGGATTTGTCCAATTTGTCCTGTAGTTCACATGAATTAGAAACTGGTGAGTGTGAGCTTACCGACAAAGAAACTGCTGAGTAGTCCTGTGCAAGCAGAAACTCCATTGACACATAAACATATGAACAATCATATTCATTTTATTGGTAGTGCTATTGGCTTTATCAATAGAGGGAGACTTGAATACTTATTTTTCTGTCACTGCTTAATTACTGTCTTGAATAACTACACATGCGAATCAGATGTGCAAATGAATTTTCCTGTGTGTTTTGCGGCACACAGGTTGTTTTATTCCTGAAAAGGACTGATGTGACAAGTTCATTGATAGATCAAGTTTGGAATATCTTGTTTTTCATCTCCAGGTATTTTTCTTTGTTGCGAAAAACTCATGTAAGGAAATTCCCAGGGGGTAAATCATTGTTAAATGATACTGGACGTGCCGCTCATATGGGTAGCTTTTTTCTGAAATCCCCTCCATATGGGTTTGTTTTTAACCATAATTCTGGTAGATCAGTGGTTTTTTGAGAATTTGCTTATCAACGGGTCTCAATGATATTCTGCACCAATCAACTGAAATTTTCCTTTGTATTTTTTGACAAATTCATGCACATGGGTCAGAAATTTCCTGATATGCAAATGGGTTTGGACTTCTTGAATATTCTGTCATACAAATGGGTCCTCTTCTCAAAGTCCAGATGAAGGTTGAACCACATTCATTCACATCCCCCCAGAGGAAACTCCTGTGAGGACCCACAAGAAACTAATTTTTGGTTTTTCTAAAATCTGAGCAGGACAGATATACATTGCAGGAATTATAGATGAAAGGTAATTAAATTGTGATAGAAGAATTAAGTGTCAGCTGAACAATCTTACCCAAACAGAACTTTGAAAAGAGACAGACAAAGGGGGAGGCCTTACATGGACTGTCACAACTGTCTCTTTTGTTGCATCTTTTTCATGCTGAAAAGGCCTTTTCACCAACCTGCTTTGCACATGCCATGTTGGCACTTGTTGTTTCTATTTTCCAGATAAGATCATTTTTCTTTTAGGTGACAACAGATCAAGCCAGAAGGCCATGAATGAAACATTTCATTTTACCAACATTGTTCCTCAAAACTTCAAAAATAATTCTGGATTTTGGTATCAGATGGAAAGCTATTGTAGAAAACTTACTGAAAATTATGCCAATGTTTATGTTGTCTCTGGACCACTATACCTTCCTGCGAAAGAAAATGGAGAATGGTTTGTTAAGTACAAGGTAATAAATTTTGTATAAAAGAAAATTTTGAAATGTAGTTCTCTCATGACTTGAACAATTTCTAGAAACAAATGTTGTGATTTTGAACTGCACACAGTACAGTTCTTTTCACGATTAGCTTCTAAAATTTGGAAGAATTCTTAAGAGTTGACAACAAGCTATTTCATGAAGTCTCAAAAATTCTAAAGGAAAATAAATTGTTGCGTTGCGAAAGGACTGTACTCTAATTTGGAAATTTCTTGGGAACCTTGTAATAATATTTTTCTTTTCCAAGTGTCTTTGAGTGGATGACAAAATGAAGAGAGGGGACATGGGTGGTTTGGTAGACTTATGATGTTACCCTTTTCGATCTAAAATTTGAAACAAAACTATTTATTTGCTAGGCAGTGGCGGACTGGCTCCGATTTTTTCACTGGCCATGGATGAGTTAAGGGGGCCCTACGCGGGTGTGGCCTAAGTGACGAGGGTGTGGTCATGAGCAAAATTCATCGCAATTCCTCAATTTCTTACCATTAGCAAAGCTAAACTCACTTTCTTCGAAAATTAAAACCTTCTTATGGCATGATTAAAATCTTTACGTAATCTCTACTTTGTAAAAGTAATTTGGACAATTTTTGAGTATTGGCCAGATGATCTATAATTTTTTGTTTCTCAAACTGTTGAGCAACCTTTTTCCGATCCTACCCCAGCAGTTTTGCCAGGACAATTACCTGATGAAGTATCAAAATGGATGGTCTGGGGGCAAAGTCTCTTGGAAAACTTATGAGGACACGCTCATTTCATTTCATTCATTTTTAATTATTTAGGCACGGTAGCCCCGTCAATCCATATGAACTGCTTTTCAGGGGGCCGTGGCAAAACATTTACTAATTTAAAAGATCACTATATATTAATTAACAAAAAAAGAATTCTCGTTATGGCTAGTTTTTGATTCTTCTCTTAAAAGTGACAAGGGAGGGTGCCTATTTAGCATCAGGTTCAAGTTGATTCCAAAGCTTAGGTCCACGAAAAGATATAGCCCCTGCCCATTGTTGGTTTTTCGTAATGGTAACGAGAGATCAGTATCGGTGTTTCTCAGTTTTCTGACATTTCGAGTAGAATTTTTTTCGAACAAATCTGAAAGGTACTCCGGGACCAGACCATTTAGCGATTTGTACATTGTGGTAGCTGTTTCGCTTCTGATAATGTCATTTACAGTAGGCCAATTTAAACTGCGAATTAATGCCATAGCAGGCGTATCAAATCTACTTTTAGTTACAATTCTAGCTGCTCGATTTTGCAGCTTCTGCAAGGTTTGCAGTTTAGTCACCCCACAGCTTCCCCACACCGAACAACAGAACCGAAAGTGGGGCTCGACGATACCCCTATACATTGCACTCAACGTGTTTTGAGGTAAAAATTTCCTGGAATATTTCAAAAATCCAATTGCACGAGAAACCTTAGTACGAAGATTGTTAACGTGTTCTTCCCAATCCAAATTCCTATCGATTATCACACCCAGATACTTTGTGTTCGGTCTACATTTTCAACCTGAGAGTCACCAATAAAAAATAGTGGATGATCAACAGCTTTATCAGTAATTTTCTTAATTTTGGGCTGGGAACCTACAATCAAAGCTTGAGTTTTTAAAACATTCAAAGAAAGTTTATTACCCTGCAACCATCGCTTCAAATCATTCAGTTCACTATTCAGAGTTTGGTTTATATCTACTAAGCTCGAAGAAGAGTAAGAAATACTGGTATCGTCAGCGTACATGGTCACTTTACCTTTCTTCAGAGAAAACGGAAGATCATTGATATAAATCAGAAACAAAAGAGGACCAAGACAAGAACCCTGCGGCACACCACAGCGAATATCTTCGGTTTTGGAACATACCCCATTTACTTTGCAGAATTGCTTTCTATTGGTTAGATAGGACGTAAACCAAGTAAGTTCAAGATTTTCAATACCATACTTCCTCAATTTAGCAAGTAAAATGTCATGATCTACGGTGTCAAATGCTTCTTTGAGATCAATGAAAATGTTTGCAGTGTATCTGCCATTGTCCATGTTCACATACCAGTCATCTGTGTTGTTAAGAAGGCAAGTGACAACAGAATGTAGAGCTCTGAAGCCAGATTGGTTTGAAAATAGATGTTTGTTTTTGTTCAAATAATCGTACAGTTGGTTATAAATAAGCTTTTCAAAGACCCTGGCTAAAACAGGCAAGACTGATATAGGTCGGTAGTTAGATCGGTCATCAGGTTGACCACTTTTTAAAAATTGGGCTACTCTGGCTATTTTCCAGCTATCTGGAAAACAACCAGTAGCAATTGAAAGATTGAAAATATCACAAAGAGATTCTGAAATAACTGGAAGTGCAATTTTTAGAAAACAACTAGCAATGCCATCAGTACCACATCCCTTTGAGGTTTTGAATTTGCCAACAACTTCACGTTCCCTTTACAAAAACTTTACGCTTCCTACTTTGGCTTAGAACGCTTCTCCCAGTCCCATGTTTGCCGGTGCTAAAATTGAGTTTTTGACCCTTTGGAACAGTAGTTTTATGAATTAGCATCCACAAGGGAAATTTTTTGAGTAGACATCTGCTTTTTTGGCTTAGTATGTCTATCGCCAACCCATCTTTACCAGAGGAAAATTGGAGACTTTGAAATTTTCAAAATTCTTTTTGGCAGTTTTCTATCAATCAACACTCTTATGAAAATTTTCGCGTAAAAGCTTTTACTTTGTGAAGTGTAGTTACGGTTTTTAGCGCCAAGCGCTGGGATCGCAGAAGTAAAATAGGCCTAATCGAGTCCGCGACCCCTTGTCATGACGCTCAAGTGGTGGGGCTCTACCGGGTATCGAGCCCTGTCCGCCTGACTGTTCTGGCTGCAAAGTCAGTGGATTACACCACTGCGCCACAACACCTTCTATACACACAATCCACTCCTTTGTCATAAACCAATTTTTGCGACCCAAAGTTGAGGCCTTGACAAAGTTTGCCAGCAAAGTTTAATAAGTAAAACTATATGTATGTATTTATGTAAGATTTCGCCATACCGTTTGAAAAAATTGAATGTAAAATGAATTTAGGAAAAAACGGTATAATTACTAACGATAAATAAAAGCGTTTTAATTCCAAGTCTAAGCGTAATATGATATAATATAATACAATGATCTGAATATAAAGTATGGAGTAGTAATCTCAAAACACCCCTGGTTTTAATGGCAGGTCAGGGGCGGATCCAGACCGGTTTCACCGGTTTCCGTGCATCGGTCAGATTTCCAAACCTAAGATAAATTTGTATTATCTGCCGGGTATCTGCCTAACTTTACAGAAAAGTAAAATAACTTGAACCTATTTTCACTCCGCAAACCAGTTTCAAGTCAAAAAGTGATAGTCTTCATAGACATGACATAGGGTACTTCTTCACAAAATTTCTCATAAACAATAAGCAACCTACATATGGCAGTCATTTGGCTTTATTTGATATGGTTCTCCAGGAGGTATGTGATTCGAAACCTGCGTCATCAGTTTCAAGTTGCGCAACAGATTTGCACATTTGATTCGCTTTGAATGGCTGTGACGTTCCCAATTGTTTTGATATCAAGTCCTTGTAATCTGATAAACCAATAAGGGTTGAGTGAACCTGTCCAGCGACTTCCGTGAACCGGTCGGCAATTGTTCGAAATCAGTGAACCTGTGTCGATTAGGAAGTAAACCGTTTCTGAAGGAAGTAAAATATGTTTGCAAAGGAAGTAGATTTTCATCGAATAGAACAAGAACAAGAAGGGCCAGCAGACGGCAATGGCTGACCCAGAAAAGGAAGATCTTTATCGACTTCACAGTGCCATCGAAGAGAAGAGTGAAGGAGAGATATAGCACACAAAACAAAAATACGAGTGTATTTTAGGAAGTTTGAAGTTGAAGGAAGGCGTAAGAGAATTTAACTTAAATCTTAAGGGTCTGAGGGGTGGTGACGAACATCGATGTGCACAGACATTCGTCGATAAAGTTATTATGCAGAGGATGGGGGGTAGAAATTACATGGAAAAGCTCTAGACCTGCAGCCCATCATTATTTATGTAAAAGGGCGTTGCCCTTGTTTTCTGAGAGTCTGAAGGGCGTGGTCACGAAAAATTTTTCTGGGGGCTTCGCCCCCAGACCCCCTTTTTTGCCCCCTGTAAACCGGTCAGAATTCAGGGCTGGATCCGCCCCTGCAGGTATAGCATTAAAGAGGTCAGTGCGACTTTGTTTCCATATTGGTCCCCCCCCAGAGGTGTCATTGAAAGAATAATTTTACGAAAGAGAAGAAAACAATATCTATGTCTCAGAAGTTGAGATTAAGTGCTGCTTTCTCAAAGATTGTCGGTTTTGTAACAGCTTTTAGAATTTTAATAATGGGCTGTTTTCTAGGCTGTTCCAGATTATAGGTCCTAGGTAAGAGGGATCATTTTGCCCCATATTACTCTTTCGAAAAGGTATTCAACTTGTTTTTAGATCTTCGAATGATCTTGCTCCGGCCAGCTGGTGAGAACATTTCCGACACATATGAGGGGGCTGACTTATCAAAAAATTTGTAAACGTTCGTTGCAGTGCATTGTTCAAACCTCTCTTCTTTGGGGAGCCAATTTATATATTCAAATTCTTTGATTCCTATATGTGCTCTATTATTTAGATTCAAGCAGAACCTGATTCATTTATTTCGAGCTGTTTGAATTTTTTTGGTTAGCCTTTAATTAATCAATGGAAACCAAGCACTGCATGCATGGTCAAAGTGGGGCTGGATTAGTGCATTTGCTAGTAACCTACGAAGAGAAAAGTCAAGAAAATTTTGCTTTCTATAGAGGAACCTTAGCCTGCCATTGATTTTACCCAGGGTCCTGGTAGCCATAGATTCACCAGACAGGTTTTCATCAAGAATACAGCCTAGATACGTCACGGAAGTGTATTGTTTTATCTTGATGTCACCCCTTCTGATTTGCAGTTTCTTATTGCCAGTTTGTTTATTTTTTCCTAAACCTTGTTTACGTTTGTCACAATCCATAATGGAATTCTTCACGATTCTATGATAGTTTTGAAAGAACATTTTCAAAATCCCCTCTCTACTTTGGCTTAGAAGGAGACTATTTTGCAGCGATAAATACAGTAGCTTCATGGATGAACTGAAACAGCAGCCTCCAATGTCATAGCTCTCGTGAAAATTCCGATAATCATTGATCTCACAGAAACTATTTCTTACCTCGCTTGAAAGCTATTTATCGCTTCCAAATAGTAAGACAAAATCGCCGACCGCTGGTTTCAGACATTAGGGAAATTTGGTCTTCTGAAAGTCATAGCTCAATCGTTTTTCAACCGATTTTTACGAAGATAGCAGCAAACTTTATTTGAACATCAGAAGAATGACATCATATAAAAGTTTGGCGAGAATCCTTTGCCGTTTTGCCACAATCTTTAGGCTAACGGGACACAATTTTTGTGACACATTGTAGAATAGGAAAGCTGTTAGCTTATTCCTATAATATCGTCTTGTAACATTGTCTGTTTCTGTAAATTTGTATGGGAATAGGAAAACAACAAAAACAAAAACAAAATGCCATCCATGAAAGCATTCCTCCGGACGATTTCAGCCTCATTCCATATTGAAATATCCATTGAACAGAGTTAGTTTTTATCAGGAAATGGTTATTCTTAACTTTTCTTATTGTTTCGATAATTTTGTAGTTTAACCATTGTGCATTGCGGACACCTTTCTTTTGAACGAAATGTTTATTCAATACTTCTACCTTCAATTTTATTCGAATAGCTCGATACGCTCGCAGTTAAGGTAGTAGCCTCGAATGAAAATTAAGGTAGTAGTATCTAGCAAAAATTTCGTTCATAAGAAAGGTGTCTGCAATGCTCCAATTGGTTCTATTACAAAAAGCTTGTAAGAACACAATAATCTTTACCCAAAAAGTGTTACAACTTGCCCCCGTCTTCCATTTGTAATACAACAAAACAAAATTATTTTTGCAGGTTATTGGATCAAATGAAATAGCCGTACCAACTCATTTATTTAAAGTGATAATGGTAGAAAAGGATTCAGTGCCAGTGGCAGTTTCTGCTTTTGTTGTACCAAACGCACCAATTTCAAAAAGCAAGCAATTAACTGATTTCATATATCCATTAGCCCTGCTAGAAAAGAAACTCGGTTACGAACTCTTTCCCAAGGTTCAAAAGGAGCATCTCCAATGTCTATGCAAAGTGGAACCTGCATTGTCATCACAAGCTAGATCATTAACCTAAAACTTTTGACTCGCAACCTTTTCAAAGGCTAGGAATGTAAATGAATTGAAGTCTCGTTCACATTAAATGTCAGGCGATATTGTCAATGCAAAATACTTTAATGGCCATTATTCACTCGTTTTTGCCTGACATGAACTTTACATGAACATGACATGAAATGTGAAATTAACTTTAGAAGGAGTATGGGAGAAACTTCTGTTGGAAAATATGCATTTTGATGATTTTGATAGAAATGCGTATACAAGAAATTGGCTTTGAATTTAGATATGTAGTTATTAAATTTGGAGTCATCTTTGGTATATTTTTAATCCCATTCTTGTATTGTATTACTCCGGTCTCTATCGTGCAATATAGCTTCGATCGAAGTACAAAGCCAGCAAATATTTACTATGAAATTCAACAATAGCGAGTTTGCGTATTTACATGTATACAAGTCTGTCAAAAAGTTGTAGCATGTCTCTTTTTTCAAACCTCAACTAAATAAACCGAACGATCAGTAGCTAGCGTCACACCCAGCATAATCTGGCCTAATTTTGATTAGCTCTACATAACAAAACATCCGTATCTCGACATGTTCACTCAACAACTGTTATGTCTCCTACAGTCACGTGATCAATTGTCTACAATGCTGTCCAATCAAAATGCTTGACAAAGACAAACAATATCAATGTAAAACCTAACACTTTAGGCAACATACACCTGAAATCACAACACTTGCGTACTGCCTAAAAATTCTACGCGTTGTAAATCCTAGAATTAAAAATGGTCATTTCTTGCTACAGATCCAAGGTTATAGCCTTACATTTTCAGTAAAATAAGAATTGTTGGACAAAAGACAACAATTTGAAAGGAGGAAATTTGTACAAAAGCACTAGAAATTGGTGTGGAGGCGCGTTGTTGTTTCAAAAGTTTACTGGGATATGTGTCTATTCATCCAACATGCTGAAAAGAAAACCAATGTTGGATGAAATGTTGGATGCGTTTGACCACCCATGTTGGATCATCCAACATTTGCAAACTGATGTTGGATGAAGTTTGATCGAGATAAAAAACAAATTTTGTTTTTAAATGTTTGATGCAAAGTTGGATGCGTTTGAGCGCCTCATCCAACATTTCGTTCAACATTTCATGTTTGGGTATGCGCAGAACGTTTCGTTTTGTTTTTCACGCCTTTTTTAATTGATGTAAACACGTTGCTGCGCAGGCGATGTACGATCAAGGAAATGTTGGATGAAATGTTGGATGAAATGTTGGATGCGTTTGACCAAGGCTTAAGTGATAAATTGGTACGTAATTGTGCAGTTGTTTACTCCATCGCTTTTGAGCTAGCTCGGCCGTAAGCGGCCACACGTTTTGTATGATAATGGATTTGTCGAAGTCAGAATGATGCAGTCCTCTATAGCATAGGAATCAAATGTTTCCGCCGATTG
Source organism: Aurelia coerulea (assembly GCA_039566865.1). Taxonomy (NCBI): domain Eukaryota; kingdom Metazoa; phylum Cnidaria; class Scyphozoa; order Semaeostomeae; family Ulmaridae; genus Aurelia; species Aurelia coerulea. Next base: position 23,309 of record CM076943.1, on the reverse strand, counting down.
TTGCTCGTGACCCATTGCCAAAACCTCCAAAGCCTCATTTTCAGTGACCTATAAGACAGCGAGTAAGCGAAGAAGAGAAAAGAAACCAGTGAAGATTTTTCTGAATTTTACCTACCTTCATAAAACTCAACCAGGACAAAAAAAATGCTTGAATTCTCCAATTTTTTCAGAAATCTACATTAAAATCAAAAACTTTCAGACGATCAAACTTTCGGACAAAATTTTGTCCGAAAGTTTAATTGCCCGAATTCAGGTGATGTCCGAAAGTTGTTTTGTCCGAAAGTTTTAAATCCTTTGAAACGTGTCAGATCACACTCGTCACTTTTCCTATAAACATAATACATAAACTAAACATAATACATAAACTAAACATAATAAGCTTAATGTTTAAATTTTGTTAGTCTCGCTTAGTGTTAGATGTTTAAAGAATATCCCAGGAAAGTGAAACGGCCACAAGGAAGACGAAAGACTACCTGGATGCTGACAGTAAGGCAAGATTTGACCAGCATTGGAACTAAACTGGATCTTTCAAAGGAAGCACAAACATTGAATAGATTGTCTGAACTGACACAAGATAGAAAGAACTGGCGTGGCATTGTAAGACGCGTTGTGCAGTATTAAGGGGGGGGGGATGCTTTGGGGTTTCACGGGTTGCGGGTTTGGCCAATTTTAGCAATCGGGTTTCGTGGTTCTACGTTTAAATTGGACGGATTTTCGGGTTTTGAGATGTGCCACGGGTTGCGGGTTTGGCCAATTTTTATGCTCAAGTTTCGGGATTTCTTTCAAAAATTCCGTTGTCTTCTGGTTTTCGAAGTCAAAGAGTCCCTGTAGTTAGCTGAGATCGAAAAACCAGCTTCCGAATGCTTAAAACGATGCACAGAGTGTCAGTGAGAACGAAAATGTAGGAAATAATCGAAGATTACTGACAAATATAGAAATTTTTTGTTCCGGAGTGCAGTTTCGGGTTTCGAATTTTTTGCATGCGGGTTTTCGGGTTTTTGCTAATTTTGGTCCGGGTTTGCGGGTCCTAATACCCCCCAAAGCCCCCCCCCCCCTTACGCATATTAACTGCGGGTGACGTCTTAGTAGTACTAGTAGTGTTCGATACATATTATTTCGAGATTATTCTGTTTTGTATCAAGATCGACTATGCCTTTATCTTTCATGATTACAATCATTGTATCGTTCTCGTCATCAACTTCTCAATCGAGTTCATCTTCATTGATTTCGGCCCCATTCTCTCCAATGTCTCTGTCAAACATTGGTCACCAGCGATCCTGCTGTCACAAGCGATCCTGCTTCCTGCGTGAGTCTCCGTTTCCTCGTTGTAATTTCAGAAATTATGTTCTTGAGTCGCTCTAGGTACCTCCTATTCTCGTCTGCAATATTGAAGAACTATTTCAAGTTTTTGTTCCTTGTGGATTTTCTTGTGAAGCATTTACGTATGGCAGCACATCCTTAATTTAATTTACAGCTGGTTATACTAACGTTCAATGTGACAAAAAATTCATTCAAATGTTCTTAACGATGTGATGACCATTATGCACATTTAAGTTGATATTCACTATAGAATTGATAGGCTCTTATTATGACGAAAATGCCCTGTAATAACGTCAGCAGAATGAGTTGTTACAGAAGGGCTGTACCTCAGACATAGCAAAATTCTGTTTTTCCGATTTCTCTTTATATATGCGAAACATATTATCTATGATCAACCCTTTGAAGTTCATTAATTATACTTCACATTCAAAAAATTTCTCTTGGAATGCATAAAGGGGCCCATAATCTTTCCAATTGTTATTTTCCATATTCTTTTCTTGGTCTTCCCCTTTTGTTGGATACTTTTAATGTATCCAGTTAGTTTAAACTGCACATAATTTAGTTAAGATAGAATGAAAAATTACTTTTAACATATATCTTACTATGTCCGAAATTCCCAGAAAAGCGTCCGAAAGTTTTTGTCCGAAGTTGTTTTTCCAAAACTTTTCCGTCCGAAACTTTTCGATTTTAATGTACTCTCCAGATGTTTGGGTGTACAAGTTTGGATGCCGTTAAAAATATATCCAGGTTTGATGGAGATATTGCCTCTCCAATAGGCAAAATCGGGGAGGGCTTGTCGAGGTCTGTTTACGCCACTTCAAGTCAGGTGATGAAACCTCTTGATAAAGCCTCTTTAAAATTTTAGCACTTATCTCGCATCAAAGAAATTTTTTCCAGGAATACAACAAGTAATATAGTACAGAAACTTCGCAAGAGTATTGCCACATGACTTGAAATGAATAACGAGTCTTTGTACCAGGTGAGTCAAAAAAAGGCCCCCCCCCTCCCCTCCTGGTGTTTGAGAGGCTACTGCTGCCTGAATTTGTAAGTAATGATATTTTGCAATAATTGGTTGAATAGCTAACATGTTCAAAAACTTTTTGAATCTATCCTGGCTGAAATTGGTCACTCCGTTAAGATTTTACAGGGGATTTTCCAAAAAGGATTCCATGGAGAAACTTTGAAAACCATGTTGAAATCATTAGCAAATTTCCCTAATGACTTTCAGCAATGACTTGAAAACGCTTAATAACTTATTCAGGGGGATTCCATTCTCCCAAGAGGACAAAATGCACGAATGCATGTGAATATACTGAATGTACATCAGTATCAAACGAGACAAGGAAATGATTTACATGTACCAATTGCCAGTGGCGGACTGGCCCACCGGGGCCCCCCTCAAAATCTTGAAGAAAGGGCCCCCTTTTTCCTGGAAAAGGGCCCCTTTTGCAAAATTAAGGAAATTTTTGGTAGAGTTGAATGTTTGAATAATGGACATCTCACTTCACATTTGAATCCTTCAGTGTTATTGAACTTGCTCAAAGAAATGAATACAGTCGAGAGCGAAGATACGGATGGCGAAGAAGGGAGCACCGTTGCAGAAAAAGTAAAGGCCCCCTCCACTTCTGCCAAAAGATGGTTCTCGAGATTCCTTCACAGAAAATGGTTGTTAAAGGTAGTGTAGGGTAAAGAAATGACTGGGAGAGTCACTCTAAGCCAAAGTAAAGGCTGCAAGTTTCAAAAAATTTCCGGGACGCACTTTGTCAACTGCTCCACTTTGGGGGCACGCAAAAATTGGATTGTGAAAAACTGAAAGCTTTTGCCCGATAATTTCATGAGAGTGTTCTTTGATAGAAAACTGCAAAACTAATTTTGAGAATTTCAAAGTTTCCAATTCTGCTCTGGTAAGATGGGATGGCGATAGGCATTCTAAGCCAAAGAACAGATGTTTACTCAAAAAATTTCCCTGTGGATGCTTATTCATAAAACTACTGTTACAAATGATCAAAAATTCAATTTTAGCATCGGCAAACCTGGGATTGGGAGAAGCGTTCTAAGCCAAAGTAGTGGGCGTGTCCTCAGAAATTTTCCTGGGGACTTTGCCCCTAGACCCCTCATTTCAATACTCCATCAGTTAATTTGCCCTGACCACACTGCTGGGGAGGGGGGGGGGGTCAGGAAAGGGTCCCTCAACAGTTTGAGAAACGAAAACATTATAGATCGTCTGGCCCACAATACAAAAAAAGGCAAAACTACTTTTATAAAATAGAGACAATGTAAACATTTTAATCATGCCATAAGAAGATATATCGTGAGATATATGCCTCATTTTCAAAGGAAGTGAGTTTAGCTTGGCTATTGTTAAGGAATCGAGGAATTGCGACGAATTTTGCCCCTGACCACACACTCATAATCGAGGCCACACCCACTTAGGGCCCCCTTAACTCGTTCATGGCCAGTGATAAAATCAGAGCCAGTCCGCCACTGCCAATTGCAACAGCACGCAATGATCAGAAAACTGTTGTCTTTGATGGTGTCAAAGACAGCAATGCATGCCAAGTCATGTCGAGAATGCCTTTTCTCGCACAATTGGGTTATTGATAAATTTTACGAGAAACATTTTAGGTTAAAGAGACTTCAGTTCAAGCCACACTTCAATAAGGGAGAGTAAAAAACCTCAATCTGGCATAAAACAGTCGCAAGATAATCTTTGATTGACTCTAATTTCTTTAAAATGATTTTAAAATTGATTGAAAGCTGATCGTGACTGTATTATACCAGGTGTCTCAAAATAGTTTACCGATTTGAACCGAGATAATATAAAAACTGCCTGTCCGTTTTGACAAAATTCAAGCAGCCGTGTCTTGCATAAAGTCAGACTTGAGTAGACTAGTTCGCACATATTTCTATCAGCGGAATGCTGACGATGCTTTCTTGAAAAACTGAATGAATCAATGTTCTGGAAAGTTGAAGACAATTATCGAGCGTGTTATGGAACAACGGGAGATTTCTGCATCAACGTGCGATTTTCCCAAAATTAATTTTAAAGGATAACAATCATAATGGACGCTTTTTACAGGTTTCAGAAGCTTAAAGTAACACAGTGATCAGTAGAAATGCCCGGCTAAAAGTGATGAGATTAAAGATTAATTTGACTCAAACACTAAAGAATTCAATGGTTATTTCTCGTAGCTGTTCACATCGATAATAAACCTCGGTAGTACATTATTTCAATTAATGGTCCAACATATAATAAGACCCTTTTTAAGGAATGTGCTTCATATATGCATCTTCTAACGTCCCGAAACTCCCTTTTCTCACACTACAGACTCTGTGCAACCATCCACGTTTGTTACTGAAAACAGTCTGCGCCTATGTACAACTCCGAAACTATATGTCTACCTCTGTGTACCCTCATCCCTTTGTACCTAGTGTACCTAGGGACTTTTATCCTTTGTGGATGTGCAGCTGTATCTTGGTGTACCCACGTCCCTTTGTACCTAGTGTACCTAGGGACTTTTATCCTTTGTGGATGTGCAGCTGTATCTTGGTGTACCCACATCCCCTTTGTACCTAGTGTACCTAGGGACTTTTATCCTTTGTGGATGTGCAGCTGTATCTTGGTGTACCCACGTCCCCTTTGTACCTAGTGTACCTAGGGACTTTTATCCTTCGTGGATGTGCAGCTGTATCTTGGTGTACCCTCGTCCCCTATGTACCTAATGTACCTAGGGACTTTTGTCATCTGTGGATGTGCAGCTGTATCTTGGTGTACCCTCGTCCCCTGTGTACCTGGTGTACCTAGGGACTTTTATCCTTTGTGGATGTGCAGCTGTATCTTGGTGTACCCTCGTCCCCTATGTACCTAGTGTACCTAGAGACTTTTATCCTTTGTGGATGTGCACCTGTATCTTGGTGTACCCTCGTCCCCTATGTACCTAGTGTACCTAGGGACTTTTATCCTTTGTGGATGTGCAGCTGTATCTTGGTGTACCCTCGTCCCCTATGTACCTAGTGTACCTAGGGACTTTTGTCATCTGTGGATGTGCAGCTGTATCTTGGTGTACCCTCGTCCCCTGTGTACCTAGTGTACCTAGGGACTTTTATCCTTTGTGGATGTGCAGCTGTATCTTGGTGTACCCTCGTCCCCTATGTACCTAGTGTACCTAGGGACTTTTATCCTTTGTGGATGTGCAGCTGTATCTTGGTGTACCCTCGTCCCGTATGTACCGAGTGTACCTAGGGACTTTTGTCATCTGTGGATGTGCAGCTGTATCTTGGTGTACCCTCGTCCCCTATGTACCTAGTGTACCAAGCGACTTTTGTCATCTGTGGATGTGCAGCTGTATCTTGGTGTACCCTCGTGCCCTATGTACCTGGTGTACCTAGGGACTTTTATCCTTTGTGGATGTGCAGCTGTATCTTGGTGTACCCTTGTCCCCTACGTACCTAGGGACTTTTATCCTTTGTGGATGTTTTATCCTAAATAATGATTAATTGCGCTCTTAGAGGTAGATGATATGGTAGTTGCATCCTTTGGAATGAAATATACCTCCTTTTCCATCATGTGGGACAAATTCATGTGATTCTATGATAGTTTTAAGACCCGTGGTCAAATGTAACAATTGCCCATACAACATGGGGCAATTGCAATACATGGTTAGAGCAATTGCTACAAGTCTTTAAAATAATTACAGATAATTATTGCACAACTTTGTTTCTTTCTGTACATCAAATATAGCACCAGGTAGCAAATCATTCATTGCTTCAAAAAGGAAGAAAGAAAATAAGACATGGTCTTTATTTCTTTGTAAGTTTTGATGGATGAGCTGAAAATGTTTGAATCGACTGAGAAAAAACAGTTTTTGTTTGCAAAATTCAACATTTAACTCTTTAATACTGCATGGATGCACATTGTTCGGCCAGATTAGAAACTGACTCGAAACCAAGCCATCGGCCAGTTTACAACGGGGCAATTGTAACAGCATGTTACAATTGCCCCTAACCTGGTCAGCTATCGTTATTTTCAATATTCACGTCTCATAAGCTGTGGAGCTTAAAAGTTTTATCACAGTTTTGATCCTAAATAGACGTCGTGTCTGCGATGTGAAAATGAAATTACTCAAGAGCAAAATCTTTCAGAGACAAATTTACAAGTTTCTACTTTTGTGCTCAATAATATTAATTTGTGCTCCCCCCCCCGAAAATTTCGCAATTTTCCTGTATCAATATTATTTTGTCTCAAGTCGTATGTAGAGCATTAGAATGAGCATGTTCTGTGCAAAAATCAAAATTTTCGCAATTTTGTGCAAGGTGTGGGAGCCAGTGTTACAATTGCCCGGTGTTACAATTGTTCCCGGTCTCCCCTCCCCTATTCTTATCATATCTTGGGAGGTTGGTGCCTTGCACCAGGTGAATAAATCTTGCGTTCCTTTGACAATCAAAACAATCAAGATTTCTTTCAAATTCAGTCAGCGGGATCTAATTTCTTTCAAATGAAGCAATGATAAAATCTAATACAATACAATCATGATTGTTTTGATTGCCAAAGGAACCCCAGGAAAGAAAGTTGAAATGTTTGGTGCGTTTCTCAACCTTCAAACCAATAAGTGTATCTATAATCGGTAAAGGTTATCATAGATTGGAAAGTCTTTTCATGAAAATCGCATATCTTTTGGAAACAGAAATAAGGAAAATGCAGGTAAAGAACTGCAGCTAATATAAATATAACACAGACATTTAGTCCATGATTTACTTACCATCGAAATTTCAGCTCTATGGTTGTCTCGTCAGTGTTGTAGGGTACGAATGGGGTAAGGTGAGTTGAAGGGTATAGTGAATTTGAACAAACTAGGATTTTTACATACCGGCTACTAAAAAGGGACTCCCCGTTTGACTGAATAAAGGAGCTATTAAAGGATAAGGCATTGGAACTTTCCGAGTACACAGCTACACTTAAACCTTCTAAACATCGGAAATATGAGTTCGCAAAATCAACATTTAGAATGCACCTGAAACCAGAAGTTTAAAAAAGAGGCCCAGCTATTATTTGATATCACAGCATTTTTGCAAAGGAAGTTTTGACTGTAATTTTTAGTTTCTACTTTTGAAAAGAGCCATATTTTGAGATGTTTCAGTTGTCCTTGAAATTACTTTCTGTTGAGAAATCGGCCATTATCTTACATTTCCTTGCAAACGATTACTTGTATCAAAGAAAAGAGCGAGGAGTTACTTTGGAGATGTGGTACAATTTTATTTTTCTTGCCACACTTTCAATCTATTTGTCAGGGCCGTAGGAAGAAGCTTCGGATTGGGGGGGGGGGGGCAATTGTTCTTAAAACAATAGAGAACAATACATGTAATTAATTCATATGGTCATAGTAGGACCAAATTCGTCAATTATAAAAAAGGTGTTAGACAGGGTTGCCCATTAAGCCCGCTCCTTTTCAATACCTTCATTAATGATCTCGCAGAGATTCTAGAAGACAAATCTTTAAACCCATTTATATTACCTAATGGCTCTAATCTTAACTGCCTCATGTATGCAGATGATATCGTCATTTTTTCGAAAACAGCTAACGGTTTACAATCGTTACTCGATAAGGTCCAGGTATACTGTGACACTTGGAATATGAACTTAAACGTAAAAAAGACTAAGTGCATTACATTTCAGAAGAAAAACAGAACTAATAAGAAGAACACTTTCATGTTTGGAAATAAGGAAATTGAATCTGTCAGTTCCTTCAACTATTTAGGTATGACAATCAATGCAAATGGTTCACTACACAGCTCAATGGAAAATCTGTCATCTAAAGCACAGAGGGCTGTGTACGCTCTTAATAATAGATTCCCTATTAAACGACTGCCTATTAAAGCAGCTCTGAAGCTTTTCGACAGTGTAGTAACTCCCATCCTGCTGTATGGTTCTGAAATATGGGGGACATATAACTATTTGAGTTTTGACAAATGGGACAAGTGTGATATGGAAAGGGTTCATCTAAACTTTTGCAAACGTCTGTTGGGTGTTAATAGATCCACCACAAACATTCTCGTGAGAGGGGAACTGGGCAGGTACCCTCTTAAGTTAAACGTTGAAAATAGGATTAAGTCTTTTTTGATCACGTCAAAAAAGCACCAGAGGATAGTCTTATTTACCAAGCTTATTTAATGAATTTGGAACTTCCATCCGATCTAAATTGTAACACGCATATCGAGAATGTTACGCGAAGTCTAAATCTAGAAGACTTTCACTCCTGCACCAAGAGCATGTTCAAGCTTAGCAATAAAACCAACTATAATAGATATTGGACGAGAGAAATGTCCTCTTCAAAAAAGGGAGAGTTCCTCTTCCACATAAAAAAAGGCATCACGCTGGAGCCATATTTAATGCAACATAACAAACGAAAGCTAAGGGTGATTACAAGTAAACTTCGACTCAGCGACCATTGTCTTGCGATTGAGACAGGCCGTAGACAATCCCCAAAAATTAATAGGGAAGATCGGGTCTGTCAAATTTGTAATGAGGAATTCATTGAAGATGAAAAACACTTTCTACTTAAATGTGAACACTATTCAGTGGTTAGAGATGCATTTCTGAATCAAATTTTTGAAACTTATCCAAGTACGAAACAACTTACCCCTGATGATTTGCTTCAATTCATGTACTTATGTGAGGATCAAGAAACAATCGACAATCTCCTCAAATTCACTGGACAAATTACTGATATCCGAGAAAAAACATTACACACTTTAAATATCCCCAAGTCTCTGTAGAACGCATATATGTATATAATTCATGTTGTTGTTTTTTTTTAAGTGTAGTAAGTTAGTTGCTACTTTTCTTTATCTTTTTATGTTGTGTTATATTGTAGCCGTATAGTTTAAAAGCTATTGTGCTAAATGAATGAACTTGTAGTGATATGACGTAGCACCATTGTTTTCCAAATTATTGGGGGGCTTGAGCCCCCCCTGCCCCCCCGCTTCCTACGGGCCTGCTATTTGTTTAGTTAGGGTCCTAACCATGTGTTTATGACTCTTTTAAAAAGTAAAAAATGTGCCCATGACATCAAATCATAGCTTGGCCCTTTCTCAAAACCTCGGGTTTCAGTGTAATCTTGAATTTGACTTTCCAAGCTAACATCTCCGGATTAACAAAGTCAAAATTGAGAAAATCCTAAAATGTTCTCGTTTTGCTCCTTTGTACTTTTTGAGACACCTGCTAAATCTCCAATAGAGCGTATCGAGAGGGCAAAGGGAGGAGGAAGCCACCCCATCGTTGCTAAAGATGGCTTCTGTTCAAATCCTTTGAGAAGCTGAAGGGAAAAATGCAAGTTTCGAGTTATAGTAGAGACAGTTGCAAATAACACTTGTTTTGTGAGTTGCGAGTTGCACTTATTATGCGAGTTACAAGTTGCGAGTTGCACTTAATTTATGAGTTGCAAGTTGTGAGTTGAACGAAAGCTGCCAGTTGGAAACTCAAAAGTGCGAGTTGCAAACTTAAGAATGCGAGTTGAAGCTAAAATTAAGAGTTGCTTGTTTTCTTTTGAATGAATGCATTTTCGCCAAATAAAACGGTTGTTTGAAGTTGGAATTGAATTTGAAACTGTTTTATATGTTTAGCGTTTTTAGACCGTTGTAATTTTCTTTATAAGAAATCAATTATAAGAAGCCACAGGCCTATTACAACTTGCAGCTTTCATTCCAGTCGTTCACGAATATTACTGTAATGCAGTAAACTGGGGTCTTGCCTTAGTTGTCTTGAAAGAAAATTAAAGGAGAATCATTAATTCGTTGTCTTTCCCTTTCAAGACGACTTGTGCAAGTCCATGTTAATTGCTGAGCTCAGAAAAGAAATTGAAGTAAATTGACCTCTGCTGAGGGTGTTTTACGATTTGGAAAGCATGTTCACAAGGCAAATTCGAGTGGCATCACACTCCTGTAAAATCTGATGCTATTTAGCAAAAACGCTTTGCTTTTCAAGGAACTGGTAGCAATTCCCTATTGGGTGTCGGCGGTGGTAATCGGACGACGGTGGTAATCGGACACTTGTTGCGAAAACTGACAGAAAAGTATGTTTCAAATAAAATCTATCAAAGTGGGTATTTCTTTGTATTGAAAACACATTATAGATACTAAACAAATGTACGAAAAGCCTTTATGAATGTATAACACGCTAAAGAAGTTGTATTCGTTGTGCTTGGCAGTGTAGAAGTTGGCGTTGTGAATGTCACACCCCTGTTTCAAAACTCTGAATCCACTCCAGAAAGGAGCAAAAATTTTAAACTATCACTTAAATTGAATTTTAGCATGTAAGTAACGCATAAAATTTTGCCAAAGACTTTAAAACAGTTTCACTGAAGGGAGGACAGCCGATGTCATATCGAATGGTCTTAAAACTTAATGGCGGTGGTTTTTGGACACCAAATAAGTCAATTGTTTGGGAGCATGAACAAAGGTCGGATTTGAATGTTTTTTGGAAAATCTGAATTTTTTTTACTTAACTCGCAGCTCGCATCTTAAATGTACCAACTCGCACTTTTCACTATTAACTCGCAACTCGCAGAAAGCACCAACTCGCAACTCATAACTGGCAACATGCTCTTTACCAACCCACGGGGGAAATGGAATTTCTCCCAACCATTGTAGCAAGGTTCTCAAAGTGAAAAAGAAAATTGCAATGAGCCATAAAAGGAGAGAACCTAGAAAGCTCTGGAACTGATAAATGACACCTTTGCACTATTTAAACCAACAAAAGGATGTCAACAACTGTCTGTTCATTTCGCTGGGACCGCCATCGCTTCACTTATTATACTAGTTGATACTCTCCTAATATAACATCTGCCTACCGCCTAACTTCTTTTATAAAGTGTATTCAATGTCAAGATGGGCTGCTTTACCCCAGAACATTTGTTCAAAGCAAAGGAGTCTGGGTAGCCACAGAGTAGGGAACTCATAGGGAAGGTGGAAGGGTGGCTGCATTGAAATTGTATTGGAAAATTAGAGCCTTGAAAATGAAAAAAGAAATAGAGAAAGGTAGAAAAAAGGAGGAAAGAGAGAACAGAAGATGAAAAGAATGGCATGAAGTAACCATAAACGGAGTGCAAGAGAGCCCTTAGAATATATGGACGGAGAGCGCAGTTGAAAACGGAGAGGATTTGAGCGGAGAAGACAAGCCAAAGTATCAGGAGAGATATAAAGGAGGCAAAAAACTTAGAGGTAAGCGCAATTTTTAAAATTGCAATACGCAATTTTGAAAATGGTACATTTATTTATATAGGTGGTGGTAGAGTCTAGAAATTGAGGGAAGTGCCAAGAAGGGGGATGAGTGAGAGTAAAAAGGACTGAACAGCGACCTAGGATATGGAGAAGCACTAGGGGAGCGTGCCCTAAACATTTTGCAATTATGATGAAAGAAATATCATTTCTGTTTCAGTAACTGCCCTTTTAGCTTAATGAAAAATCGTTCTTGAAGTATTGTGCCCCCTCAGGATTTAAGATACTTCCTACAGCCTTGCAGCTGAGCGTAAAAATATCGGTAGCTGCAGAAAGCAGTTCAAATTGCAAAACTTTGATGAATGCGCTTACTAAACTAACAAATTTGGGAGAAGAAACGCATGCACATCCATAAAAGACAACATTCACAAAAAGGATAAAAGTCCCTAGGTAAGCTGCACATCTACAAAGGATAAAAGTCCCTAGGTACACTAGGTACATAGGGGACGAAGGTACACCAAGATAAAGCTGCACATCCACAAAGCATAAAAGTCCCTAGGTACACTAGGTACATAGGGAACAAGGGTACACCAAGATACAGCTGCACATCCACAAAGGATAAAAGTCCCTAGGACACTGGGTACAAAGGGGACGTGGGTACACCAAGATACAGCTGCACATCCACAAAGGATAAAAGTCCCTAGGTACACTGGGTACAAAGGGGACGTGGGTACACCAAGATACAGCTGCACATCCACAAAGGATAAAAGTCCCTAGGTACACTAGGTACATAGGGGACGAGGGTACACCAAGATAAAGCTGCACATCCACAAAGGATAAAATTCCCTAGGTACACTAGGTACATAGGGGACGAGGGTACACCAAGATAAAGCTGCACATCCACAAAGGATAAAAGTCCCTAGGTACACTAGGTACATAGGGGACGAGGGTACACCAAGATAAAGCTGCACATCCACAAAGGATAAAAGTCCCTAGGTACACTAGGTACATAGGGGACGAGGATACACCAAGATACAGCTGCACATCCACAAAAGATAAAAGTCCCTAGGTACACTAGGTACATAGGGGACGAGGTTACACCAAGATACAGCTGCACATCCACATATGACAAAAGTCCCTAGGTACACTAGGTACATAAGGGACGAGGGTACACCAAGGTACAGCTGCATATCCACAGATTACAAAAGTCCCTAGGTACACTAGGTACATAAGGGGCGAGGGTACACCAAGATACAGCTGCACATCCACAGATGACAAATTTCCCTAGGTACACTAGGTACATAAGGGACGAGGGTACACCAAGATACAGCTGCACATCCACATATGACAAAAGTCCCTAGGTACACTAGGTACATAAGGGACGAGGGTACACCAAGGTACAGCTGCACATCCACATATGACAAAAGTCCCTAGGTACACTAGGTACATAAGGGACGAGGGTACACCAAGATACAGCTGCACATCCACAGATGACAAATGTCCCTAGGTACATAAGGGACGAGGGTACACCAATATACAGCTGCACATCCACAGAGGTCCCTAGGTACACTGGGTACAAAGGGGACGTGGGTACACCAAGATATAGTTGCACATCCACAGAGGATAAAAGTCCTTAGGTACGCTAGGTACATAGGGGACGAGGATACACCAAGGTGCAGATGCACATCCATAAAGGACGAAAGTGATACGGAAATAGGTTTTTTTTCAGGATGTTTGAAGATTGTTTACTACCACCTTTTCTTCGAGAGACAGCAGAAGACTCCCTGCTGCCTTTTTAGGACGTTAGAAGATGCATACATGAAGGCCTTGTCCTTTTTAAGTGCTCTGGAATATCCTCTGGGAGCAAAGAGCGCCTCAAAGATCAACTATAAAATTGATACCTTACACAAAATAACAATTTTTTGAAAAATCGTTTTCCCATGAAAACCAAATAAAATGTTCTTTAGAACCCCAAAAGATAATAGCCAAGGTGAGAAATGAATATCGTTCTACTCCAAACTTGTGTAAGATATTTCACTAGACTAACTACTTCAGTCCCAATTTCCGCTTCGTTCATTGAATTGGATGACGGAACTACGCTGCAAGTGGGACTGCCAAAATCGCCAAAAAAAAAAATGGCGCGACCAATCAGATTGCAGGATCTTCAACTTGTGATTTGATTCGTCGAGAGAGGATCTTTTTGCAACCTATGCTTGCGAAAAATCGAGGACAAGATATGATTCTGTTTTCCGGCGTTTCCCAGCTGCTAAGCTTCTAGCCCGCGAAACTTTCAATAAACATGGCGGACAGTCTTGGCATAATTGAGAAATCAAACAGACACACACGACATAAAATCACACTGAATGATTTCCAGAAAGCAGTCTACCTGAACAGCCTTGATGGCGAAGATGTATTTGTATGTTTGGAAAGACTTGTTTTTGGTTTTATTTCGGAGCTGTTTTCGTTGAGAAATGGAGGACTCGACAGGACAGGAGGGATGGCCTAAACGTGAAGAAAATTACAATCATTTGTGTAACTCTCGTTATTTTGCCTCTATCAAGTTTGATGCTGGAGCAAGCAAGTAGCCTGGTTGATTTAGGCATTGATGCAAAGTTTATCGGCAAATTGCAATCCGACCATGTTGTCAAAGAATCTGTTGTACAGGGGAAAGGTGGAGCTGCTACTTGTAAACCCCGAAGCGAAGGTACTTTTTGATTCTGGATGGCAGAAAGTGTACACTTCAGCTCAATACAAGAATGGAATTAAGACCGTTGTTATGGCATATACTTATGCCCCAAGGTGGGGGGGGGGGGCACTCAGCACATACACATTCAGAATATAGTCAGTCCAAACAAATTTATTTCAGGCAACCCAAAAATATCAGTTTAGCCTTTGACAACTGTAAATGAACGTAACATATTCTGAAACAAGGCAAATTCAGGTAGGGATTGCCTTCAATTTTGACTTTTATGCCAAAAATATCATGGCCATAATTTCAGTATACTTGGACCCCAAAAATATCACTTTTTGGAATATTCTAACCCAAAAATATTGGACTTACCCCTCCGTCTGTGTATGTGCTGAGTGTACCCCTGGGCTTACGCCTTACTACTAACACAATTACCATTACCATCTGCTTTTGGACCCGGGGGAGGGCACTTCACTGTTGGGTGATAAAGGGGTGTGCACTCCAAGAATTTACGTTATGACCCAATAGACGATCACGCTAAAGATGGTGGCGAGGAAATTTTACCAAGATGCAATGCGTTCTAATTACGAATCTTTAACAATTCTATAGGAATCCGATTAAAGAGCGCAATGCATCTCGGTAAAAACTTCCTCACCACCATCTTTAGCGTAATCGTCTTTCCAGAATAAAGGTGCGATTTTGAGACCCTATCCCAGAATATGGATGTGGTTCCTGACACCTGTTTTACATCAAAACAATTATAAGATTGTTGTTTATCCTAAACAATAAACATGAGCATTCTCAATTTAGCAAAAATTAGACCCCAATCCCAGAATAATTCTATAAAAAGTATATCCCATTCCCAGAATTTTTGTGCCAAGAACCACCCCAAAACTGGCACACATCCCCGTATGATTTGATGATGAAGTACGCCCCCCCCCCCCTCCGGGTTTTGGATGAGCAAAAATTATCTCTTTTCCGGACAAAGGTAGGACTTAAACACCACCGTCTAAGTGCCATGGAAAATTCTACCCCAGTAAATAATTTACGAATCTCTGTCCTGAGACAAGTTGAAACTCTCCCAGATAGAAATCATTTCCACACAGGTGTAGTTCCTGCCAAAGATTACACTATCCTCAAAAATATGACAGTACTTTTCTATCATTTGGACCCCAGGCGAACACTTAGGCCAGGGTGCACTAGGATCTTTCATTAAGAAATTGTCTTTGGCCATGTTAGTAGATTTTTGTATTTTGAACCAAATTCTCTTGTTTTTTGAAGGATTTCCCAATTTTTCATGACATTTAATTTGCATAAAATTGATTGAAGTTTCTTGAGGTTCTTGATGTTACTGCAGTCTTCATTAGATGTTTCCTTTACACAAGACATAGGCAGAGAAAAAGGACAAGTCTGTAAATATCCAAAAATCATAAAGCATCATAGAAAGATTCAACCTGCATTTTAGTGACAACACATATTTGACATTATAACATACTGTATCACAATAATTGAAAGTGTTTTAATATCATGTTCATCATTAGCACAAGGAGTTCTCCTGCAATGACCAAAAAGACATTCAAATAAAAATACAAGTTCTCAAAGAAAATGTCTGGAACCATGAAGTTGCCTTGTGTACAGGAGGTTATATATATAACTTCAGCTAGGTGGACTGCAGGAATTGTAACCTCGTAATTTTGCATTGCTTTCAGTCTCATGAAAAATGATTCTTAGGCTATTCTGCTCATAGGTAAAGGTTCCTGATCTGAAGACATAACAGTTTCACAAAAATGCCAAATTCAGTCTGAAAAAACAATTTTGATTTGCAAAATTTCTGGGAGTACTTTGCTTTTACTCTAAAATGAATGCAAGTCATCCCTGTCATACAATATCTGTTATACCATAATCATTCAAAAGATTACAGTATCTCATATGCAGTACTTAAGTGTTAGTATAAGAATTTTATTCTTTAGTGAATTAGAAAAAATTGTTACTGAGTCATTTTGCATGAAGTGAAACTATCAAGTTTCGTGATATTGACTTGCAATGATATCATGCAAAATAACGCATCATTAAATGACAAGTTTAGTGATGATTTGTACCTCAAATTTTTATGCAGTAAAACAAAACATGACCAAAAATTTGCAATCAAATAATGTTACATAATACCAAATAATACAACACATAATCAATGAGCTGTTTCCTGCAATCTCTGTGTCTGTGTATAACACTTTTCATTATTCCTCTGTTGCAGAATTATTCCATTGTTGGATTTGATGACTATCTTCCTGCAAAAAGATTAGAACATTGGGGTATATGGAAAGTAAAACAGCACAAAAATAGTTACCTTTGATACAGACGAAGCAGCTCCTTTTTCATTAACTGGTCACCCTCTTTTTACCTGCTTTTTCATCACCTCATTAATGCCATATTGAAGCTTGACTCGCTTTCGAGCGGGGGAACAGATAAGGGTAGGACTTTCTATTTTAGTTGGTGTTGACTCAATAACATCTGTCAGATATTGCAAAAATAGGTTCTTTTCTTTGTCTCCATGATAAAGTTGTGCCTCAAGGGCTACGACATTTAATCTAGCCTTCTCCAGACACTCACAGTTCCGATGGCACGTTCTACATAAAAGTAGAGAGCATAACTGTCATCTAAGTTATCTTAAAAACAAATAACATTTTGCAAGTTGCAACCACATACTTCTGATAAAATTATGGAAGGCTTTCGTCAAAACTTGGTATCTTCTATCACTGAAAAGTTCACACAAGTCATCTTCTTCTTACTTAGGCCCTAGCTTGGCCTTCACTTTCCATCTGTGCAACATTATGCTGATTCAGACTTTATAAAGTATTTAAGTAGATATGAAGGCACAGCTTTCTACCTTGCCAATCGAGCACAACAAATTAACGGTTGCACTTACCTGAACGCTAGCCGATTGCATGAAAAAATGGCACGAAAAGCTGTCAGCCGACCTGCATCACAACACTTGAGAGTTATCTGGCAAAGAAACAAGAACAACACAAATCGAAAGACATTCTGCATGATTTGCTGACCATGATACGATATTCTGCGGAACGGGAATGATCATTACGAGGCTGATCTCAACTGGCCGATTTCTCGAATAGTTTGATCATGAGTCGTAGTTATAGCGTCCATCAGTCTATCAATAGCGATAACTACGAACGTGTGATCAGTCTAATATTTCACTGAAAAGTGCCTGAAAGTCACGAAAAGTGGGATACTGAGCATGCTCAAATTGATAATAAGATAGAACTGACCATAAAAGTGGCAGTGTTGTAAAGTATTGATAATAAATAAGAGAAAGGCGAGGGGGTGGGTGGGGGGCAGCTGGACAGGAAAAAATAAGGAGAGAGAATAAGATTGGTTGAGAAACCCTAACCCTAGTTGAGAAACCCTAACCCTAGTTGAGAAACCCTAACCCTAGTTGAGAAACCCTAACCCTAGTTGAGAAACCCTAACCCTAGTTGAGAAACCCTAACCCTAGTTGAGAAACCCTAACCCTAGTTGAGAAACCCTAACCCTAGTTGAGAAACCCTAACCCTAGTTGAGAAACCCTAACCCTAGTTGAGAAACCCTAACCCTAGTTGAGAAACCCTAACCCTAGTTGAGAAACCCTAACCCTAGTTGAGAAACCCTAACCCTAGTTGAGAAACCCTAACCCTAGTTGAGAAACCCTAACCCTAGTTGAGAAACCCTAACCCTAGTTGAGAAACCCTAACCCTAGTTGAGAAACCCTAACCCTAGTTGAGAAACCCTAACCCTAGTTGAGAAACCCTAACCCTAGTTGAGAAACCCTAACCCTAGTTGAGAAACCCTAACCCTAGTTGAGAAACCCTAACCCTAGTTGAGAAACCCTAACCCTAGTTGAGAAACCCTAACCCTAGTTGAGAAACCCTAACCCTAGTTGAGAAACCCTAACCCTAGTTGAGAAACCCTAACCCTAGTTGAGAAACCCTAACCCTAGTTGAGAAACCCTAACCCTAGTTGAGAAACCCTAACCCTAGTTGAGAAACCCTAACCCTAGTTGAGAAACCCTAACCCTAGTTGAGAAACCCTAACCCTAGTTGAGAAACCCTAACCCTAGTTGAGAAACCCTAACCCTAGTTGAGAAACCCTAACCCTAGTTGAGAAACCCTAACCCTAGTTGAGAAACCCTAACCCTAGTTGAGAAACCCTAACCCTAGTTGAGAAACCCTAACCCTAGTTGAGAAACCCTAACCCTAGTTGAGAAACCCTAACCCTAGTTGAGAAACCCTAACCCTAGTTGAGAAACCCTAACCCTAGTTGAGAAACCCTAACCCTAGTTGAGAAACCCTAACCCTAGTTGAGAAACCCTAACCCTAGTTGAGAAACCCTAACCCTAGTTGAGAAACCCTAACCCTAGTTGAGAAACCCTAACCCTAGTTGAGAAACCCTAACCCTAGTTGAGAAACCCTAACCCTAGTTGAGAAACCCTAACCCTAGTTGAGAAACCCTAACCCTAGTTGAGAAACCCTAACCCTAGTTGAGAAACCCTAACCCTAGTTGAGAAACCCTAACCCTAGTTGAGAAACCCTAACCCTAGTTGAGAAACCCTAACCCTAGTTGAGAAACCCTAACCCTAGTTGAGAAACCCTAACCCTAGTTGAGAAACCCTAACCCTAGTTGAGAAACCCTAACCCTAGTTGAGAAACCCTAACCCTAGTTGAGAAACCCTAACCCTAGTTGAGAAACCCTAACCCTAGTTGAGAAACCCTAACCCTAGTTGAGAAACCCTAACCCTAGTTGAGAAACCCTAACCCTAGTTGAGAAACCCTAACCCTAGTTGAGAAACCCTAACCCTAGTTGAGAAACCCTAACCCTAGTTGAGAAACCCTAACCCTAGTTGAGAAACCCTAACCCTAGTTGAGAAACCCTAACCCTAGTTGAGAAACCCTAACCCTAGTTGAGAAACCCTAACCCTAGTTGAGAAACCCTAACCCTAGTTGAGAAACCCTAACCCTAGTTGAGAAACCCTAACCCTAGTTGAGAAACCCTAACCCTAGTTGAGAAACCCTAACCCTAGTTGAGAAACCCTAACCCTAGTTGAGAAACCCTAACCCTAGTTGAGAAACCCTAACCCTAGTTGAGAAACCCTAACCCTAGTTGAGAAACCCTAACCCTAGTTGAGAAACCCTAACCCTAGTTGAGAAACCCTAACCCTAGTTGAGAAACCCTAACCCTAGTTGAGAAACCCTAACCCTAGTTGAGAAACCCTAACCCTAGTTGAGAAACCCTAACCCTAGTTGAGAAACCCTAACCCTAGTTGAGAAACCCTAACCCTAGTTGAGAAACCCTAACCCTAGTTGAGAAACCCTAACCCTAGTTGAGAAACCCTAACCCTAGTTGAGAAACCCTAACCCTAGTTGAGAAACCCTAACCCTAGTTGAGAAACCCTAACCCTAGTTGAGAAACCCTAACCCTAGTTGAGAAACCCTAACCCTAGTTGAGAAACCCTAACCCTAGTTGAGAAACCCTAACCCTAGTTGAGAAACCCTAACCCTAGTTGAGAAACCCTAACCCTAGTTGAGAAACCCTAACCCTAGTTGAGAAACCCTAACCCTAGTTGAGAAACCCTAACCCTAGTTGAGAAACCCTAACCCTAGTTGAGAAACCCTAACCCTAGTTGAGAAACCCTAACCCTAGTTGAGAAACCCTAACCCTAGTTGAGAAACCCTAACCCTAGTTGAGAAACCCTAACCCTAGTTGAGAAACCCTAACCCTAGTTGAGAAACCCTAACCCTAGTTGAGAAACCCTAACCCTAGTTGAGAAACCCTAACCCTAGTTGAGAAACCCTAACCCTAGTTGAGAAACCCTAACCCTAGTTGAGAAACCCTAACCCTAGTTGAGAAACCCTAACCCTAGTTGAGAAACCCTAACCCTAGTTGAGAAACCCTAACCCTAGTTGAGAAACCCTAACCCTAGTTGAGAAACCCTAACCCTAGTTGAGAAACCCTAACCCTAGTTGAGAAACCCTAACCCTAGTTGAGAAACCCTAACCCTAGTTGAGAAACCCTAACCCTAGTTGAGAAACCCTAACCCTAGTTGAGAAACCCTAACCCTAGTTGAGAAACCCTAACCCTAGTTGAGAAACCCTAACCCTAGTTGAGAAACCCTAACCCTAGTTGAGAAACCCTAACCCTAGTTGAGAAACCCTAACCCTAGTTGAGAAACCCTAACCCTAGTTGAGAAACCCTAACCCTAGTTGAGAAACCCTAACCCTAGTTGAGAAACCCTAACCCTAGTTGAGAAACCCTAACCCTAGTTGAGAAACCCTAACCCTAGTTGAGAAACCCTAACCCTAGTTGAGAAACCCTAACCCTAGTTGAGAAACCCTAACCCTAGTTGAGAAACCCTAACCCTAGTTGAGAAACCCTAACCCTAGTTGAGAAACCCTAACCCTAGTTGAGAAACCCTAACCCTAGTTGAGAAACCCTAACCCTAGTTGAGAAACCCTAACCCTAGTTGAGAAACCCTAACCCTAGTTGAGAAACCCTAACCCTAGTTGAGAAACCCTAACCCTAGTTGAGAAACCCTAACCCTAGTTGAGAAACCCTAACCCTAGTTGAGAAACCCTAACCCTAGTTGAGAAACCCTAACCCTAGTTGAGAAACCCTAACCCTAGTTGAGAAACCCTAACCCTAGTTGAGAAACCCTAACCCTAGTTGAGAAACCCTAACCCTAGTTGAGAAACCCTAACCCTAGTTGAGAAACCCTAACCCTAGTTGAGAAACCCTAACCCTAGTTGAGAAACCCTAACCCTAGTTGAGAAACCCTAACCCTAGTTGAGAAACCCTAACCCTAGTTGAGAAACCCTAACCCTAGTTGAGAAACCCTAACCCTAGTTGAGAAACCCTAACCCTAGTTGAGAAACCCTAACCCTAGTTGAGAAACCCTAACCCTAGTTGAGAAACCCTAACCCTAGTTGAGAAACCCTAACCCTAGTTGAGAAACCCTAACCCTAGTTGAGAAACCCTAACCCTAGTTGAGAAACCCTAACCCTAGTTGAGAAACCCTAACCCTAGTTGAGAAACCCTAACCCTAGTTGAGAAACCCTAACCCTAGTTGAGAAACCCTAACCCTAGTTGAGAAACCCTAACCCTAGTTGAGAAACCCTAACCCTAGTTGAGAAACCCTAACCCTAGTTGAGAAACCCTAACCCTAGTTGAGAAACCCTAACCCTAGTTGAGAAACCCTAACCCTAGTTGAGAAACCCTAACCCTAGTTGAGAAACCCTAACCCTAGTTGAGAAACCCTAACCCTAGTTGAGAAACCCTAACCCTAGTTGAGAAACCCTAACCCTAGTTGAGAAACCCTAACCCTAGTTGAGAAACCCTAACCCTAGTTGAGAAACCCTAACCCTAGTTGAGAAACCCTAACCCTAGTTGAGAAACCCTAACCCTAGTTGAGAAACCCTAACCCTAGTTGAGAAACCCTAACCCTAGTTGAGAAACCCTAACCCTAGTTGAGAAACCCTAACCCTAGTTGAGAAACCCTAACCCTAGTTGAGAAACCCTAACCCTAGTTGAGAAACCCTAACCCTAGTTGAGAAACCCTAACCCTAGTTGAGAAACCCTAACCCTAGTTGAGAAACCCTAACCCTAGTTGAGAAACCCTAACCCTAGTTGAGAAACCCTAACCCTAGTTGAGAAACCCTAACCCTAGTTGAGAAACCCTAACCCTAGTTGAGAAACCCTAACCCTAGTTGAGAAACCCTAACCCTAGTTGAGAAACCCTAACCCTAGTTGAGAAACCCTAACCCTAGTTGAGAAACCCTAACCCTAGTTGAGAAACCCTAACCCTAGTTGAGAAACCCTAACCCTAGTTGAGAAACCCTAACCCTAGTTGAGAAACCCTAACCCTAGTTGAGAAACCCTAACCCTAGTTGAGAAACCCTAACCCTAGTTGAGAAACCCTAACCCTAGTTGAGAAACCCTAACCCTAGTTGAGAAACCCTAACCCTAGTTGAGAAACCCTAACCCTAGTTGAGAAACCCTAACCCTAGTTGAGAAACCCTAACCCTAGTTGAGAAACCCTAACCCTAGTTGAGAAACCCTAACCCTAGTTGAGAAACCCTAACCCTAGTTGAGAAACCCTAACCCTAGTTGAGAAACCCTAACCCTAGTTGAGAAACCCTAACCCTAGTTGAGAAACCCTAACCCTAGTTGAGAAACCCTAACCCTAGTTGAGAAACCCTAACCCTAGTTGAGAAACCCTAACCCTAGTTGAGAAACCCTAACCCTAGTTGAGAAACCCTAACCCTAGTTGAGAAACCCTAACCCTAGTTGAGAAACCCTAACCCTAGTTGAGAAACCCTAACCCTAGTTGAGAAACCCTAACCCTAGGTTAGAAACCCTTAGGGTTAGGGTTAGGGTTAGGGTTAGGGTTCGGGTTAGGGGTAGGGTTAGGGTTAGGGGTAGGGTTAGGGTTAGGGTTAGGGTTAGGGTTAGGGTTAGGGTTAGGGTTAGGGTTAGGGTTAGGGTTAGGGTTAGGGTTAGGGTTAGGGTTAGGGTTAGGGTTAGGGTTAGGGTTAGGGTTAGGGTTAGGGTTAGGGTTAGGGTTAGGGTTAGGGTTAGGGTTAGGGTTAGGGTTAGGGTTAGGGTTAGGGTTAGGGTTAGGGTTAGGGTTAGGGTTAGGGTTAGGGTTAGGGTTAGGGTTAGGGTTAGGGTTAGGGTTAGGGTTAGGGTTAGGGTTAGGGTTAGGGTTAGGGTTAGGGTTAGGGTTAGGGTTAGGGTTAGGGTTAGGGTTAGGGTTAGGGTTAGGGTTAGGGTTAGGGTTAGGGTTAGGGTTAGGGTTAGGGTTAGGGTTAGGGTTAGGGTTAGGGTTAGGGTTAGGGTTAGGGTTAGGGTTAGGGTTAGGGTTAGGGTTAGGGTTAGGGTTAGGGTTAGGGTTAGGGTTAGGGTTAGGGTTAGGGTTAGGGTTAGGGTTAGGGTTAGGGTTAGGGTTAGGGTTAGGGTTAGGGTTAGGGTTAGGGTTAGGGTTAGGGTTAGGGTTAGGGTTAGGGTTAGGGTTAGGGTTAGGGTTAGGGTTAGGGTTAGGGTTAGG